>SSNS01000355.1:207152-339767 GCA_006937985.1 Aphyosemion australe
AAAAAAAAAAGGATCGCGAAATAAAGACTAGATGGCACTGCTGCATGATTTGTGTATGGCGGACATACAGTCTAAAGCCTTTTTTATAAAACAGCCGCTAATTTGCGCAACGCCTATGAGGCATCTGGGAGCGTTAGGTCGTTTATAAGAGCTCAGACCGTGGCGGTAATGTTGCGCAATCATGTCCGTTTTATAAAAGATTACGCGATGGTGGCATAAAGGAGGTATGGGGGCGGTCTCCGCGCTGTCACGGACTTCCGTTTATCTTGGACATAACTTGCTTTTTATTGCGATCAAAGCCGCGCTCGTTGAGTTTTTTTTCCACATTTCTCTACAGGTGTGTGTCCTCCACCATCACTGTGAACAGTCAGATGATCTGAGCTGCAGATCTAACGGAGAGACGCTCCCGGAGCGCCGCATCGCTCCAGTTTATCATCTCAGCTGGTTCGAAAACGAAACTTGTGGCCGTGTTTAGTTTCACTTTCATTTTGTAGTTCCCGGCCGGAGCTCGGCATTAATTTGACACCTCCCTCTGTTAAGTTAATGTGCGTTTATAAAACCGGCGAAGCCGCAATATTACAGCAATATTACAGCAATATTACTATCAAGCGTGGCAACACGAATGCCGCAAAATTCGGTAATATTACGCTGATTTGCCAGCATGGTGTGTCTTATAAAAAGGGCTTATGGTGGCAGGCTGACAGCACTATCTGCTGATTAAGCAGGGTAAAACTAAATGAAAAAAAAACATCCGGGCAACGTCGTCACGTCAAGTCACAACGCCTGTTGCAACAACACTGCAGGCAGGAGACATTGTTTCTGCTCAAAGATCACTGATTACACCAGAACATGTTGATATGTTAGTTTTTTTGAAGAAGAACCAGTCCTGAGATAACTTAACCTAGGGTTAGAGCAGCACTAAGGGAGTGTTCTTGTTTGTGTTTGGCCTGTTAGGCCTTGTGTTTCCCTGTGCGCAACGGAAACAAAAATAAACAAGTTGTTATTATACAGTAATATTTTTTCCTTTTTTTTTCTTTTTTGATATCGTATCGTGACATATCGTTTCGTGACTATGACATATCGAGGTGCATCGTATCGTTAGTTTAAGTGTATCGTCCCATCCCTAAGCAACACCTCACTAGTGCTGCAAGAACACAGAAACGGCTGTATGAAAACGAGCTAAATTAATTGTTCACTGAGATGAAATGAAGCATGATGTTCACTACAAATCAAGACAGAATATATCTGAAAACATGATAAACCGACTAGAAACTAATCCAGTCTGATCATCTTCAGTTTAGAATTATATTGTACGACTAAGAGTTAGGCAGTGATCGCTGTAATTCATGTAGATTTAAAGAAGACTTCACACTGGAGGCATCAGCTGCACGGAACGGTTTACTTGTGAGCTTCGTTGTGTGCAAATCCACACCAGGAAAGTTTCAGCCGTAGAGCGGCTTCTTCACTTCCACTGTCCTCCTCGCTGGACTTGCAAGATCACAAAATCCCTCGAGACTTCAGAGGTCACGGTTTGTTTATGCCATCCGCCATTAAACCAAAAAGAAGAAGGAAATCACGTTTGATATTGCTCTTTGATGTCATATATAATGTTGTTCCTCTCCACTGCCAGGATTAAAGCCATGAAAAACACACCATTACAAGGATGCTGGAAGTAAATAAGCCGTTATAGGTCACATGTATAAATGTAATCTACATAAATATGAAATCACATATCTGCAATAGTCTTTTATTTTGAAAATTACCATACATTATACACTGAAACCGTGTGTGATTTCCTGTCTTGCCCTGTGTTAACAATGGAAACTCACGTGTCCCAGAAGAGGCTTGCCGCAAAAATAGAACCCGATCCTATCTTTAGCGGTGCAGCGTGCTGCTTCTGGGACGCGCCTGAAAATGTACACGTCACAGCCGATTTGGATCAACCCCATAGACCGGAAGGATTCTATGGATGGATTCTATTTGAAACAGCGACATTCCGCTGCCGTTCCACGCTGCTGATGCCTCCAGTGTGAAGTAGGATTTAGTTTCAACATTTGATATAAACGCTGCTAAAACATAAATATTAAATTAAATATTTCAAATTGTAAATAGTTTTTATTACTGAAGATATATTCTTGTTTTTTCACAGGGATTTTAGATGCACGTGTCTTAAGTTGATTTTAAACAGCCTTCAGCAGAGTCAAAAACAAACATGACCATTAGCTTACACAACTAAGCACATAGAGGGTTTACCTGTTGGTGGCGTGTGCCGGTGAAGGTGTACTGGACAGAATGTGGTGGGTATCGGTTCTGCTCACTGCTGAAGCTCCCCTGGCTAGGGGGATAGCCCGAGCTACTGGACATCCTGACTCAGAGCTGGTGGGCTGTTGCTGCCTCACAGATCAGAACGCTCAGCTACACCATGTTTGGAGATAGAAACCACCTGCAAACAGAAAACAAAATTTCCACGGGTCACAGTTAAATTTTAAATATTACAACACAAGCATTAAAAAATGTATGTGAGTGAAAAGCTATTTAAACTTCAGAAACATCAGAAATGACATCAATGTGGATTACCATTGAAAAACAAATTCACAGCAATTTGATACTGCAACCATTTTTTCTACTAAGCAGGTGAATCAGATGTAAATCACCAGCCTGATATAATCCAGTTTTGGCAGTGTAAGAAATAAAGTCAGAATTGAATCCAAAATAATCTACAAAAATGCTTGAAATAAATTGATTTAAGATAGGGCTATTGGAAAATATGCACTTGTAACATTTCAATGATAATCTGACCGAGACAGAAAGAGACTGAACAAGCTAGCTACCAAAGCTAGCTCGGTTCTGGGCTGCCCACTGGATACAGTTGAGGAGACGTGTGAAAGGAGGATGCTGGGGAGGATGACCTCCATCTTAAAAAAACCCTCCCATCCACTGCACTCCACTGTGGAGATCATGGACAGCTCCTCCAGAGGTAGACTGAGACATCCCAGATGTAAAACTGAGCGCTATCGCAGATCTTTCATCCCCTCTGCTGTAAGAGTGTATAACGCCTCAGTTTAAGCTGTACTGGTATCATCCTGGTACACAATAACACCAATGCAATATTCATGTGTTCTATACTTGTGCAATACCGGATTCACATTGTTGTCTGTCTCTTACAGTATGCTGCATAGTGTTGGTACCAAGTTTGTTTTCATCTTTTATTTGTGTTTTTTTTTTAGTGATCTAAGATTACAATACTAGATTACTGCCTATGTGTATACCGTAAATCCTCTAATATTGGCCTGTATTCCATTACCTGGGGTAAATAAAGGTCGGTCTCTAATAATGGCCGGGGCTACTATTAGAAACAGCGTGTGTGTGTGTGTTTTTTTTTCTTTTTTCGGAGATCGACGGTAAAGCGAGCCCTCACTCGATTTTTCGAGGTGCACGTATACCACGTTTTACGGTAACAGCGGACTAGTGGATCATAATCTCCGGCTGCAAGATGAGCAGAAACAGAACGGAAAATGCTAGTTTGCAGTGATCACTACATCACAGGTAAGGGCTTACTAAAGGTTTTTATGGCATTTTATTGAACAGTTATTTAGAAACGCAGCTACAAAAATAGCAGGTAAATAGTTTGATACTGTTTACATGTGTCCTCACCGCTAGTGATGCGTGGGTCTTCTTCCAACCCGCGGGTACCGCGGGTTACCCGCGGGTCGGGTTGGGTCAATAAATTATTAATTCAGTGCGGTGCGGTTTGGGGCGGGTTCATCAAATATATATATTATATAGATATGCACACTGAAGATAAAGACATTAATCAATGCTTAATTTTGTAAAACACAACATTTAAGACCGTTTCTTTAAACACGGTCATGTTTTAAAACATAACGTGCAGATAACCTTTGACCCTATGACGTAGGCACGTAGAAAGCGGCAGCGAAGTGCGCTCCAAGCAGGTGGCAGGAAGCCACATCAACAAAACGATGGAGGAAGATATTTTGGATAAAATTCGTTCGGGAGTTTACATTCTTAAAAGAAAGGAGGGACAAACTAATCGCGTGTTTGGGAAACATTCAGCGAGGTAAGAAGCTCAATATTATAACATGTTTTTAATGAGGCGGGGCGACGCGGGTTGGTAAACTAGACAAAGTGATGCGGGGTGGTTTGGTGCGGGTCAGACTCTTTGAAATCCGCGGTACCCGCGGGTTGAAAAAAACCCTAACCCGCGCATCACTACTCACGGCAATTAGCTTTTAGAGTGCTAATGGTTTTAGCAGTTAGCTCAGTGTTGTAACGTGGCAGGTAAATAGTTTGATACTGTTTTCACGTGTCCTCACCGCAAATTGCAAGCTGTTTACCTGCCACGTTACAACACTGAGCTAACTGCTAAAACATTAGCACTCTAAAAGCTCTTTGCGGACCGCAAATAGCTTTTAGAATGCTAATATTTTTAGCAGTTAGCTCAGTGTTGTAGCGTGGCATTAATACCTTAATAAAAATTTTGGTTTGCAGTGTAATATGAGATTTGCCACACGAGATAGTTCGTTGTGTCGATCGCTTCAGCGTTGGGTAAATCCTCCAGCATGTATTAAAAGTCCAACTTTTAAAATTAAATGAGTCATAACCTAAAGGAAGATATCGCGTTTGTGCCAGCTCATTTAGAACACTCACTTTCATCCGTCACGCTGTGTTTTATAGTAGAGCAAAACACTTCCTGTCCACTGTTTGAGTTCAGCGCCAGGGCAGGGTCACGTGAGTGAAACCCACCAATCATCACTTTTGATTTGCACGTGAGACTTCAGTCACCGCTCAAATAGACACAAAATCTTGTTTTTATTCATTCTACTGGTAGTTTATTTTGCTCAAATTGAAATATAGGCCTGCCTCTAATTCTGGCCTCCTTCCAATAAAGGCCTGAACCAGGATGCGCTTGAGTAAATAAAGGCCCGGGCCTGTATTAGAGGATTTACGGTATACATGTATCCTTGTTTTTATCTTTCTTCTAATTACCCTTTGAGTGATGGTGCTGCTGTGACAAGTGAATTTCCCCACTGTGGGATCAATAAAGTCTATTCTATTCTATTCTATTCCAGTTTTGATAAACACACATTTTCTTAGCCTAGAAATTTGGACAGACAGTAGTTGAAGAAAATTATCTTGCTTTGCATGTTGGTCTAGCCATGCTCCATTAGAGCTTGAGCAGGCCAGACCAGTTTTGTAGCTTGCCAATCACAGTGCTCTACCAGTTTGGTGGGCCAATCACAGCACTCTATCGATTTGGTGGACCAATCACAGTGCTTCATCAGTTTGGTGGGCTAGATGTTACTGCGACTGAGCAAAACAAAGATGGGGACGTCTTTGGCATCAACTTTGGACTATTTAGACTTGTGCTTTTCTTTGATTCAAGAGCAGATATAGGTACTCAAGTCATTTATTTGGAAAAAGAATGTATTTGCATCTTCTACAACAGTGTATGGCTGACTGCCCTGTTTACTGAGTAGCGGTGAGTACATCACGTTTTTCATTGTCCAATAGCATGCGGACAGAGTTTGAAACACACCCGTAGATCCCGCCTCATAACTGAGCTCTGTCTATGGATCGTGGCCAGACTATATATTCATATATGTAGGACGGCTTGCCAGGCTAACATTTTCTATCACAATACCAACAACACTCTCCATGTGCAGGCAGAGCACATTTAGGGGTGTGGGGGTCCTTAGAACTATTAATGTATATTTTTCGCAAGCAGTTTGGGTCTACAGTTTTTAAAAACAAATCAAAATCAAAATTCACTTTATTTATACATTAGGAACTTCATTTGCAGAGTATCAAAAAGGCCTTGTAAAATCAATACTGTAAATGTTAAAATTGCAATATTTAAATCTTTGTTTTATTGTGCAGCCATGACTTACACTGATGCTTTTGTACCAAGACATAGGAGTAACTTGTGCAAAACAAAGAAAGATTAAATGTTACTGAGTTCCAGCTCCTAACAGCAGCAAATCTGATCATAGACAAAAGTGAATTTGAAAATTGATCTTCTGATGTTCTTGTTGGTCACTGATACATTTTAGTAAAGTTAAATAAAGCACTCTGCACGTCATCCACTCACGAGTTGGTGCTCTACAGCTGATGGACAGCCAAAATACGAAGCAGGGGGGCTGGAGCACTCAGGTGAGTTCAAATTTATTAGATGTAAAAACAAGAAACTAACATTTTGACACCATATGTGTCTTTGTCAGTTTCTTTGTCTTTGTCAGTTTCTTGTTTTTGCATCTAATAAATGTTTACTCAGCTGAGTGCTCCAGCCCCCCTGTTACATTCTAACAGATCCTTGAAGTTCAAAGCTAAAATGATGTTAGTATAAACCTTAGGGTTCTCTACATCTGGGGTGTCCAACCCTGGTCCTCCAGGAGCCATATTCAGCATGTTTTACTGTTGTCCTTGCTTAAACACACTTTATTTTAATCAGTAGGTCATTAATGAGATGAAAAGGTAATTCAACCATTGAATGAAGCATGTTGGAGCAGGGAAACAACTAAAACATGCTGGATCGCTGCCCTCGAGGACCAGAGTCAGAGACCCCTGTTTTAAATGTTTCTCTGCTTCAACACATCTGATCAGAGTCGGAATTCAAATGCTTCTGCAGCGCTTAATGACCTTCTAAACAGGTAATTCAACCGCTGAATCAGGGAAACAACTAAGACATGCTGGATGGTGGCCCTGGAGGACCAAGGTTGGACACCACTGCTCTACATTCTCCTCCCCCTTCTCAGAAGTTCTTCTTCATTGGTAGGGCTGATGCAGTCATGACAAACAATTATCCTGCCCCCAGATATTTGACTAATATTATTGAAGGCTCTGTTTATGATGCATCAACAATACAAATCAGCATATATGATGTTTTTGTAGTTGGGTGTCACTGATTATGTTGGCTAATCACTGCAGCCCTGAGACACACTTCTGACATGTTTTCCAAGGAATTACCTCAAAACTGTGACTCATTCCAACACATTTCCACCAGACAAAATTGCAGTAATAATAAATAAACTTGTTCTGGAAGATCCACCTGCTGCTACCATTTAGAATGGGGTATTTTTCTAACTGTCAAAAGCAATGCACACATCTGACATGTTCACTAAAACATGGCAAATAAATGTTTTAATATTTAAGATATCGTATACATGAGAGCAACTACTGACCAAATACTTGCATTATCATAACTGATAATGCAGACACAATTTTTTTTGGCAAAATCTAGAAAGATGGAACACGGGCTAGCATGTGGATTATAATTTGTTTATAACCAGGAATTTACTTTTACAAAGCACTGTTCTCCAAGAGCCATTTGAGCTGATTAAAAACTGACAGGGTCTATAATTAGATAGAAAAACTATTTACTGCTCAGATTTACATTAAACCTGTATGATGTTTTGAAATGCACAGAAACGCTATGATAAAACTGATCATGGACACTTTGGTAATGTTTTATAATTTATAAATAATTTCACTTGATAAGACAATTTCTTGCACATTTAATTAATCTCTACTGCTTCAATTTCAGGTCAGCAAAACCGACGTGTCAGCCATCATACACCAACATCAGGACTTGAGGAGCTACAATCATTGTTGTCATTATGACCGAAGGCCTTTGTCACCTTAATCCATAAACAGCATTTTGTGCACAGCTTCCCAAACTTGGACCACCACTGTAGGTCATGGTAGTCAGGTGCTTTGAGACCTTGAGATCAAATTAGATCTAAAAGTAATCAGAGCAGGGATTTTGTTGATTTTAAAAAGCAGTCATGAGTGAATAAAAATGGTTGTGGCATATTTAGTTTTGGTTGGTGTTTCTCTGCTTCCATTTTATCGTTTATCATTTCCATAAAATATAAATTTTTAAAAACCTATCTTTAGACATTTGTAAACAGTAAAATACATCAACAATGCAGACTGGTAAATGTAAAATACTGTTTTGAAGTCACTCTAAAGCAGGGGTACCCAATCCTGGTCCTGGAGGGCTGGTATCCAGCAGGTTTTAGTTTTAACTCTGCTTCAACACACCTGATTTCAATCAGCAGGTGATTAGCAGGCTTCTGCAGAGCTTGGTGAGCTGCTGCACAGGTGATTCAACCACTGAATTAAGTGAGTTGGAGCAGAGACACCACTAAAATGTGCTGGATACCAGCCCTCCAGGACCAGGATTGGGCACCCCTGCTCTAAAACAAAACAAGCTCGCTTAAAAAGAAGCACATGAAAAACTTATCCAAATAGGGGCAGGGAGAACCACAACCACCTAATGCAAAGTACCTGCCTGCCATTTTCAATCACAGAAATGACAATGCACATATAAACTGTAGTCTCAGTAACTGTAGCACAGGGACACTTAGTTGCTTCATCTGCTTGTGAACATCATGGTTTAAATGCAAGATGACTGATGGTCAATAAACAGGAAGATCAGTGAGGAAGAGTGTACAAGAAGATGTGTATTAGCAGGCTTCTATACAACTGAACAAAACCCAATTAGGATCCCCTCAAATGAAAAGTGCAGGTGACTCCAAACTCTGTAACTATGTTTTTATATAGAATCTATTTGTTATTACTAGCATAGTTATTGTTGTGTAGCTTAATTATTTTTATAGATGGTAACACCCAGTGTTTAGGAAGTGGACTGCAGTGAGGGTAACACATCTCAAGAATGGGTATTAAACTGCAACCACTCTTGTACCATCTTGACCAGCTCTCCCTTGAAAGATAATAGATGCTCATCTCAGATAACTCCCTGTTAAATAAAATATTGACATGACAGCTCCTTGTTTGATCATTTTTCAAATACAATGTGACAATCAATTTCCCCCTAAAATGTCTTTTTAAACATATGTATTGATTGCTAAAAATTAGAGCAAACATTCAAAACAAAGACTGAAAATCAATGAAGTCAAACTTGAAAATAGGTTGCACTGATGGGAGACTGTCAATGTTCTGTTGACGTTTGCCACTTTTATAAATACTGTACAGCTAAGACATACGCACCATTTACTCTTATTTAACCATGATTTACCTAAGAATAAACAATAATAAAACCTCTGTGGAAAAATATTTTACTGAAACAAAACATCAAATACTATTGGAATTAGAGTCTTTATTTTTAAAGCTATTGTGCAAGGATATTAAAAACATGCTTGCCATCACAGTAATCTGGTTTAACCTTTGTGATGTGACCTGACCATGGCCTCTTGTTTTTTTTAGTTTGCGTCTGCTACACATTAAGCAGGCCATAGTCTACATATTAGTAGAAAATGGTTCAACTTTGTACTCGTTCTCTTTATTAAATATAAAGTGAAGGAGATGGAAAACATGTAGTCAACCCTGAGCTATACCTACACGACCTTTTTAACAACTGCATCAACTTAAAATGTGTTTCAGACATCATTTTAACGGTTTTGAGGGTAAAAACAAGCTAGGTTGTGTAGAAATCTTTAACATATTATGTTAAGTTAAGTTATAGTGTATTCGTAGAACATCTACATTATTTCCTCTCACAATTCCCATGCAACTGGGTAAAAACTGTCTAAATACTGCCGTTGTGTGACGTTTTTGTTGTCATTTAACAGCATACTGTCACATAAACTCAACTGGCTTATTTTGGGGGGGATGGGGTCATTTTCACATCAGCTAGCAGCATCTCCAAAAACGTGCACAGAGGAAAAACACATTAACCCAAATACAAGCGATATATGAGCACTTTACAATGTTATTAGAACATTTAAGATGTTGTTGTAGCTCACTGCCTAACCCAGCCTCTATTTCACCTTTGAATTCTCAACCACGTCGCCATCTTGCAAGGCAGATTTTCAGCGTACACCGAGTCGTTTAAACAGTGCTAATTAGACTCGTTGATGAGCTACATGCAAACGATTCGTACTCACCGCATATTTGAAATATATAGAGATGGGAAAGAAAGGTATCCCAGGGAGAAATCTGCGTGAACAGTTGATTGTAAATCCGCGGGTTGTGGGCTGTGAACGACTGAGCAGACTACAGACTGCGCCGCATTTGTCGGTCGATGTCCTAACAGCGAAAACTAATCCTTGTTTGTTAAATTCAATTGTACTTGTTCAATAAAAAAAATAACTCGGAAAAAAAGATTATTCTATAAATATATATACACAATGAAAGTATCTATTTATTTTCAAAAGTTAGTTTTATATCGATAACTGTTATTGTTATATAGCAGCCAGGAAATTGCAGTGTGACAACTAAAGCTTCCCCTCAAACACCCTGATGCCGCTGGGATTTTCTCTTTTAAAAACAAGAACTTGGCCCAGTTTAATTTTTATTATTTTAAACAAGTTGAGCTACTATCAAATAATTACCTACTAGAAATAATTGTATTGCCATTATATTAATCTGATCGTTTTCTTATAAATCTGATAATGCATAAGTAAGATGAAACACAAATGTGATGTGCGTGTGATTGCTTGAACAAAATATTTGCAGCTCTTATCATTGGCAAAGTAAAAACAATAATTATTTGTCTTTATTAAATTATTTTACTTTCTTTCATTAAATTTACAATTTTAAACATGAAGAAACACTCTCTTGGAACATCCGGAACCATGTTAACGTTTGACATTATTCTTACCCGGATTGTTTATAGCGACGGTCAAAATAATGTCTCCTTTCTTAGTTTTGTTCTTTGTAGTCTCCTATTTGGCTTGGATAAAATGGATTTACAGTCGAGACCGGCGCAGTTTAGTGAACTCGCTGAAACATATGATGAACATTTCATCAGCTAACCACGCAAACGTCAGAGCTCTGATTGTAACTGCGCACCCAGATGATGAATGCATGTTCTTCGCGCCAGCAATAATACGACTCGTTGAATTAAACGCCAACGTTCATTTGCTGTGCTTATCTGAAGGTACAGTCACTGGACACTTTTATTGGGCTTTTATATAACAGAAAAGCTATGAGGAAACCTTTACTTGCTTCTGTCTCAAGTTAGCTTGTTTTAGGTTTAGTTGAGCTAACAAACACAGAATAATTCCTTTCTAAGAAAATGGAAGACAGTTAATGTCGAACCAACTAAATAAAGTAGCTTCATCAATCAATAAGCTCACTTTTCTTTATAGCTCCTAAGCTAATTGTAGGATATTAGTAACATATAAGATATACTGTGTTGTGCTAAAACATATTATGCTACTTCACATTTTAAGCGGATCTCATTTGGGTTTTTCCAGGTGTGATTTTTGAGTTCAACCTAAAGTCGTTTAAAAAGTCTGTTCAGAGTTAACAAGTTTTAATCCCACTTCATAACTAGTTAATAACAAAGTATTAAAGATAGTAATCACAGATAAACTTTTAATTTAACCTTCTAGTAGTAAGAGGTATATAGTACACAATATGATGCAATTAATCCATTTTAACATCTCTGCAGTGCTAAATTTCAACTATCAAAATTAACTGGAACCATATAATGTTATATGATGATTTTAGTGTTAGATTTGTTTATAACACTGATATGATTTACAGCCACATTTATTTGTCAAACATTGTATAGGTAACTACTACAATCAAGGAGCTCAGCGAAGACAAGAACTACTGAACAGTTGTTCCACGTTGGGGATCCCAGGCTCCAGGGTCACCATAATAAACCACAAGTAAGCAGCTGTCTGCAGCCATCATGAAGCATGTAGTATCTCTAAGCTGGTAAATTGTATTGAATTAGTGGTGATTTGCCTGAATTTGTGCTAATTTTTTTCATTAATCTGTTTATTGTACACTATGATTTTTTTATTTATAGCCACATAAAAAGCTCTACAAATTGATAAAAAATGTTGTTAGCTCAAACGTTTGGTCTCTCCTTGCTTCCGTCTCTTCTCCCCTCAACCCAGTGTCATCAATCCCATCTTGACATTCTCCCCATAACATATCTGATCTACCTGAACTATTAGTGCTATTAGTGCTGCAGGTCTGCCCTGTGATACACAAAAGCAAGTCAAAAAAGGAGGGCAGTAAGAGTCCATCATAGCAGTTTACAAATGAATGTCATTAAGAATGTAAAAGTCCACGATTTACTGCAATTCAAGCACTTATTTTAAATATTAATATATTTTGCACACTGATATTGCTATTAATAAATATATCACACAGAATTACAACAGACAAGCATTTCTTTACCATTAGCTGGTAGCTCAGATTTACAGAAGTCACACTTTAGACTCGCTGTTAAATTTTAATCTAATTTTGGATTACACGCCAAAGTGATAATTAATGAAGACAACCTTTGAGGAGTCACAGTAATGGACTCTTAAATAAAAATCTATTGGCACAAAAAAGCTTTATTTTGATTGCAAATTAAACACACCAAATTACAGCAATGGAGCACATTAAAATGGTTTATCAATCTTTTGATGGCTGAAACATTTTGCATCACTCATATTTGGAGTTTCTAAGAAGCTCAGAGCTGCCCTCGTGTGAGTCTCTACACGTTGGCTCACCAGGAGAGCTGGATGAACTCTGACACTAACCTGGAGCTCACAGTAATAAGCTGGCAGCATGCCCAGATTGTCTGCCCTAAAGAACATTGCATGTGCGTGCGTGCGTGCATGTGTGTGTATATCTGTGTGTTTATATAAACACACATTCACAAACTCCAAAGTTTTTTCTTCTTGTGCACACAGAATACAGCTGAACTTTGCTCTCAGAGCTGTCTGCACTTCAACTGAACTGGAGTGTGGCCAGTTTCCCCTTTCTTTGTATTCCCTTGTTTGCCTGAAACACACACCTAATCAGCACTTTGAGAATCTCCCACCCCCTCTGCATTTTCTGTCTATGTCCAAGTCTGTTACAGCCAACTGCCAAGAACTGGGATACACAGTGGCAACACACTAAACACCACTAATGTAGGTTACTCCAAACTGTTTTCATTTATTATTCTCTCAATTTAACTGCACATGGCCAGCTTTGTTTTAGTATATCACTGCTTTAATTTTATTGCGAACAAACAAGCAAAAGTGCAACATTTAGTCTAATTGTATCATTCAAAACACAAATGTTCACTGTGTGTTTAGCTGGAAATAATACAAGAGACTCTGTTGGTTTTTTAGAGGCGTTTTAGTTCCAAGCAGAAATCAGATTTCATGCTGTTCCTGAGGTAAACACAACTTGTGTCAAGTTATGGTTTACTTATGATCAAAACAGGTCTTTTTAGTATTGTTGACGTAATGTTTTAGTCATTAGAGGCTGCTGTTTGTGGTTCGTGCTTCGTTTTCTGCTCCTTTATTTATTTTGGATTTGCCAAATGCTGGTAATATTTTCTTGAAATATAAAATAAAAATGTAATTTACCTTTTAAAAATAGATCTGGACACGAAGAATGAGCAGTTACACGATATTGTAGCAGAAAGCATTTTTCTGTTCAGAAAGATAATTTATTAAATAATAACAGAATGGTTTAAACACCAATCCATGTTTTTAAACCTAAAAACCCTCAAACCTGTTTTATTACTCTTATTTCTTCCAGCTGTATTCAGTGAGGAAATTTGCTAACATTATGTGATCTTGGAGCAAATCTTCCACTGAAGGTTTTCAGGTGAAGATTCCATTGAAAATGATCACTTTAACAAAAGAGCTGACCTTTTTCAATGTGATACAATCAAACCTGAACAGTTTTGCATCAAAATATTGGCCTTGAACTTGACAGCCAGGTGTGTATCTGTTTGTTGTGCAAACATGTCTCGCTGCACTGTAAAAACTCAGCATCAACACCATCTTTTTTCTAAATGAATGTGCACTGGTGCAGTTTGCTTAGTGTGTTGTTGATCAGGGTGGTGCTAATGTGGGTCATGATGACAGAGCGGCTAAAGACCAGTTCTCCAAGGTGGCAGGAGCAACACGCAAGTTTAAAATGGAAGTTTAATGCTCACCCAACAGGACAGCTGTGTTGACAGTGTTCGGGGGCCCGGTGCATGTTGGGGCCTCTGCAATCAGAATCAATCTGAGCATGCTCTGCTGCCTCTCTGCTTGCTCAAGCTTGACCTCTGTCTGCTCCCCAGACTCAATTATAGCTGCTTGCTGCACAAATCTCACCATTGCACCTTTTGATTGTAACTTTCTCAGTCAAACAGAAGCGGAGCTCTGCTCTGCCAGCTCTGGTTCTGTCTGGCTTCAACTGTTGGCCTGGCTCTGATTTACCCCAAAAATCTTCTCTAAACCCCAGACTGAAAGCATTTTTGTTTTTAATTGGATTAGTGTAAATCCCTGCACACATAAACACTGAACGATGCTAGTGTTGTGCGAGTGTTGTTTAAATATACATTGATTGGCGGTAAAAATAGCAGTAGCTGATTTATGCTCATGTGGCAGGGTGCAGTAAGCTGTGGTGATATGTTCCAGCCCTGCCACTGACCTCTGGCTGTGCTTTTAGTCGTGATACATTTGTCAGCACCACACACCAGCCTCGGCACAGCCAGACGACTGGTTTTCCATCGCCTACCCTTCAAAACCAGGAACAGAGTGTGATTTTCTTTAAGCAGCTTCACTTTCAAAACAACACCATAACTCCCATGGTTATTATTTCATTTTCTTCACCTCAGCTTGTGTGAATTGTGGTTAAAAACCTGCAGCCACGAGCAGCTGTAAATAATGAAACATGTGTCCGTTGCCATAGTAACTCCAGCTGCAGCTAGATCATTACAGTGGCTTATTGTGGGCGTGCTGTCAGCATGGAGGGGCATCTCAGCCGTTCCCAGCAGGACATATTATCTGACCGTGTGGACAGACGTCTGGCAGTTTCACAGGCCTGGAGCCCATGTGACCAGACTAAACAAGCTCTTTCTGACACGCGTGCACACACACACACACACACACACACACACACAAAATCCTTTTACTGGGCCAAAGTTCAACAACTGCATACAGATGCCTGCAAGCAATTAGACATCCGCATGCAAAGCTACAAAGAGGATCTGGGGAGGTTACTTTAGGACATTGTGTGCTGTTGCCATGGCGAAGCTGACACTCGGCCTGCATCCTGCTCAAGAAAGGTCAGGTGTCTTGTATCTTGTTCATTTTTCTTGTTCTTTTCTTCCTCCCTCATGCAGGCCTATGCTTAGCTACGATTGTTAAGCAGAACGGGAAAATGCATGAAATAATAAATAATGGAAAATAAAGTCAGACTCTAAAGTTGGGTATTTCAAAGGACCTAATTTAATTAACTATTCATGTACTCAAACTAAATCCTCATCTGTTCTTCTAATTGGTTTTATGAAGTTAAAGTTTAAGGAGAGTTTTAAATCAGGATCGTAAATTTGCACAACTTTCTTGATTGATTTGAATAAATGCTATTTTATTTTATATTTTGTGTGTTTGTGAACAAACCTTTTGTATGTAGGTCACTGGTAACAAAGTGGCCAGGCAGCACATTCACTCCATGACAGGCAGTTTAGACTATCTCTGAACCCTCATTCGTCTGACCCCCTCCACCCAAAGCCCGACCCTCACATTAAAGACCGCCAATAGATTTGTTCTAATCCATCACCCCCCCCCCCCCCCCCCCCCCCCCCCCCCCCCCCCCCCCCCCATGAGCTCAACTGCCCAGTCTCATTGTTAGCGACAAAAGCTAGGGAGGCAACTGCTGACACAACGCCACACCTACATTTTGTGCACCCATATACATACATGGGAACAAGGCTGCTCTACCTTTATTTTTATTTTCATTACAAGTTTAAAACTTCTGATTGTTTTGAAGAAATGCCATCTTAGGTTCTGTATTTTCCACAAAAACTGGATTCAGTCTGCAAACTGAACATCAGCCAATTTCATATCTCAGTCTAAGTCTTTTTATAGTTTTCTATTTGCTTTCTCTTGGGTTTATGAAACAGCAGAAATCAATTCTTGATTTTTGTGCCTCTGAAACCCAAAAACACGAGATTTATAAATGTGTAGTTGGGCAAATGAGTGGGTTAGCCAAGTGTGATGCTTGATGTGTGCTGTGTGTCGCCTCCAGGCTGTAGTTTCACACGAGAGAGAAGCTATCGGCCTCCTGACCCTTAACCTCTGAGCTCCCCAGTACCCATTCATCTTTTCACCTACAAAAGCTCACTTTCCAGTGCTGCTTTGAGACTAAACACTGTAAGAAATCATAGAAATAACACATCCACCTCATCAAGATTGCATCAGGATATAATAAACAACAAAAAAACACACACCATTTATTATTAACTGCTAAAATACCCAAAGTCTCTCTTTTTTTTTGCTGTGCAGAAACCTTCCAGACGATCCCAAAGCAGAGTGGAACATCTCATTAGTCTCCTCTGTAATCATGAAGCACATGACAGCTCACTCCATCAGTGTGGTATGTTCATCTCTGTGTGAAGTTGTTGCCTTTCGAATCACTGCCCTTTTTTTTCTCTCTACCACTTCCTGTTTGGCACTAAAACACCATTTCTCAGCCATTCTGTGTAAGAAGAGGTTGTGCATTGTTTGGTATTGACCATATGTTTTTGGCACCACAGCTTCCTAGTTTATTATCCCTGTTTGACTGTGGTCGGTGTAATCATCCCTTTCAGCTACCGTCTCTTTAAATCCAGCCCACGCTGCATTTTTAGCCTTGTGAAAACCAGGGAAAAAGGCCTTAGCTGCAGCAGAAAGGCTGTTTACACACACATGTTTATCATCTCTAGCTCTGTTCCGTACTATTAGCTACTGGGAATGTGACAAATTTAGAACCAGACTTTGTTTTTCTTTAATCTTGTTTAGCTTCAACAAGGGCTAAAATAGGAATTGGCCTGAGAAAAGAAAGCACAGGAGCAAAAAGATAAGCTCGTTTTTTTTTTTATGGTTGATGTTCATGGATCTCCTTTTGTTGTCAACAAACAAACACACCATCTCCTCCCATCCTGTCAAGTCCAGCTGCAAGAACTCTCTCTAGTCCAAAGGCAAGCTAGAGAGCTGTGTTGTTTACACAAAAGTATGAGAAGAAACGGCACAAAAATACCAAACTGGAGGTAAATTTCTTCAATTTTGGATGAGAGGAGAGGCGTAAACATTGCAAAGATAAAAACACACCTGAGCACAGCAGCTCGTGTCTATCGCTAGCTTCCTTCTTCTCTCCTTTTGACCTGATTTTCCCCCCTCCTCGTTTCCTCCTCTACTGCTCAAGTATGCACACAGAAAAATGCTTTTAAATATCTGGCCGTCAGCTGCAGCTCCACAGACTTGATGTTCTTCCACTAACTCCTGGTCTTTTCTTCGTATTGCTTTCGTTTGTTTAAGTTTATTTTTAGACGGTACCGTTCTTGCTTTTCAGACCGTGTCATGAGATATTTTGTTGTTTCAGGTGCTGACCTTTGATGGGAGAGGAGTGAGTGGCCACGCCAATCACATAGCCATCAATAAAGCTGTCAGGTAGAATCTGAACTTTGTGTGTGTGTGTGTGTGTGTTTTTAAATTCAAAGTTATGTGGTTAAAACACTGAAACCAGGCCACTCCATACCAGTGACACACTTTCCAGGAAAATGCAGCAAATGTGGACTCACAACAACCATCCCTCCAAATGTCTTCACAAAGACACACACACACACACATCATGTTTTTCAGAACCGCTCTGTTACATAGCAGAGAGGTCATCCAAACAGAGTCCTCAGAGGCGCTGGGCTCTGGTCCCAGCGAGCGGCCGTAAATCCTGTCCCCGAAGTGGTGAAGAGGGAGGGAGGGTAGCTCCGGTTTGGAGAGGCCGCCCATAATCAGCCTGTTGGTTTAAAGAAATGTGTTTGTGAACATCGTGATCCCTGTTATACACTTAAATGTCTTTCCAGCTACTAGCCTTATTTATTTTTTTACTCTGTTCATTTGTGAGTCTTGTTTGTTTACGCGAGCCCTCCAGATCACATCTCATGATTCCCATCAGGCTGGAGCCCAGAGGGCTCCATGTGCTGGTTTCACCGCACGCTGCCTCTCCATGTTTGGCTCACTGGTTTTAGTCAACAACCAGCACATGCTGAAACGCAAAGCTGCAGGAAAACGAAGCTTCCACTGTTGATAATGTATAAATAGTAAACAGATATCTACATTGGGATAATAATAAAAGTTAATACACCTTTCTTTTTTTTCTATACAGACATCTGGCGTCCACTGGAGAAGTGTCTGAAGGTAGGTTTGAAAAAGTTGATATTTCTATCAGACTGATGTGTTGATCACTCTGAATAAAGTAACATGTTTTTGATGAGGTTAATAAGTTGGTTTTAACGGCTCTACTTCATAGACAGACCCATGATGGTTGTTTTATGAATCTTTGGCGCCCTCTTCTGCTCAAACATGTTAGATTCACTGGTGGAAACATGAATCAGAGTCCTCAGCTGCAGTAAAAATATTCCTTCAGCACGTGTCGTCATTCTAAACGACAATTTTACAAGCAGAAGAAAAAAACTGGTCTGTCTGGTGCAGGGCCCATCAATACGTGCTTTTCTTTTTTCACTTTTGCTTTAATTTTCCTCAGAAAGGTCGCATGACTGATGGGGAATTCTCTGGAACAACTGTGAAATTAAAAGGACTATTTTTTTGTTTGATGCTAATTCACATGGGGCAATTTTCACCACATTCTCAGCTGAGTTTCTGTGTTTTTACTCCCAGGCTGTGTGTTGCTCTCTCTGGTAACTGTTGGCCTGTTCAGGAAGTACATCTCCTTCCTGGAGCTTCCCATCAGCTGGCTTCTACCATCATGTCTCTGCTGTATCAGCGGCTCACAGGGCTACAAGCAAGCCAAAGTAAGCCTGTCTGTTCTGGTTTACAGGGAAACCACTTCACTGTCCCCCTTTTGTAGAGCAGAGTACATTGTAATCCGATTACAAGGCTAAAGTACCAAAACATAAAGCTAGCAAAACTACTGAGTCAGGAGTCAGGGACTGAATATAATTCCATCATTTCTTAACATAAGTGAATCTTAATTTAAAACACTTGAATGATATGTGATCGGTTAAATGCCACCCTTTCTTTTTCTTTCTCTCAGGCTGCCATGCTTTGTCACCGCACTCAGCTATTGTGGTTTCGACACCTTTACATCACCTTCTCTCGCTACATGTTCATCAACACATTCCAAGAGATTCCACAGGGACCAAAGAACCTGAAGATTTACTGAAACTTCATCTCATTCTGTTTGTTGAACCTTCGTTCTTTCTTAAAGCACTGATACGACAGAATGTTTTTATAGACACTTTCCATAAAGATAGCACTATTTTTTAAGTTACATTGAACACTGTCCTCTCTTTTTGTGTCATAAGAGGATTTTATTGTATTTTTTTTACAGTATCACTGTATAAAAACATCTGTTTTAGACTGTTATCGTACATAAACTCTAATGAAACACTGATTAAACCAAAGAGTGAGTCTTCAATCAAAGCATTATTTGTGTTGTATGCCCTGTCCAGGTTTAGACATGTCTTTGATGGACTTGTGAGCTCGCATGCTTTCTTCCCACTGCTGCCCACAAAACGTTTCCACTGTGACGCTGTGAACTGTACCAGGATCCAGGCAGTGTGGAGCAACACCTGAGGCAGAAACAAACGACAATCTGATTTACAGCTGAACAAAAAAAAACTTCCTCATTCTAGTGGCAGCCTGGTTTTACCTGCTCAGGTACATTCATCAAGTCAAACTTTATTTGTATAGCACGTTTCTATGGCAACAGCCACTGCCCCAAAGTGCTGCAGTAAAATAAAACATTCATGAAGCTAAAAAGAATAAAACTATGATTAAATCTATACATTCCAAGAGATATTTATCCACTTATCGGGTCGGGTTGCGAGGGCAACAGCCTAAGCATAGAGGCCCAGACTTCCCTCTCCACAGCCACTTGGGCTAGCTCCTCCGGAGGATCCCAAGGTGTTCCCTGGCCAGCCGAGAGACATAGTCCCTCCTGTTACAGCCCCAGCGTGTCCTGGGTCTTCCTTTAGGTCTCCTCCCGGTTGGACGTGTTCAAAAAACCTCATCAGGGAGGCGTCCAAGAGGCATCCTGACCAGATCCCCGAGCCACCTTCTCTTGATGTGGAGGAGCAGCGGGTCTACTCCGAGCCCCTTCCGGATGACTGAGCTTCTCACCTTAAGGGAGAGCCCAGACATCCTGCGGAGAAAACTAATTTCCAAGAGAAAATAAAACTAAAAGAAGAGAGACTGAAATACATGAAAACAGCATTAAAACTGGCAGCCTACTGGATAGTACTAAATGCCAGAGAAAACAAATGCGTTTTTAAACGCACTTTAAATAGGACCATTGTCTCAGCTGTCCTAACCTCTAAAGGCAAGCTATTCCACAGAGAAAGCTCTACCTCCTTTGGTTTTTAACCTCAATCTGCAAGTAGCCAGCAGATGGAGGCCAGCAGATCTCCACGTTCTGGTCGGATCATTGGGCTGAATACGGTCTTGTGAATATGAAGGTGCCAACCCATGTAGACATCTAAATTCCAGTAGTGATATATCTTAGAATCAATCCTGAACTTAACAGAGAGCCAATGAAGATCATCCAGCACAGGAGTAATATGTTCATACGTCCTCGTCTCTGTCAGAAGGTGAGCAGCCGCATTCTGAACATTTTGCAAGTGATTCATAGTGGTCTGTGGTACATATGTGTATTATATAAACACTGACAAAAAGCTCACTCAAAACAAACCAGCTAATGGACAACGTAAGTGCATGAGACCAGTGTCAGCTTCTTGTCAGGAGCTAGGCTTCTCACCATATCCATCAGGGTTAGATCGCGGTGTGTAGAAACTCTGAACTCCACAGGTCTTACAAAAGGTGTGTTTAGCCATATGTGTGTTAAAGGTGTAGGTAGTCAAGTTTTCCAGCCCCTGAGGAAAATATATATATATATTATTGTTTATTTATTTATTTATTTTTAATAAGTAGTAATTGTGAAGCTGACTTTCTTACCTGTAAGAGTGTAAAGTGATTTTTTGGGACAATGAAATGATGGTTTTGTTTTTTGGTGCAGATGCTACAACTGTGAATGGATACATAGATTTTATTATTCATTTAAAACAGAACATAAGCAGGACTATTTAAGATATTTTTAAATATACATTTGACTTGTAAATACACACTCGCAATGAAAAACATGAAGGTCAGGAGTACTCCAGACTTCAAATCTGACAGCTCCACAGTGGCAGCCGCCTGAATGTTTCACAAGCTCCATTCTGCACATAAAAACAGTTAAAAATAAACTATGAATTACAGCTATTCAAATGGATTTTTCTAGAAGCCCTTGAACACATCAAGAAAGACAACAGCTGCATATTTACCTAATAATTAAGCTGAGTTCAGCTGAAACCTGCGTGACGTGTTGGTTGTGAAGCCTGCTGACGTGGAACTGGATGGCTCACCCAGACATTTCCAGTCACCTACCAAAGAAAACCCAATAAACCTGATCAAAGTCCATCTGTGATAACAGACACATTAACATTGAACAGAATAGACTTTCTGTTTAATTTGTCAGCTGTGGACACTCAATTTAATAATTGTTTTAGCCTCTCAAGTGCTCTACTAGACCCATGCACATCCTGTGAGCGAGAACTATTTCCTGCTTGAGCAGTTGTTTTCCTGAAACTCTTTCAGACAGGGAGATGTAATTCCCAGCAAGGGGCAGGGCAAAGTACAGCAGACTTGCACAAACACATTCTTTAAAGGCAGATCAACCAACTTGATGTTGGAAAGCAATGGATCACGGGTTCGGTGTCTGATGACCATGTGCTGAACGGGTGGGGTGAGGGAATACTGTGACCCAGATAGAGCTCTAGCATATCTGTGGCCCAAAAATAGACTCCCATCTGAGCTTTTGCTCAGAATTTGATTTAGTTTGAGCTAAAAGTGGTTACTGATTAAGCTTTAAGCACGTTTTTTTCTTTACTTCACCTTAAATCAGAAATCTAGAAGCTTTTATATAAATTACAGTATCTTTAATTAGGTTTACAGTTGATTAGTTTATTGTAATTTAATTGTTAATCAATTGAGTTTTAAATAAGAATAAGAAAAACATTTCATGTGGATCTCTTTGATCACAAGATAAAGTGATAACAGAAAGCCCATCAGTCTTATTTTATCATTTGTTTCATGAAAAAACAAAATGTTCAATGTGTCATGCAGCTGTGTTGACATTTTGCTTCAGAATCGGGGATGGGACAGTTTCTGCTCTGTAGTTTCTGAAAAAGAGGGGGAAAGCACATTTTAAAGTGTTTAATATAGATTGTTGGCACTTTTGTGTCCTATACCACCACACAAAAGATAATCTACTTTGCCCTGCCCCTTGCTGAAAATAACTTAGTGTACCTGTCGAAATTTGAGATCTGTTGATCCTTATGTGTTGTTATTGAAACGACTACATCTTCACTGGTTTCTGTTGAACAAGATCAACCGGATTGTTTGCCAGTCGCAAAAGTGCTAAGTCATGCAGGTGTCTGATAAATACATCAGTGTTTTCTATTTCAAAACTGAGACTATAGTCCCTTATAACCTACAGTTCGACTTAAACTGATAAAAGTTGGGTAAAATATTTCTAGTCTTTGTAATAATCACATGAAAATAACTTAGTCATCGTGCATCACTTACAGTCAGAGAAGTAACTCAGCAACCAATCGCTGTTCAAACAAACAACCGTGCTACCCAATCAGAACCCAGGAGAAGGTTCCTGTTGCTGTGATGGTTCTAGCAAATTCTGAGGCCAGACCGCAGTGTAGCTCAAGTATCCTTCCGCCTCGTAGAATACGTCGAATATGTTTGAACAGTGTGGCTCTTTAACATTCGGTTTTCGATTGCATATATGTGATTTGAGTAAATTGATTAATTTTAAAGACGTCGCTACTGAATTAAACAAAATTATTCAGGCTGAAACGGTCATGTGGGTCTATTTGTCTATGCGTATGAATACACACAGATCACGTGTCAGCGCTTTGTATATAAGACAGCGTCACTCTTTCGTTGCAGTATTCATTCAGCTGTCATCGACATCTCTGTTTCAGTGAAGAATCTTCTTTAACCTAGCTGAGCTCGTGAGTATTTCTTCCAACATTTAGTTGACTACGCTTTATCCTGAACTTTATATAAATTATTTGGGTTTGTGTCATTCGTTAAAGTTTTATGCGGTGTAGAATAATATGACTATTATGGCGACGGTTTTTCCCCCAAGTAACTTTAAATGATTAGTTAAACCTCAAGTTTTGTGTGGTCATTTTTATTTTCTTAAGTTTTAAAGAAGCCTCGTGAACGTCCGTTGGATACAGCAATGACTCGACACTTCTCTAGCATCGGCCATTAGACGTTTGACTGCCGAACAAAGGGAAGGTCAATAGTCTCAAAATGGCGCTTGAGCAAAAGCGGGTGGCTAACGTTCAGATTTTATTTGTAGCATTTTTTGTCTTAAAATATTAAATTAGCATAACTATCTTTTTGATTTGTATTGCTAAATGTTAAGTTTGATTAGGTATAGTGATTTTCTTATTATTTTTTTTTAAAGGGCCATCATGCAGATCTTTGTCAAGACCCTGACTGGCAAGACCATCACACTAGAGGTTGAGCCCAGTGACACCATTGAAAATGTCAAGGCCAAGATCCAGGACAAGGAAGGCATTCCCCCAGATCAGCAGAGGCTGATTTTTGCTGGCAAGCAGCTGGAAGATGGCCGCACCCTGTCTGACTACAATATCCAGAAGGAGTCCACCCTCCACCTTGTCCTGCGTCTGAGGGGTGGCATGCAGATCTTCGTGAAGACCCTAACTGGCAAGACCATCACTCTTGAGGTTGAGCCAAGTGACACCATTGAGAATGTCAAAGCCAAGATCCAGGACAAGGAAGGCATTCCCCCAGATCAGCAGAGGCTGATCTTTGCTGGCAAGCAGCTGGAAGATGGCCGCACCCTGTCTGACTACAATATCCAGAAGGAGTCCACCCTCCACCTTGTCCTGCGTCTGAGGGGTGGCATGCAGATCTTTGTTAAAACCCTCACAGGAAAGACCATCACCCTGGAGGTTGAGCCCAGTGACACCATTGAAAATGTCAAGGCCAAGATCCAGGACAAGGAAGGCATTCCTCCAGATCAGCAGAGGCTGATCTTTGCTGGCAAGCAGCTGGAAGATGGCCGCACCCTGTCTGACTACAATATCCAGAAGGAGTCCACCCTCCACCTTGTCCTGCGTCTGAGGGGTGGCATGCAGATCTTTGTTAAAACCCTCACAGGCAAGACCATCACTCTGGAGGTTGAGCCCAGTGACACCATTGAGAATGTCAAGGCCAAAATCCAGGACAAGGAAGGCATTCCCCCAGATCAGCAGAGGCTGATTTTTGCTGGCAAGCAGCTGGAAGATGGCCGCACCCTCTCAGACTACAATATCCAGAAGGAGTCCACCCTCCACCTTGTCCTGCGTCTGAGGGGTGGCATGCAGATCTTCGTCAAAACCCTGACTGGCAAGACCATCACTCTTGAGGTTGAACCCAGTGACACCATTGAGAATGTCAAGGCCAAAATCCAGGACAAGGAAGGCATTCCCCCAGATCAGCAGAGGCTGATCTTTGCTGGCAAGCAGCTTGAAGATGGTCGCACCCTCTCCGACTACAACATCCAGAAGGAGTCCACCCTCCACCTTGTCCTTCGTCTGAGAGGTGGTCAATAGGCAACAAAGTCATGGTTCCACATTTTGTTTCATTTGTTGACATGTGATGCTTGGAAAAACTAAAGTTACATTTGTTTTAACTTGTGACCAAAAATGTTCATTTATCACTCAATAAAAGGTTGAATTTACTTTGGTTTTCATTCTTTGTGTGACAAGTTTCAGGTTAAAGATTTCCCTGAAGTAAATTAAACTAGAAGTTCAAAAATGTTGCAAAATACACATTTTTGCTTAAAAATTGGAAGGCAAGGTGTCTAAGAAGTTAAGTGTTAAAAACCTCAAATGTTGGATTAGCCCAGAAGCTACTCATTTAGCCTGTCAAGCCATCCTTTATATGTGAATATATAAAACTCTGCAAAGCAAGAATTTGGTCTAGTTCACAAGGCTCATTTGCTGAAGCAAATTATTTTTGCATTGCAAATCCTATATTCACATAAAGGATGGCTTTTCCAGGTTAACATTTGTAATATTGTGAATTTCTGAGAACAATGGCTTCTAGATATTGGAAAAGCCAAGATTACATCTGACCAGAGTTCTAAAACTAGCGAGATGAATCAATATACCATGCATTTAAAACCTGAGGTACATGAAACATTTTTAATAATTGGAAAACTGAATGATCCCAAGTCCTCCCTAATTTGAAAGTTCCTCTGCAGATACACGTTTCATCTATGCACCACAAACCCTTCATGTTAAATGCAGCAGGTGATCAGTTCGTGAGAGCAGATGTAAGCTGAGATGAAAGTATGGTTTTATATTTGTAGTTGTAGCAGATTATTCGCACTCAACCAGAAAAACCTGTACAAGTAAAATTAAAGTCTCATTTAAAGCAAAATACGCATACTTACACCATAAAACCAAACTTGTTGACAGTCAGTGGTCATAATAAAATGATCCAATATTTATTTACAAGATTTTTTTGAACTGGGGTGACTATATTTCATATTCAAATAAATAATTTGATGGAGAACAAGAACATCTCCATGTGATCGTAAACATTTGGGCTGTAGATGTCCTGAGCAAGTTTGTTTCCAGACGCAACGGTGACAGAATGGATTGTGTAGTTCGCGACTGTGGTCGGTAGGGAGCGCTGCCGTGCGCCCAGTTCGGTAGAGCAGCATGTTGGGATGTGAGAGCGCTCCGGCGGCGCGCTACCGCCATGTCACCTAGAGAGAAACAGTTAGCGCTTCTCTCTGTTTTAGGATTAATCACATTCGCTTTTTACTATATCCCCACTTTTCTGTACGCTACTTTAATTCTTGCAGTTTGTTATTTTGCTTTTTATTATCACAGCGGACAACCGTTTCCCGCCAGGTTAGGCCCGAATCCTCGGGGTGGACTAAACGTCTCAGGCGTGCTGCGGCGCTGGTCCTCGGGTTGGAGAGCGACCGGCGTCTCGGTGGCCGCGCGGAGTAGAACGAAGAACCGCAACAGATCCGAGCACCATCACCGGGAGACAGAGAGATTCAGTGAAACAGGACTTTATCAAAGAGAAGCCTTAGCAAGTGACTCGATTCTTTTCAGTCCTCGGGATTTCCTCATGGGGAGTTATATCGGGAAAACCGAAAGTCCAACGGCCGACTCTGGGAGGCCAAGAGCTGGGAGAAATCCCCGGGAGCAACTGCGAGAACAACTGTCCAGACCCAACCATGCAGTCTATACTCCGAACAGGAGGCTTTCGTTCTCTGGGTGAGTTAATCAGGGTTATTTAAGCTCTGATCCATCTGTTTACATTCACTTGTTTACACGAAAAAGAAAAGTTTACTGATGCGTTAGCTTGTTAGCACCCTCTTATTAGCACACAAAACCCACATGTCGGAAATGTATTAACCTCTGAACTGAAGAAATCCAACCAAAGCTCTTTTACTTAGGTTGGAGACCTAAAAATGTGAACTTGAAATCTTTTTAAAAAGACATAATTAGTTTGTGTCATTGGCTTCATCAACTCATGCTTTTACATGAGTTACTGTGATCAAGCTTTTGTTTTAATGTTTACCGAGTTACATCTGTACTTAAATGTGTTGTCTAGAAACAACAAACATTAGAGCATACCACTATGAAACATATACACGAACATTTTACTAACTTTTAGTTAAAAATGCATAGTTTTACTTTTTGAATGATGGTATATGGTTATAAGCAGCAGCATTTCCTTTTCTATGCAGCTGCATGTTTTTACAATGTCAAACTTGATCATATGCGTGACTAATGTAATATATAGTTTGATTTCTAATCCATATAATCTGCACATTTTAACCTGTTGAGCTTCCTTCCATTACAATCTCCTCTGCAGGGAGCCACTGTGTACAGCCAGCAGGTTCACCATCACCCCCCAGCGTCACTACCCCCTGCAGCAGCCTGGTGTCTCCTCAGTGGGGGTCCTGCCTCCTGTCAAGTGGGACAGTTTCAGAAAAAAGAACATCCTGAGTCCTAGAAATTCCCCTGCTGCCCTAAGTCCCGTCACTGTAAAGATCGCCAGGCCCGACCACAACATTCCCAGGTTTCTGCAAGTTAAATGTTTACGGGCACAACTCTGAGTTTTTGTTTGTCTTTTAATTGTATTAATGCTGCCTGTCCTCTGCTCTGGTTTTTAGTATGAATCATCTGAGTTGTGCAGGGCTCACCAGGGTCCCTGCAGACCCCTGCTCCAGAGAGAGTGTCCTCAAGGTGTTGAAGGAAAGCCGCAAGAGGGAAGTGGAGGATGAGGACAGGAGCTTCGCAGCTGAGCAAAGAAGCAAAAGAAGGTAGAAAGTTTGTTTGCTCCGCACTGTCTGCTCCGTCTCTGGACAATAGCAGCTGTTTTATGGTTTCTTCCAGCAGTAATTACCTGGTCTGTGCCTTTTTGACTCATAGAAAGCTCGTTTTAGATCATAATGTAAGAATAAATAGTGTTTTTATTGATTGGTGCATGTGTTTTCCATTTGCCTTTTCTAAGGCGTAATGACAGCGGTGGAAGTTCACACTCTGCTTTTGAGCCTCTGTTGCCCAATGGAACACCATCCCAGCTGGTCCCTAAGTCAGTAAGATTCTTATTTAAAGCTGAATCATAATCTTAGATGTTGGTCAAAGCTTTAAATGTTGGTTTTTTATGTTCTATAGACCAGGGAGCCTAAAACGAGCGATGGCCACATCCTTAGAAGAGACCACCATGAAGAGGTCTCGCACCTCCTCCATCAGCTCTGGTTCTGGGGTTCATGCCCCAAGAGGAACCTCCGGCACCAGAAGAAATGCAATCCAAAGCTCCTACAGCTCTTCGATAGGCCTTAGCCAGGTATCTTCATCTACCAGATTCTAGTAAAAGCTTTTTTGCATTGCAAAAGTAAACTGAAGGTTTTTTTTTGTTGATGTTGTTTTCTACAGTGGAAGAAACCGTCTGCACCCAGCTCTCCTCTGTCGAGCCCTGAATCGTCTCGCTCTCAGACTCCAGAGGCATTTGCCAAAAGACCCAGGTTAGTTTCTGCATGTCTGCTGTCATGAATCCACATTAAATATAAATTAAAGCTTTTTTATGTGTTTTCTTATCAACAGAGAGGATGACACACAGTCTCCCAGCTCTGCATCCTCAGTAAAGTCAGATCACACAACATCAGACAAGGCCCTTGATACCAGTAAGCCTAATTTATCTGTAGACGACTTTTCCAATTTAGATGATTCATGTTCATACTACAGTCACAAAAATATTATTTTGTATGATGATGTTGCAGTAAAACAAACTCCAGTGTCCAAAGCCCCAGTCACAACCTCTACAGATTCTACTGGTAGTGGTGGGAAGAGAAAGCGGAAGATCCAGCTGGTGTCCAGCCATCGAGATGATCGCATCTCTCTGGTGAGGAGTGGTGCATTCTCTCACTTAACTGGAAAACATTTGTTTATGTGCATCCATATTGCATTATTGTAAATATATGTTTGACACATTGTGTCTGTGTGTGTTTGTGTGTGGTTCATGTGCAGCCTCCACCTCCTGAGCTGGGCTACACCATCACAGCCAAAGATCTAGATGAAGAGAAAAAAGCTGCTATCAGTAAAATCCAGAAAGTCCTGGAGACACCGGGTGAGGAAAAAAGCCATCTGCAGGAATAAATAATCACTTTTTTACACAATTGCACTCTTAAACACTTTAAAATGATCCCATAAGCAGGTTTTTCAGGATAAACGAACCCTTCTGTCTGTCTTTGTCTTCAGCTCCAGAACCAGAGAAATCTGCGTCTCCTGCAGCCACCACTTCCTCTCAGCCTGCTTCCTCTGTTAGCTCCAGCTCCACTCTGAGCAGCCTTTTGGCAGCTCCCCTTCCCACAGTATCCAGCTCCACCATCCCCGTGATCAACCTGGATCCGAGTCCTGGCAGCAGCGTCAGCGCGGCTCCTGCTAGCACCAGCTCACTGCTGGAAACTCTCAAGATGAAGTCAGTTATTCCGGCTAGTTCAACATCAGCTCCCAGTACAACTACAGGTGTGATCTCTGAACAGAGTGTAAACGGTGTTGTTTCCTTGTTTGTTTATTTTAAATGTACATTTTGTCATACATATGCATCAGATGTTTTTCCTGTGTCTCGTTATTTCTGTAGCATCTGTATCAACCACAACTGTACAAGCCAGCGGCTTTAACCTGAAGACATCGATTGCTGCCCCACAGCTCCCCCCTGCCTCCCAGTCTCAGCCCCCCACTGCTGCTGCTGCGGCTGCAGGGCAGCCCTCTGCCTTTATTCAGATGCTGTCTCAGGTCTCCCAGAATCCCACCAGCACCCCTGCAGCATCCACACTAGGACCAACCCTTTTTGGGCTGTCCAGTCAGGTCAGCGCCCCCTCTACTTCCTCAGCCCCCACCACGGTCACAGCTGCTGCCCCTCCAGCCAGTACCTCCGGGTCAGTTATTAGTACCAACCCTCTGCTGGCTGCAGGGTTCAAACCCATATTTCCAGCTGCCACATCCACCTCTTCAGCTACTACACCTTCAGAAAACAAACCTGCTGCTCAAAATTTCAAGCCTATTTTTGGAGAAGTCACAGCTGCTGCAGCCTTTGTGCAGCGCCCCTCCCTTACCACCACCACTACTAAAGCCTCAACACTTTCTGCAAGTACTACAACCTCAATATTTGGCTCAGTAACAAGCAGCACTACAGTTGCCCCATCTTCATTTTCTGGTTTTAATAACACATCAGCTGGTGCAGCCTCTACAGGTTCCTCCACCACCACCACACAGCCCGCAGCCCAACCAGCCTTGAAGTCCCTGTTTGGAAACTGGTCTGCACCATCCATAACCAGCAGCGCCATTGCCTCAGTACCACCTCCTAGTATAGGGACTAAGTTTCAGTTTGGAGCTGCAGTTACAACCACAGCGGCCGCTGCAGCTGTTCCCGTCGTTGCTCCTGCAACCACCTCCAGCTCCGGCACGTTTGCATTTGGTGTCACACAGTCTGATCCTCTAGCATCGAGCCAGAAGATGTTTTCCTTTGGTCAGTCTGCTCCCAGCCAGAACACAACCACTGCTTCATTTGGGAGCTTTGCCATGGCTAACACGGTCTCCACAGCTGCTCCCACTTCCACCACCACCCAGCCCACCTTCGCCTTTGGAAAACCATCGTTTGAAGCTCCAGCACCGCAGTCTGCAGCACCAAAACCTTTCAACTTTGGAGTCGGCAACACATCATCTGCACCCACATCTAATCCTGCCCCCAACCCAGCCCCAGCTCCTTTCACCTTTGGGGCCGCCGCTGCCACCACAGCTACCACCTTTGCAGCCCAAGCCACACCAGCGTTCGGAGCCAGCACCACTGGTTTTGCTTTTGGTTCCAACGCGGCTCCTTCAGTTGCCCCCCCGGCTGCACTAAGCTTTGGTGCTGCTACCCAGACTCAGAGCTCCTCTTCAACCACGTTCCCATTTGGAGGAGCTGCTTCTCAGCCGGCTCCTTCTGGATCTGCTCAGACTGCATCTGGTGGGTTTAACTTTGGTGCTGGCATGCCTTGTCCCCAGTTTGGAACTCCAGTTTCCACTAATCCTGCACCGCAGATGGGAGCCTTTAACTTTGGGGCTGCAGCTTCAGACAAACCAGCATTTGGTGAGGAATGAAGAAACCCTTTTGAAAACAGTGAATACACAACATATTAGATGTTTGAAAGTGTGAAGAAATGTTACTTTTATCCTGCTTGTAGACTATGTAAAAATCAATTCTAATGTTTTAATCAGCAAAAGATCTTTTTTTTTTGTTAAACTAAGATTTCTGTATTTAAATAAAAGCATCATTAAAGACTCAGCTGACATTTCTGTTGTCACCGCAGAAACGAGCGACTTGTCTTTTGTTCTAATTAAGCTTCTTGCTGCTTTTGTATTTATTCAGGGACATCTACGCCATCGTTTGGTCAGAGTGCTGCTGCAGGTCCAATTCCCTTTGGAAGTCCTGCAACTCCAGTTCAAGGCTTCAACCCTGTTCAGTTTGGTAGGTCTGGTTGTTCAGGACATTTCTTCTTATGGTGCAGATGAAAAATCCTAATGGTTTTCTGTTTATTTATTAACAGGGTCTGCGGCGACTCCCGCCTTCTCTATCGGAGCAGGATCGAAGTCCTCTGCAGCCCGTCAGAGGCTGCAGGCTCGGAGGCTACACAACAGGAAGAAGTAACTAGCCGTACGAGTTCACCGACCCGTGCGGCTCTTGCGAGGACTTCAGCTGTTACTGCAATGGCTAACCTGACTAACTTTGCTCTGTTTTAAGCCCAACATTCTCCAATCAGGCCGCCACCATCCCCCCTCTGCGCTGGCCCAGAGCGTTGTGTTTGCAGAGGAGTCTGAAGGAGCACACCAGCTTAGACAATATGGGAATGTAGCAGCAGGGAGAAAGGATACATAAAAATGCGCTATACTTGAAGAAAAGACACAAAAGACTGTTGATTAGTTTGATTCTGAACAAAAATAAACCCAAAGTTCTTGTTTTTACAGTACGTGGACACTCCCGTTGATACGACTTAAGGAGAAAGCCGAGTCAGGCCGAGACACAGAACTTTGGCTCAGACCTTTATTTTTTTACACGATGAGCTTGCTGGTTTGTATGTTACTGAATGTTTGAGTGGGGTGTGAGCATGGCTGATTCAGATAAAGTACAGGTGTGAAAATGGAGTGACGAGACGTTTGCGTTTAAATTATTTTTGTAATTGGTTGTCTGACCTGATAGATGAATGACCGTGTTTCTGCACTTAGGACAACTTTGCAAATGTCTTAATGTGGTTTGTGCAGATCCTCGTGCATTTGTTTCATATTTTCATAACAAGCATTCCCGTAGTCCTCCTGTGGATGGCCTTTTTGTTTTTATTTAATTTTTTTTGTTTGGGGATTTTTTTTTTTTGCAAGCGATTGCCAACATTGATGTGAGTTGCAGGTCGGTTTGTGATGAGGATGACTACTTTTGACTTGTGCTGACAAACCAAAGCCAACTGTTCAACTTCATGCCTGTGAAAAGAATCTGTGATCTTTTATTTCTGATGCTGAGATATGTGTGTGTGCGTTTGTGCCAGACTACCTCTTTTTAATTCCCAGGCACTGAAATGTTTTAGTCATTTACTTAAAACTTTTGACAGAATAGATTAGATTTTAATTTCAGCTGCTGTTTGCTAATGTGTGGTGATAGATTGTTTTAAAAATAATATTTACAGCACATTGCTCCAACTTCAGAAATATTATGATTACAGTAGTGAATGCAATATTAACCTGCCACCAGTTAACTTAAAATACCATCTGTGGAACTAGAAGTGTTTTCTGGTTATTTAGAACAGTAAGTCTCAAAGATGGAGCATGTTTGTTCTTATGTCTTACATTTCCATTTGGGTTTAAGGATTTTTTTTTGTCAAAATGGTCTGTTTTCAGTGTTTCTCACCTGTGCAGTTATTTTGGGTCAATTTTGAATGAATAAAAAGTTTGGGTTTATGCGGATGCTTGAACAAATACCCCTGAAACCCCTCACAATATCATTTTGTCATTAAACTGTATGATCAGATAACAAATTAATTTAAATTTGTTCAACTCCACCTTAGAAGTTTTTTAAGTTTGTTGCGTAAAATGTAAATAAAAATGAAATGCAAGTGATTTGATGAACATTAAAAGTTATATTTATTGGTACCATGACAAAAGATATTTTTTTAGTGTGAATTAAAGGTGGTTTAATAGTTTGACAGTGATCTTGCTTAAACAGAAGCATGCCTTTTCCTCTAGTATGCTGGTTCCATCCCATATCCCATAAAATGTCCCTTATATGAAAGGAAACTACAGCTGGAATTATATAAGTAATATAATTTCTCATTTGCCATTGATCTTAGGATTTACAGTGAATCAAGAGTTGAGAGTTTCTTGTGGCATATTTTATAAATTCATATTATGTAGCAATCATTTTCTGCACGTTTCTCACTCGCAATTACATTCCAGTCCACTAGGTGATGATGTAAACTTTCACAGCAATTTGTGTTGCGTTCAATGAATGTCAGCACCAGCACCCATAGACGTGTATTCAATGTCTATGAGTACTGTTAGGAATGTACTTTTTGCTTTAAGCATACCAATATTTAACATAAAGCAGATAATTATTGTTACACGGCTTCACAAATGAAACAAAAAAATTTGACCAAGCGATTTCTAATTTCTTTCCTTCTCTAATGTTTGTATTTCAAATTAAGGACTTTGAACGCATCTCTAAAGGATGGTATTTGAGCGCATGCGCAATGCCTTGGTAGAATGGGCTAGCTGTTAGCAGTGTAGAAATACGTGGCAGAAATATTTGAGACATGGAGATAGCTGCTCTTGTTGCCTTGACTTTATTACTGGGTGCACTGGTTGGTCTGGTGGCATTAGCGGTGGGGAGACGGAAAGAAGAGAAAAGAGAAGAAACAGAGCAAACTGGGGAGAGTTCAGGTAGGAGCCCATTAACCGCTGGGGTGACTCAGGAACGCAGAGAGTTGGCAGCGTTTGAGTCTGTTGAATGAAAGCATTCATTCATTCATTCATTCATTTATCTATCAAATAATTCGATGTGTAATATAAAGTCGTCGAGTTTACAATAGTATTCTCTTTTTACCCACTTAAACTCGGACTGAAAACATTAACTGAAGGAACTTTTCAGCGACTGTCACCTGCTGCTGGTCAATGGGGACATGTTATGTTGATGGACCAATGGGATCACGTATTAAACGCTTAACGTTATAGAGTCAAATATAATATGATTTTAAAAACTTGAAGTTTTATTTTCAGATCTAGGTACTGTCTTTATTTTGTAATGATTGTATTATTGTTTAGCTTGTGATTAATTATTTTTTCTTTGCTATTGGATTAATCCTTAAATAAAACAAATGCCTGTTTGTTTGTTTGTTTTTAATGATTAATCAAAACATGGACAACCATGCCATTCTGTTTTGGTTTTGGTATTACATTTACAGTTTCAGTGTTCATAAAGTGAAAAATACTCCAAAACATCACTTCATTGTTTTTAAATTTTGTATTTGACCTTCTAAGCTTAACTAATCTTAGGATTGATATGATTAAGTATTTGAAGTTTATCTGAAAGTTCTATGTTTAACAAGACATAAAAATAAACCCATAACTCTTTTACTCGGTGCATTTTCCCACAATGTTTATTAAAATATTGCAATCAGGCCTCTGAAGTTTTGACTTGTTGATAACAAGAATTTTTGATAAACACACACACACACAGTGTTTACTCCAACTCTTTGTGTTTCAGTGGAATCCAGTGCTGTTAAAGGTCCTACATCTAAGAAACAGAAGCAGGAAAAGCAGCGAAGTCGCAAAGATAAACCTGCACAACACAGTTTCAGCGATCCGCTGTTGGCCTCCTCGCTGAAGGTAGACTGGACACACACACACACACACACACACACACAGTCTCATCAATGATCATAGACCATAACACAAAACCAGTTTTACTGCAATGCACATGTATTGTTCACAGATACGAGTCAAGTTCAGCCTCAGTATCATTTCATCTAATTATAATAAAGACTGATAGTCATACACAAACCTACATTTGTAAAGATATAGTTATGAGGTTGTTCCCTCTTCTTTGAAAATCTGATCTTTAATCTTTCTAACTACAAAACCAGACTTTTGTTAGTAACTCACTTAAAATAACATGAAACACTAAGAGTTTTTTGTTATTTTAATTATTCAAAATTGGCCTTTCTACATCATTATTAACTCAGATTTTACTTCTCACATGTGGTAAAGGTGGACACTCATTAAACATATGAAAAAAACAGAATTTTTCAAAATATTTAGCAGTTTTACTTTTTCTCCTCCTGAGTGGTTTTGTGTCTCTGCTCTTTTCTGTTCTTGTGCTCTATAGGGCCACAGCGGGAACGTGACATGCCTGGATTTTAGCAGTAATGGGAAGTACCTGGCTTCCTGCGCTGATGATCGCACCGTTCGGATCTGGAGCACCAAAGACTTCCTAGAGCGGGAACACAAGTGTCTGAGGGCCAATGTGGAGCTGGATCACGCCACGCTTGTCCGCTTCAGCCCAGACTCTAGGTCTCTCCTATTCACTCTGACATTAAACATCCCTAATTTTACATTTTATTAACACAGACATTAACCTGCTGCAGCTTGCTAAAGTTATCTTTTGGGATATTGGGCTCAATTTAAAGCCTTCCCCTCTTTCTGATTCCTTGTATTTTCCCTGTAGGGCCTTTATCACCTGGCTCGCCAACGGAGACACGATACGCATCTTCAAAATGATCAAGAAGGACGATGGTACTTTCAGCTTCAAGTCTGCATCTGAGGATTTCCCACAGAAACACAAGGCCTCAATTATCAATATCGGCATTGCAGAGACGGGTACAGGACACATGAATAAATCAAGTGTTTAGTTTTTTTAGTTGGTATTTTTGTTTATATTTAACAATTAGCTCCTTGTTAACACATACAGTTTGTATGTTAAGGATCTACAAGTTTCTCACAGGTTTTAAACACTGACTTTGTTTCCTTCCTGCAGGCAAGTTCATTATGAGTGCCTCCACAGACACCACTATCCACATCTGGGACCTGAAAGGAGAGCTGCTGGCCTCCATCAACACCAACCAGATGACCAATTCTTACGCTGCTGTCTCCCCCTGTGGCAGGTCAGTCAAACAAACTTTGGAGACTTCTTAAATGCAAAATGTGGTTCAGGAGTGGATTTTACTTTTTAGACTCAGCACATCTGTAGCTGGGTTTCATTGCTAAAAACAGTTTGTTTTTTTAAAATTTTCTGACTTTTTTAACTCTCAGCAGTGGCGTAAACGTCCTGCACCAAAATAAGCTTTTAGGCTTTGATGTTGGCTTAACCAGAGCACATTTTGCACAAATTTAAAGCTAAAACAACTCAAACTAAAAAAGGTCTGTATAGTTTTTAATGACATATCAAAATATGTAGGAATGTCATTGTTTGTCTCTGTGCTTAGGTTTGTAGCATCCTGTGGTTTCACTCCTGACGTGAAGGTTTGGGAGGTTTGCTTTGGGAAGGGAGGAGAGTTCAGAGAGGTCGCTCGAGCATTTGACCTGAAAGGCCATTCTGCAGGAGTTCATGCGTTTGCTTTTTCTAACAACTCTCACAGGTAATAAAAGTGTTTGTTTAAAACACAGAGCCAAGAAGGAGGCTTGTTGTGCTTTGAATTTAAAAGCGATAGGACGAACAGCTTCCAATACCAAAGATAAAACTGGAGCTCACAGAGTAATTTCCAGCTTTATTGTGCAAACAGAACTAATGATTCGACACCCAGGGTGTCGTCTGATGAGGACACAGTGGGTGTTGAATCGTTAGTTCTGTTTGCACAATGAAGCTTGAAATACATCAGCGAGATCCAATTTGTATGTCAGATATCTGAAGAAGTCACTTTGCTTTTTGCCTAATATAAAAAAAAAACAGATTGACACTTTAATATAAGTGATAAGTTTTTCTTTTATTAATCAGGATGGTGACCGTCTCTAAAGACGGAACGTGGAAGCTGTGGAACACAGATGTGGAGTACAAAAAGCAGCAGGATCCTTACCTCCTGAAGACGGTCCCTTGCTCCTCCTCCGAAGGCAGCAGAGTGGCTTTGTCCCCTGATGGTCGTGTTGTGGCCATCAGCGATGGCTGTAACATAGCGATGTACGACGCTGCCACTGGGAAGCTGGAGAAGGAACTGCATGGTGTCCACAGTGAAAACATCTCTGATCTCAGATTTGACATTAACAGCCGCTTCTTGGTGTGCAGTGGTGACAAGGCTATCCGAGTGTTTCATAACGCACTGGGCTACCAGGCTGCTATCAGAGACATGCAGGACATGCTGAAAAAAGCCCAGAACGAGGCCATGAAGCAGAGACTGCAGCAGCAGATCAGAGATGCTCAGAGCGCTCTGGACACTGTCCTCACTGCTCGAATCGAATGAATGAACGCACAAAGAGCCACCATGTGATTGTGAGGTGTCTTGTTCAGATTGCTCATGTTTTTGTCAACATCAGCTCTCCTTTTTCTGCACATTAATTTGTGCAGGAAATAATGGGTTCTGCATGCAGTTTTAATAAAGAATATCTTTTTATGCAAAGATGAAATGCATTGTGACTGGTATTGTGTGCTGTGATTTAAAGTTGTTTACTTGGGAAGCCATAAACATTGTAATGAAGATGATCTACAATACTGCAGTGAATGCTCTTGTCACAGCGTCGTATCACAAAACTTAAGGGGAAATAAGTAAATGCTTCCAGAAAAATATTCAAAATAATTTACTTATTGAATCGGTAAACAAAAAGTAATTTTAAAAAATAGCATAGCACGATAGGTGGATTGGTGCTGCGTCTGCAGTGATGCGGGCGTTGTACCGGTCTGTCGTGGTGAAGAGAGAGCTGAGCCGAATGGTGAAGCTCTCAATTTACCGGTTGATCTACGTTCCTATACCCTCACCTATGGTCACGAGTTGTGGGTAGTGACCGAAAGAATGAGATCGCGGATACAAAATGAGTTTTCTCTGCAGGGTGTCTGGGCTCTCCCTTAGAGATAGGGTGAAAAGCTCAGTCATCCGGGAGGGGCTTGGAGTAGACCTGCTGCTCCTCCACATCAAGAGGAGCCAGTTGAGGTGGCTCGGGCATCTGATTAGGATGCCTCCTGGACGCCTCCCTGGTGAGATTTTCCAGACACGTCCAACCGGGAGGAAACCCAAAGGAAGACACGCTGGAGGGACTGTCTCAGCTGGCCAGGGAACACCTTGCCAAGTGGGGAGATGGAGGTCTGGGCCTCCCTCCTTAAGCTGCTGCCCCCGCGACCCGACTCCGGATAAACAGAAGAAAATGGATGGAGCATGGGTAAATTATCGTCAGTTTATTCAAGTCAGATTTTCGTTTTTGCTGATTGAGATAATTTGACTTTTTTGTTATAGAAGAAGATTAAACCCTGAGAATGCCCTTTCCTAAAAAAGCATCAGGAGCTTACATGTCTTTCATTTTAACTGAAAATAAAAAAAAAATGTTGATAATCTAAGCAAAACCCTCGTCATGAAGTTTCCATTGAAACCTGGTCCTAATTTATTACACTATGTCACCTACTTACTTTTAAAAATATCAAAAACACTGCTTAAAAACAATAAAGTTTATTCAAACTGTTTAGTGAAAGAAAATGTGGGTTTACATCATGTTTTCGCCGGCGCACGTGGAGGTGCAACACCCGGGCGGTGTTCTTTAACGATGAAAGCCGAGTCCTGCGCCGGCATACCGTTAAGGAGAAACCCTCATCTGAATTGACCCGGAAGTGGTTTGTGTCGGTGAAACACGTTTTCCTCCCGTAGCAGCATGTTGATCAGTGGTGGTTCTGACTGAGAGCAGATGTCTGTAGAGATGGTGGAACTGTCGGTGAAAGCGGCGGAACCGCTGCGACCGCCCGGGATCCTACAACAGAACCGGGTCTTCCTCGACTTCTTCTGGGACTTAGCTAAACCGGATCAGGAGGTCCGACTGAAGGCGGTGGAGAACCTGATCCAGTACCTGAAAACAGAAAACAAGGTGAGAAACAGCCTGGAAACTGTCCAGACTCAGATGCATCATGTTCTCTAAAGTTAAAGTTTTAGTCAATCAGAAGATAAATTGTCAGATTCAAATGACTAAATTGACTATTCTCTAGAAAGGACCTACGTTTAGGTTTTAATACAAATCTAATATTTATAATGTGATACATTTGCATACAAATGCTTCTCTGGTCTCTGATCCGGTCCCTGCGTAATCCACTCGCTTTAAAAAAAACAATCTTGATCCATCTCTCCATAGCAGCTTGCTCACCAAAGACTGTATATATAAGAATTGCTCACCTGCTTAGACTCTATTAAAACCTGGATGGCTGGGAACTTTCTACAGCTGAATGATGGCATGACTGAGATTCTCATCTGTGCTCCAGTCAAGCTGGTTCTCAAAGTCAGAGACTCTCTTGGTCAGCTTGCTTCTCACACCAAACCCTCTGTCAGGAATCTTGGTGTGACCTTTGACCCAGCTTCTTCCATGTCAGGAGAGTCCCATTGGTCCCATTCTATCCTGCTGTAAGCTTGAGATTGTTATCCACACCTTCATCTCCTCACGCTTAGACTACTACAACTCACTTTTCACTTGTCTGAGCAAACCTCTCTGAACTGTTTACAGGTGGTCCAGAATGCCTGTGCTCGGCTTGTGACCAAATCCTCCAAACACACCCACGTCACCCCGCTCCTCTTCCAGCTTTACTGGCTCCCGGTTAACTTCAGGCTTCATTTCAAGGATTTTTAAATTTTTTATTTATTTTTTGTTCTTGTGAAGCACCTCGTGATTTTTCTATCGTGAGAGGCACTATATAAAAAAATAGTTTCTTCATTTTACACTGTATACACTGTAGTGTAAAGCGCTTTGGATTCCTCTGACTCTGAAAGGCGCTATACAAGTGCGGGTCATTTACCATTTTAATAAAAGTTTCATAGACCTTGTTTCTGTCCTGCAGGCCGATGAGCTGGAATACACGTTTAAACGTCTGGTGGACGGACTGTCCCACACCCGGGAGACTGCCAGACCCGGGTTCAGCCTGGCTCTGGGACAGGTGAGGGCACCGTCAGCCTGCTCGAGGTTCATAAGTTTGTAGAAATAAAAAAAGACAGTTGTTTCACATTATAAGTGATCATTTTCCTCCTGCAGGTCTTGAGTGCCTTTAAGGATGTCTCCCTGCAGAGTATACTCAACAGAATCAAAGAGAAGCACAGCTTACAGGCTGTGAAGAAGGTGAGTTTCGAATCATCAGGAACTTCACTAACGGGTGTTTTCACTCACCAAAATCATTTGTTTCATAGAAACTTGCCAGAAACGCAATGTTTGGAAACTTATTTGGCGTCCTCGCCCTTCACCAGTCTGGACGTCTCGCTGAAGTGAGTAGGGTGTTTGTTTTTAAAGATTTACATTCTAAAGAGCCAAAAATCAGATCTGTGGTCTCTGCAGGAGCCTCAGGTGGTGTTGGGATGTGTGACGCTCCTCCAGAGTCTGACTCAGCACAAACAGCACCTGAAGGACCTGCCTAGTAAAACCATGATGGACATCCTCACTGAGGTGACCGCTGCTTCCAGGGTTACAGCTTTCCATTTTGTATCAGTTTAACCCCGAAACACTCACATGCTGCCCTCCTGGCCTTCAGATCCCAGAGGAGGTGTTCGAGGAGGTCCTGCTGGGCGCTCTGCAGACTGACCTGGCATCAGCCTTCAACACTCCCGAGCAGCTGCAGCTCCTGTTGGTGGCGCTGCAACGCTTCCCTCAAACCCTCAAACCGAAGAAACTCAAGAAGCTGCTGGGCTCCTCCACCATCATTAACACTGACAACATTCCAAAGTAAGAATCCGGGAATCAGGTCTCAAAATGTGCATTCCACCTTCTTTTTCTGCTTATTTTAAAAATCTTATCTGTCAGATTGATAGAGGTGTTAAAGATGGCGGCCCACTCCGTGAAGAAGGAGTTAACTCTACCAGCCGTCGCTCTGGACCTCCTGAAGCTCTCTCTGAAGGAAGACAGCTTCCAGCTCTTCTGGAACAAAGCCATCACAGAGGGAATGTTCACGGAGCCGTCCGGAGTGACTCAGTGAGTTTTTTATAAGGATGGGAATGAATGAGACCTAAAATGTGTAAATAAAGCTCTAAAATTTTGTTCTTCCCTGCAAGTGAATTTTGATCCTAACACCATATCTTCCTGTTGTTGATTCTGTTCAGTTATCTGAGTTTCCGCCTGCTCGGAAGTGCGCTCCCTCTGCTGTCATTGTCCCAGCTGAAGGAGGTCTTATCTGGAGAAGTGATGATGCATTACGGAGAACACGTTCTTGGATCTCAGGTTAGTTCCAGGGTGAATTTTAGATGTTCACATTTCACTAGAAACAGAGCAATAACATGTTAAGGTTGCAGAGCTGTAGACCTGGATGGGTATTTTCCTTTTCCAGAAACCGGGCCGTTTTAAGCTGGCCCCGGAGATGGACACCTACGTGTCGGACTTCCTGCAGGCCTGTCAGGACTCGGACAAACAGCTGGCGGTCATGGTGGGCTTCTCCTCGCTGACCCACTTGGGTTTGCCTGTGGTGTTGCCGGTGTGGAAGGTGGTGCAGCATCTTCAGCCTGCAGCTGTGCAGAGCTACGTGGAGTGGCTTAAAGGAATGTTTCTGCAGCCTCGGATGGAAGAGCTGCTGGACTTCAGCACCCGCAAACAGAAGGGCAAGCAGGAGGGTGGAGAGCAGTGAGTTTATACGCCTGCTTCTTTAGCTGACTGTAAAAAAAAACTTTTAACCTTTTAACTCTAACGCTCCTTCCTCAGGAAGGACAGCACCATTTTCCACCTGAGGAGGTGGATTGTTTCCCGACTTGCCTCCATCATTGACAACAGTCAGGTGAAGAAGCAGGAGGATCTCATCATGGACGTGGCCAGGTGAGGCCAGCTTAATGGTGAGCAGCTTCAGGGTTCCTGTGGCAGCTGGGGAGAAAACCTTGAGTCTCTCTTGCTCTTTTTCCAGGTTTGCCTTTTTCCACGCGTTCTTCTGCACCAAGAAGGCCTCCTCCGACATCGCAGAGACTAATTTAAAGCTGTCCGTCCCTCTTGACGAGAAAACCAGAGGAGTGCTTGTCAATTCTTTCTTTGGGTGAGAAGAAATCTCATCTGCATTTACCGTTTCCTTAAGTATAACCAACTTTGTTAAAGGAGTCAGACTCTGCATCTTAAATAAAGTCCCGTCCCATCTGTCCTCCATCCAGACTCCTCATGTCGCTGCACCACATGCCACCTAGCGACGACGGCACAGCCGTCAGTCAGAGACGGGTGCTCGGTGTAACAGCTGATGGCACCATGTGGATTTACCGCCTGGTTCAGTACGCCCAGCTCCTGCTAAACCATCCAAAACACGTCCAGAGAGTCCATCCATTCAGTCCTGAGCAGAGACAGGCCTGGGACAGGTGAGGGGGCATTCGGGCTTCACATTTCTGATTACTTATGGGTCAAATAATATAATCTAGATTTTATGTTGATGTGAAGGCAGGGAAATGTTATTGTTGCTGTTTTTTCTTTCAGCATGCTGGAGTCAGTGGAAAACTTGATGAAAAAAGGCACGACGGCTGAAAGCGGTGCCTTCCAGCAGTTGTTCCTGCTGGTTGGGATGCATCTGTTCAAGGTAAATACCAACGTTCCGACTGGATCCACCTTACTGCAACACTGAGCTGCTCAGAGAAAAAGTCTGAATTTCCTTTGCAAATCTAACAAACCTGACCAACAACATTGTGCTTTTTCTCTATTATTATTTTGTGCATTGAAACCAAAATGAATAAAGACTTTTTGTCTAACCTGAAGGCCCCTGACGAGCTCCTGGACATCATGAAGGACCTACAGAGTTGTGTGGACAAAGCTCAGGAGAAAAAAAACAAGAAGAAGAAGAAACAAGGTGAGACTTTGTGTATAAAATGAAACACGCTGATGCTGTTTAATGTTTTCTTTACCAAATGAAGCATTTATTCACTTATTTTCACTCAATCAAGGAAATGAATAATATTCAGGTAAAGACATTTTAGTTTAACAGTTCTGAATATGTCGTCCCTCACAGGGGAGGAGCCAGAGTGGGTGGAGGTGATGGTGGACATCTTGTTGTCCCTTTTGTCCCAACAGAACCGACTCATCAGGCAGGTCTGCAAAACGGTTTTCTCCTCCATCTGCCCCCACGTTACCGCGGCAGCCCTCACCGCCATCTTGGACGTAAGTTGGTTCAGCCCTGATGGCCAGAACAGTTCTGATGGAGCACCTCCATGTTTTTGAAACGGCTGTGTTTGGGGCTCCATGCAGGTGTTGGACCCCGATAACGAGGATGAGGAGGACAGTGCTGTAGTTGTCACTGATGATGCAGACAAAACGGCGAAGAGGAAACTTGAGGAGGACGATGATGAAGAGATGGAGGTCTTCTTCCTCTGCACTCTCGCAGCTTCATCATTTACTGACTTAGATCAAACATTTGATGCAGAATTTGCTTTGGTTTCCAGGACGACGACGAGGATGGGTCGGATGAAGACTCTGATGGAGATGAAGCAATGGAGGAGGAGGGGATGCAGGAGGTGGACCAAAGTTTTCGTTTGGAGCTGATGAAGGTTCTCCAGCAGCAGAACGCTCTGGTTGGTTTCACTTAATCTCTTCCTGATTGTTTCTTACTTTAAATTCTCCTGAGGAGCAACAAAGATAACTGAAGCTCATCTGCTGTGCTTCACACTCAGGCCACTGAGGAGGACGCCAGCAGCGATGAAGATTTAGATGACGACGCTATGATGAAGCTGGACCAGAGCCTGTCAGCGCTGTTCTCAGAGCAGAAGAAGAAGATCCAGGCCAAGAAAGACGAGAAGACCAAACTACAGAAGGAGAAGACGCTGGTCCGAGAGTTTAGGATCAAGGTGTGTGTTTGAGGAACGCTTCAGCAGCTCAGGACTAGTCAGGAGGCAGCTTCTAACGGCTCCGTTTGTGTGTTTCAGGTGTTGGATCTGGTGGAGGTGTTCGTAGCCCGGCAGGCTGGCAGCCCGCTCATCCTCGGGTTGGTGGAGCCTCTGCTCAACATGATCGACAGAGGGATGAGCTCCGGCAGCGAGCAGCAGGAGCAGGACTTCCTCCGGAGAGCAGCAGACATCTTCAGGTGAAAACCGAAGAAACGCACACAACAGAGCCAGAGATGCACCAAAGGGTCGGCCAATATTCAGCATGATCGATTTAGCAAAACGAAGTATTGTGTCAGAGATAAAGCAGCATCAGCAGCTCACAGCTGTTCAAACATTAGAAATCAGTGCAGAAACAAACTTACAGGTTTTTCCACTTAAATTATAATCTAGCATCACACACCACCAGACACAATTTAATAAGACATAGTGTAGACATCTAGAGCAATTATAAAGGGTTTCCAATATTTTTCATTTGTGTTATTGTGATAAAATAAGAAACATTGTTATTTTTTACATTTTTTATTTTGTATGATTGCAAAAATCTTTGAATCAGAAGATGATTATTAGTCCCAACAGTGAGCACGGTTATAAACCCACAGGAACAATTTATTGCACATTACTGACATATAATCTAGTCATTTTTTCTAATAAATCTCACCTATTAGTGATACTTTTTTTGTAGGAACCAGTTGTGTCGATCCAAAGTCTACTGCAGGACTGCTGCTGACAGACAGGGGGAGCTGCACGACCTGCTGGACAAACTGATGAGTAAGGCTCAGAAGCTGAGCGACTCCTCCGTGTGTCTCTACTACTTCAGGTAAAATATTACAGTTTGATTACTGAGCTGAAGATAAAAAACACAACGCTGAACTTTCTCACCCATGAGGGTGGTCTGATGTGGACAGAAAGCAGAATGAAGGCTCTCTTTTTTTGTGTGAATCCTTTAGTGCATCTCTTTATTTGGTGAAAGTGCTACGAGGACCTCCACCTGCTGAGACCAAGGAGGCACCGGCAGCTGATGGAGCAGCAGTGAGCGACGTATGTTTGCACACTCGTGGGGTTCCACTTGTCTTCACCTCCTCATGGTGGGAGGCTGCTGCTGAGCTTTGATCAATTTAGAGAGGAATCAAATTATTCACTCAATGCCTCATTTCTCCAGCTTTGCACAAAACAAATCACACAAAAGTCCTTTTACTGGAGGTGATGGAGCTTTTAGGTGTGAGCGTTGTGTCCAGCTCTGCAGCAGACTCAATCCAGGTCTGTTCCTTTTATTTTTATCAGGTCGGGACTTGTCCTGGATAACTCTGCCTCCTTTAGGACAGCACGTCTCTGCACAAGGATTTCTTCGCTTTGTCATTTTGGATTTTACTCTGGGAAGACAACATTCTAAATAATGAGAAAAAAACCATTAATGACGTTATTACACCAGATGATCCAGCTAATTACTCGCCCCTGCTCAAATCTACTTTCATAGAAAGTCACTGTTAGAAGACAGAAATCTGAGTTTATTTACCTGCAGAAATGTCACAAACGCATCTCCGTGGTTACTCCACAGCTGCGAAGGGCGAGCTGTTGTCAGCTGTTGTTTTCAAAAAGCGTATCGAATTATTTGGAAGAGCGTCTCATGAAAAGGCAAAGAGACATCAATCTGGCAGGAAAATACCAGATTTTCTCAAAAGCTTGGAGCTAATTAGTTTATCATCAGCCGAGGCTGTCAGCTCTTATTTCTCCGTGTTTTGAAGAATCCGTCTGCCCGACGTTTTAGACGTGAATAAAAGTCCTTTTATAGTATCGACGTGTTTTTGGAATCATTTCCATGATGTATGGAAATAAAATGACTTTTGTTTGTTGTGTTTAGAAGATATCGAGTGGCTGCGCCGTGATTTTGAGTCTGTTTTTAGGGTTCGTTTAAATTTTTATTATAACGTCCCAAAACTGCAGCAAGGGTTCTTTTTAACATTTAATATAAGATAAAAAAGGTTTAAAATACTTTTTTTACAGATTAAAAATGAAAACTAAATCTCTTTTTTTTGTTAAAATCTTTATTTTATTTACTTGTTTTTTATATAAGTCAAAAATAAATCAGTTTTATTGATAAAGATGACAATTAAGCATCGAGGAGTCCCTTTTTACTATTCATACCAATTATTTTCTACGACTTTCAGCTTCTTTCTATTTAAAAAAAAATCTATCAGAACAAGCAACCTAATCAGGAATGGTGTGTTATGACTTCAGTTACATCATGCAGCACCTCCAGAAACACAATAGAATAGTTTTTTTCTTTCTTTAGGACTCTTTAAAGCCATACTATGCAGCTTTTTCATATTTATAAATCATTTTCTTGAGCCAGTTTGTGCTAAAATTACCCTTTACAGGGTTAATGAAATGTTACTCAGACCCCCACCGCCCTCTGTGGCCAGAATACCGCACTTGCAATTTCAGAGTGCTGGTCTGGTCCCTGTTGGACTTCCAGCATGTTTCCTGCATGTTAGATCATGAACACAGCTGATTTGTTTGATTTAGTGATGAACCGCTCCTGTAGACACTAATGAAGGCTGAGGAGACATTTCAGCAGTTAGATTAAGGTGTTAAAAAGACAAACGCACAGCGAGGAGTTTCACTTTTGGTTTCACTAACGGACACTCGGGGGTGCTAAAAGCAAGCCAAAACTGCTTAGTATCCCTTTAAAGTTTTAACTAAAACAGATTCTCACATTAAGATCTTCATAACATTTTTTTTCTTCTCGTAACTGAAAATTTGTCATAAATTCTGCCCAATAAACCTAAGACACAAAAAAGAATTAAATCACCTCCAGACTCTCTTGCAGTTTTCACACAGCGTTGGTGCTGGTGGTTACCATGGTGATCCTAATAAGCCTCTGGCAGCAGCTTTAACGTTTTTGTTGCTATTGATTCTGGTTACACTAGAGTTGATGCTTTACTAATGAGATTCATGAATGAAAGCTGGTGTGTGAGTGTTAGACAGTGGTTGGCATCCTTTATGTGTTTGTCAGACATGTTTTAGATTTTTTTAATGCACTTCAGGTAAAATCACCCCCTACTGTCGATGCATGAACAGTTTCCACTAAATGGGAGTAAAATCTGACTTTCACACTTCCCCTTTCCCGCCTTCTGTCTGCAGCCGAGGTTTATGGGTAATGTGGACGTGGATCGGGTCTCCAGCCTCTTCAGAGACGCTCTGGTCTCCTTCGTGAGTCGGAGGAAAAGCCCCCTGACCTCTCAGATGTTCACCGACTTGTTCTGCAGATTCCCCGTGAGTCCAGACCTGCATCTCGCGCTGTAAAGTTTAGTCACCTCTGATGTAGCAGTAACACTTTGTGCTTCGTTCAGGTTTTATGTGTGAATCTGCTGGATACAGCTGTGCAGCACATCACATCTGGAGTTCGGGAACATCAGCAGGTAAAACAAAAACGCTTTAATTAAAACGTGAAAGAGGAACTGAAACTTGGTGATCTCAAAAGATTTTTAGAATCATAATATTTATCTCTGCTGAAATTAAATATGGAGACATGAAGTTTGTCTCTATTTTTAGAGACAGAACGGCCAATCAGAGATTCGCCAGAAGCTTTAGATTTCGAAAAGCTTCTGGCGGAGTTGTGTGTTGGATTTGAGCTCTACTCATCAGGCTTTAGTAGTCTCATTCTGTGTGTGTGTTCAGGGTCAGGCGTGTGTGTTGGTGCTCAGAGCCATGCAGAGCAGAGACGTCCAGCAGATTCTGAGCGGCGCAAAGTGGATGAAGTTCTGTGAGCAGGTGACGCTGCAGCTGGCTGCAGTAAGTTAACACACACAGGCAAAAACATTTCTGTCCGCCATGAAGGACATCTTACTTTCACTTATTTTCTCCTTTGTTTTTTGTTTTCCATCCACTTCCCGCTCGCAGCCGGTTCTGCCTTCCTCAGTTCTAATTCTGCCAAACTCTCCTTGTGGAACAGATTGAAAGTGGTTTTCTCCGTGTGCATGAGGCTGCAGCAGCACGTCGTGTCCCCCGATTTAAGCAGAGATGTTAATACATGTGCATACTTTAGGCCTGTTCGCGGTTTAATTATATTAATCTGGAAAGTTTATGAGATTGCATGGTGCTGTGATAAATGATAATTGGAGGCACTGCTCCTCTCGCTGTCCTCCTCGTGTCCTCCAGAGAGCGGAGGGTGAAGACATGGGTAATTACATGCTTCCGTAAATCCTCCACCTCTCCTGTCTTTTCTCCTGAACTAAAATCAGAACTCCTCCGTCCTTTTATCTTTAGACTTTTACTTGATTTTGTGGTGAAATCAGACAGAAAAACAGCATAGTTGCTTTTTTAGGCTGAATATTTGCTTCATACATATATACTTAGTGCATCTGTTAAATCTGAGCTAATTTAACTCCCCTGCTGCTGTTTTTCAGAGTCTGGAGCAGGTCAGTCAAGCTGAGAGCAAAGGGGTCAAAGAGAAGCTGGTGAAAACCCTGGAGCTTTGTCAGTTCCTGGTGAAACATGTTCACTGGAAGGTGGGTGGGCTCACCTGTGGGGATCAAACCCACAACCTGGGAAATTCAGCAAGGTTCCAGATTTTCTCTTTGCCGTCTCTTTAGAAACTGTCTGTGGACCTGGAGCCTCTCCGGAATGTCCTGCAGCCCCTGACCAACGTCGTCACCTTCAAGAAGACGGGAACACTGGAGGACACCTACTGGGCTGTGATGAAACACTTCGGAGTGATGTGAGTTTTGGACACGCCTCCAAAAACGTCTCTAAAAAAACTAAAACCTTTTATCATTCTAATGTGTGGATACATAATTGTGTGTTTTCCACATGTGGATAAATATTCTTTATTTCTGTTTTCCAAAAAAGTAGGATCTAAAATTCCTGAGAAAAAAATAGATTTTCATGTAATTATTGGAGATAAATCTTCCACAGAAAATCTTAAATTAAACTTTTATTTAGTTTTTTATTTCCTGTTAGAGAGCTGCACCTTTTACAGCAGACATGTAAATGTGTGGAACAGGAAACACTTTATTCTTTAGAGGATTTTAATGTGAAAGATGGGGAAAAAAGCCCCCTAGTGGCTGGTTGCAGTGTATGTTTAGGCCCTGCCCACTTCTGTGTCCTGACTCAAAAATAAGGCACCTATAAATGAAGGAAACTGGTCGTCCTTGAATGAAATTTTATTAAGTTTGTGTCTTAAAAAGTTTAAAGAATTCCATTTTTTGCATATTTTTTTCTGCTTTATTAGCATACTCAATATTTCATTTTTAAAATTAGTGAAGCTTTTCTGGCAAGCAATCATTTTGAGTTTTATTTGCCTTTTGGTCATTTTTACAGCCTTCTTGATGATTTATTATTATTATTTTTTTTTCTATGCTTATTTTCCAGGAAGCCCAAAGCCGAGAAGACAAAACCCAACAAGGATGCTGAGCAGCAGGAGGGAGCTCCCAAGAAGAAAAAAGGTTTTCTGCCAGAAACAAAAAAGCGTAAAAAGCGAAACAAACCTGTTCTGGAGCCGGCGGGGGACAAGTCGAGCTCCACAAACCAACCAGGGGAAGAGACGGGACAGGCCAAAAAGAAACGCGTCAAGAAGCCTAAACAGAAACGAGCTGCTGACGTCGTGGCAGCGCCTTCACAGTCCAGCCCGGCGAAAAGAAGCAAACCACAAACCGACAGTAAAGCAGCCAAGAAACAGAAGAAGAAACCCAAGCAGAAGAAAGGAGGAGGGCAGCAAATGTAACACGGACTAGTTAACAGATCATTTTAAACTTTTTTTTACTGTCTGTTCAGCTTTGACTGTATGTTGGCTTAAATATGAGGAATGAAAGTTTAGTGAATATTTTCCTAATAAGTGACTGCTGTTGACCAGACGGCAACAATAAATCTAAATCTCAATCTAAATCTCTCCTACAAGTCCACCGGTTTCCCTTTCACTTTATTCCTCTCAGCTCTGCCTTGCAGCCTGGATGAGATAAATACTGTTTGTGCAATCCAACCTGAGACTTGAGAGCTTTTCTGGGTCCCATGATCACATTCAAGCAGCAGCGTGAAGCTTAATGTGTGCTGGGTCTTGGTAAAGGACTTCATGATTCATCCTCAGTCCAGCTGCAGGTTTTTTTCTTCTTCCTCCAGGCCCTCCTGCACCACCTTTATGGGAGCAGCAGGGGAATTCAAACCTGCAACATTTTTGCTGCTAAACTGTTTTTATTTTATTTTCAGGCAAAGTTAAACTGATTATAAATAGATTTGGAGTTCTTCAGTTAAAGGCATGGCAGCTTTATTTGTATAGCACATTTCATAAATGGAGGCAATTCAATGTGCTTTCCAGGAGCAAAAACACCCAAATCTACATGACAGCATAATTAAAGTACACAAATGAGTTTAGAACAAATTAAATACACAAATTCAGATTTAAGAATCAAAAGGTGAGCAGATACAGTGCAGAAGGTCCAGCATAAGACTATCATTCATAGGCTATATAATCCACAAAAGTTTTCAATTTTGATTTAAAAGTTACTAAAGAAGAAAAATTAAAGCCATACTATGCAACTTTTTCATATTTTGAAATAATGTTCTTGAGCCAGTATGTGCTAAAATGAGCCTTTACAGGGTTAATGAAATGTCACTCAGACCCCCACCGCCCTCTGTGGCCAGAATACCACGCTTGCAACTTCAGAGTGGCGGGCCGGTCTCTGTTGGACTTAGTAAAGTGGAGCTGACATGCCTGGTGCTGCAGTCTGCTTCCAGCATTTTTCCTGCATGCTTTAGTTCATGAACACAGCTGATTTGTTTGATTTAGTGATTTAGTTAAAATAATTTTTTTTAGATTAACCAGAGAAAAATATTCATGGTTATTTCTTTGCAATTTCTCTGGTGCTGCGCCACAGTGGAACAGTTGGTTGCAGAGCTGTCTCTCAGTGAGAAGGCTTTTCTGCGTGGAGTTTGCATGTTGTCCTCATGCATGCATGGGTTTTCTCAAGGTACTCCGCTTTCACTCCCACAGACCAAAAACATGCATGTGTGGTTTGAATAGACACTACGTTTTCTTTTGACTTGTTCTCATAGCTGCGTGTGTTCTGCCAAAGGTTTCAGGGTAAAAGGCACAGACCAAAGTAAAAACATTTTTCTTCAGAAATAAACAATTATACTTCCTATTTAAACAGCAAAGAGTGTTTTGCAAAAGGATTATGTGAAAAGTTTAATTTCACTGCTGTAATGGGATCACCTCTGTTCCACACTGAAACAGCTGTCACAGCGTTACATAACACTCTTACCAGGAAAAATATCCCTGGTCTTTGTGCACAATTGGATGTTGCAAGCCTTTGTGCAATAAACAAAGGTAAGCAATCACACAGAACCCTAATTCTGCTGTCAGAAAAATGATGCAGTGTCTCCCCAAATGGATTAGTGTACAGGACATGAAGTCTAGCAGCCATAAATCTGCAGGAGTGTTAGCGGGCAGCCGCCTCATCCATCAGTAATCTCATCTTAAAACCTCTCTGCACTGCAGGAGCCAGCTCATGTACAACAAACCTCGTGTTTGCTTCGGCTCTCTTGGTGCTCGGTCTTTTAAACTTTCATCCACTGACTGGAATATGCACAAAGGCCACAGGAGGGTGAAAAATAAATAAATCAATACCCATCATGAGTTTGTATGGAAGGTGTTTCTCTGCTCAACATCAGAGGCAGAAAGCACACAGTGTGAACCAATATTATGTTTATTATCTAGCTGTTTAATTCATATTTTAATTAGTTTATTATGATTTTGACTCCTTTTGTAACCCATGGGATTGTTACGTCGCTCATCCTTGAAGGGTAAAAAATGGGCAATGATGTTTGTGCTTGTTTTTGTCAGTAAGGTAAATATCTCATGAACTACAGGACAGATTTCAGCAAAAATCTCAGAATATAATGTTTTTGCATGGACTTCTGCAGGAGATTAACTTTTGAAGTCGGTGGGGTGGGGGTGTAATATGCATTCCTTCAAGGAGTGCAAGGCCTTTAATTTTTTATGCAATTTTGTTGTTCTTGTTCTTGTTTTCTGCAGCAGTAAGCAAATGCTTGGTCTGGAAAAGACGTTTTGAAGTAAACCAACCGTACATTCCCTTTATTATCGCCAACAACAGACAGAGCCACTAATTAAAACGGAAACATTTCTCCTCCAAATGTTGAGAGAAAATAAAATCAAAGCCAAAAGTGAGTGAATCTAATTTCAGAATGTCTGATTAAATAAAATTAATGTAAATAATGTTTAGTATTGACTAAAAGCAAGAATACACAACATATTTAAGTATTTTTAAAATAATATTTGCTTTAAAAATTGCATTTACATGTTTAAAATGTTTAAATTTGGACTAAATTCCACATTCAGAGCTACATTAAACATCCATTAAATTGGGCTATTTAGTAATCCTAATTTTAAGGTGATTTTTGCAATGCTTAAATACATTTCCAGCTACCTAAATGTCTGTATGGGATTATTTCCAAAGCCACAAAAGGGGTGAGGGCTGCTTTTGGTCATCAGTTTGACGGGTACGTGGTCTGGATTTCAAGCATGGCATTTGCTGAAAAACTGAAAAGGCATAAAGTAAAAATAAGACAGGTGCATATGGTAAAAATATTTCAAAATAAGACACGGAGTGTCTCTAAACCATGACAGCAGTTCATTCTTAAAATAAAGAAGGCAGACAAGTAAACAAGGTCAGAAAACAGATCCAGCATCACAAGAGGAAACACACACTTCAGTTGTGTCTGTAGATCAGAGTTTACCGTCAAAGCATTCAAATGAACACGTTTTAGACCTAATGATGCATGTTTACATCAGATTATCCATTTAATAAGTTTATTTATTACTTTTTTATTTGGATATGAGAACCTTTTAGATTAAAACAGGTACTAGAACTTGAATCAACCAAGAATATAGATTGAAATATATTTTAGTCCGGCTCATAGCTGACATTTACACCCTTCAAGCCCGCTTTGTGCTTTATTTTTATCCCATTCAGTGATCTGTGTGGCTATTATACATCAGTTATGTCTGTGACACATTCCCTACATTCCTGTTATACCTTCTTTTGCTTACAGATCAAGTAGGAGGTTTTTTTTTGGTTTTATACCCTTGAAATCACAGCTTGAACCCACGGTAATGAAGCATATAAAGCGAATCTCGTGATGACAAATCGCTCTCCTCAAACCCTGACAGCAGGGGTGAGAATGGGAGCGGCAGTGGGCTCTCCTCCTGACAGCAAACTGACACTATTCATCGCTGTGAGCAGAGATACGAAGCCCAGAACCAATCTGCTAATGCAGCTCGGAGGAATAATCGCAGTGAGTTGCAAAGTCGGGGGGCAGAACCTCATCAGTATGAGAAAGATGCAACTGAACGCCAGTCTGATTCATCCCCTCACCTTGAGAAATATTTTCATCTTCATGGATTCATGCTTTACAGCAGAGATGCTGATATTTTCCAATCCATGATGCAGCGGCCTGTGAAGTGTTTAATATTGCAGTTTTTTCCTCCTTTACCCATGCTGCTCTTGTTAATGTGTCTCCTTTTGGAGTCTGATGCTCCTCTGTAGGCAGGCTGGCAGGTTGCAGGCAGGATGTTGGTTTAATGGCCATTTCAAATAGAAACCTATTAATTAGTGCACCCAGTGATTTACTCACTAGGTCTCATGAGAACACCCTGCACCGGGATCCACCATGCTGCTTGTTGGAAGGCCAAGCAAACAGGCTAATTAACATACTGGTTGTCACACCTCACATTAAATGTTTGCTCTTTGCTGGAAAATGTTTGTTATTGTAACCTTTCAACCTGCTGCAGAATCAGAATGTGGTTCCAACATTTAGAAACCTTGGGCATTTGCGAGTCTGAGCATTATTTTGCATTCAGAAAATATTTTAATTACACCTCAAACATTTCACAGTGGTTCATGCTAACACTATAATTTAAATGTTGACACCACTAGACAGCAGACGTATTCCTGCTGGAAGTGCAACAGGCTGCATTATAGCTGCTGTATGTTCTCAGAGACAATCAGATCTGTGAAAAATTAAAATTTGACCACATTGAGATTGGAAATAAAATGTGCATTTGTTGCAATCAAATTTTTGATTGGAGTTGTTTTGAGACGACAAAAATCTTTTCTGGTTTGTTGCCTAAGTTAGCCTGTCAGTCCAGTTAAGATTATTCTGATTTACCAAATTGTTCAAAGAGCTACACAACATTATTATTTGTTCATGATGTTTCCACAGAGAGCTACTTCAAAATACCTAAAGCATTTTTTAAAGGTGTACTAAAAGCAGTTTTATTTTTAGAAACTGATCTTTTAGCCTCTATGTAGCATATAAAACATTGTTGGGGCTCACAACGGCCCAGAAGTCCTGATAAATGGCCACACACAACATCATAATAAAGCCCTACAATGGAAAGACTCATTTTACCCGCCTACTCGGTCAAGACATAAATATTAAATGAGCTGCGTGCTGATTGGCTGGTTTACCCTGATGGCTCTGAGACACTGCCTGGTGTGAGACACGTTGTGTTCTGTGTGTGTGTGTGTGTGTGTGTGTGTGTGAAGTTGCGCATGTGTCTAATCTTACGACATGATTAACCAGCTTTCCTCAGAAAGAAGCATTGTGGAGCTTCCATATATGCCCCGGTCTGGTCTGGGCTGGGTGGCGTCGGTCCGGGTCCCACACCGGTAGGGGTTGTTCACAAACACTTCTCAGGAACGCGCATACAGGAAGCCCCTGCTGGCTGATTCTATACCCGCCAATCAGAGGCTCCCCCTAATGGTAGGTTTGAATTTGAGTTGGCCAATCAGTTGGCAGTGGGTGTGTTGGTCCAGTTCAGCCCGAAGCAGACCGTCTTGGGCAGAGGGCTGAAAAAACGACCGGTTGAGCATGAAAAAAAAATCAGGCTACCCAAATGTGAACACTTCATACCAGTGGTACTCACTCCTGGTCCTGGAGAGCCGGTATCCAGCATGTTTTAGTTTTAACTCTGCTTCAACACACCTGATTTCAATGAGCAAGTGATTAACCACTGAATTAGGTGCGTTAGAGCAGAGAAACAAGGAAAACATGCTGGATACCGGCTCTCCAGGATCAAGAGTGAGTACCACTGCTTTATACCATACCTGGGCGGGCCCTAATGTGAAAGGCCCTATTAGACACCCTGCTTCCTACATTCAACAACAAAGTAAATGGGGTTTAAATTCTAGGGCCGCTTTAAAGTAGGCTTTCAAAATTCAGATTGACATCACATCAAAAATCAAATGATTATGTTTTTAAGAGGAAAAAATCTCAATTACTGACATGAAAATTCATTCTTTGTGTGATTTATGATAACCAAAGAAGTTTATGAGTTGCATTAAACCTTTACCTGTTTTAATACCACAATACAGAATAATAAACAACCACAAAGGACCTGGGCCTGGGCCACTAACTAGCCAATCAACGTTTTGAGAAGCATTCTCCCTGTGACAACAAAACCTTGAAAAATGGCCTCATTAATTCTAAATTGGGCTGAAGACAATAAGTAGGCTATTCCCATAGCAAACTTTAATTAGAAAAATCCTCACTCCCTTTTTCAGCCTAGCATGTGTGAGAACAGATAAGACATTTCTGTCCTACTGATCTCTACCTTACACTGACCTCGGTTTATTCCAACTATTGATCGCCATTAATTTTTAACTATTGACCTCCATTCATTTCTAGCCAAAACCCTTCTTATGTCATAGATCTTGATTCCTTTCCAGATACGATCAAGTCTTAAATTCATCCACCTATACTCAGTGAGCTGTATTTCTAATGAATGAGTTCTGTCTACAACCAGCTACTGACCTTCATCTATCAGTCCTTCGTCATCATCATTAAGGAACCACTGATCTCCATCAACTTCTATTCACTGATATTCAACCATTATAAACCACTGACTTCCATACATTCTCAGCCGCTGACCTTGATTGATTCTTAGTCACACATATATTACAAGTAAACACTTACCTGAGTCCATTATCAGCCATTGATCTCAATTGCTTTGCAGCCATTTATTTTTAGCTGCTGACACTTGACCCCATCATCTGACAGCCAGCTATTCCTGACCTCCTGCCATTCGTCCATCCATCCCTGACAGCTGAGAGCTGCTCACCATCTTTCTCTATAACCACTCACCTTCAGCCTTAGCCACTGACTTTGTAACATTTTGTTATGTAACTGCTGCTATCCATAAAGTTGCCAATAAATTCTCTCCAGGCAACCAGCTTTAACTATCTCATACTCTCTCTTGGCACCAACCGCTTCCTCGCCTAAATAAATTATGTTAAACTTCCTTTTTATCAGAGAGAATTGTCTCACTAGTTGTTAAAATAATGGTTATTTCTATGTATGATAATTGCAAATTTGATCTAATTTAATTGCCTGAAAATTAGAAACATAAAAAAATCCATCATCTTTGTTAGATTTGAGCAGTTTATATAAGCTTTCTGGTTTATTTTAATTTTCTCTTTAAAAAATATGTATGATCTGCTTAGTTTTAATCTGTTAATTGCTCTGAAGAAAATGAGTTTAAATGTGGAATGCATTAGTCATCTTTCATTGACTTTCTTCCAGTTTCCCTGCAGGGGAAAAATAGTTTCATTGTGCTGCACTTATGCCAATGAGATAAAGGCAGCAGACTTTTAGTGCATCTTCCAGGGCTGGCATTTGTCCAGCGATTGCTTCATATTCTCAGGCCCTTTTTTTGTTAGGGACAATTAAGAACACGATGTCCTGGCACTTGGCCAGCTCACCGACAGATGCAGACTCGTTTCCTCTGACCCTCCAGTAGGACATGATGTGGCTTCATTACAGAGAGATGTTGAGTTTAGGAAGGGGGACGTCTAACCTTCAAGCCTAAACGTTATGTGGAAGGATTGATAGTGTCTGTACAGGTGACTTTGCTCTCTATGATGTGGTTCTGATTTTGTATTCAGGAGACACATGTAGTTTACACGTTTCACTGATTCTTGTGCGCGGTACTTTGTGCAACTCTCATTGAGAAGGTCATTTTTACTCATGGAGAGATGGTTAATTAAAATCTATTCATGCATTTGCATTTTATACCATATGACACTGCATCTGTTGTTAGTGCTCATTAGTGCAGCATGTTGGTTAAATTTACTACTACATGAGACTCCATATGGAAAAGTTGACTTTAAGATGCTGGGAAGGAGATCAGACCAGTTATTGAACCAGGAAGTGCATTGTGACCTCCATCCAGGTCATGGAACAGAAGATCTTCACCTATCATGAGGGGTGTCAGGGCAGTTTGGTTGTCCAGTTCACATGATCTTTGTGGAAAAGGAAAAGGCTTAGAACCATGTCCCCTAGGGGACTATTGGGGGGATGCTAGCATAGTATGAAATGCTGGGGTCACTTGTAAGAACTATCCAGTCCCTGTACATTCAAAGCATGAGCTTTGTCCACGTTCTCTGCATTGGGCCAAGCTCGTCGCCTAAATGGTTGGACTCCACCAGAGCTGCACCTTGCCTCAGATCCTGTTGTTTATGGCCAGGATCTCATAGTCATTGAGAGGGGGGTGCCTGGGCAGTTTGCAGCACATGAAGCAGCTGGGATGAGAGTAAGCCTAGTTTATACTTCTCCGTCTGCAGAGGAAGGATGTTATAGACCAAGAGCCCCTTGGAGGAATTATACATTCTAAAAGAGGAATGCTCTGGGATTCCCAAGAAGGAGGTGGAGAGTTCTTGGCTTTCCTTCTCCACCTGTTACACCCATAACCCAACCTTGGATCAGCGTGGTTCCACATGCAGCCCTGATATTAACACAAACAAAGGGCAGCAAAGCCTTTAGGTATTACGCATTTATTTATAAACTTTTAATATTACATAGTTTCCTTGGATAAGGCAGGTTATATGAACTCCAGAAAGATGTTACTGCAAAACATTCCAGCTCGCATAGTGGCATACATTTACAATGTATTCATATAATAAATGACACAGTAGTTTATCAGGCTCACAATGATACGATATGACGGATCAAAAAAGACTGGCTTCAGCCGAAAGCCTCTGCTGGGAAGAATTCTCAGTTTAATACACTTCAGAGAATAGATCATAAATACTCATAAATCAAAATACTGTTTAAGCACTAAAACTTGCTAGTCTATTTGACACTTTAAGGGAAAAAGGTTTGTGTGCATAACTACAGCAAAAAGTCTTGCATCCTGTCAAGCTATCTAAAGCTACCAACATATGTCCAAATGACATCGGAGGACAGTACTTTATGCAAATATGCTAAGTCACTTAATTGAAGGAAAAGAAAACTATGCAAACAAATAAGCTATTTCTATAGCATATGTGCAGCTTTGCACTGCCTAACAGCACCACAACATCCATTATAGTCTAACTACATACTCGTAGTGTGTCAGAGGACATGCCAAGGAAGGTCAGCGAGCCATCGATGACTGAGTCTTATTAATGTCACACTCCCATGTGTCACGTCCCAGTGAGGATTTAAAGTTTAAACATCTTTGAGGCAAAACAAGGCAGAGGGGACAGGAAGAGGTCCAAAAATCAAAGCAGGCAAATACTTACAGTTTTATAAAGAGTTAAAGAGCTAAATGGTGTTAACTCAGGTTGTGGAGAAAGGGCCACGCCTCAACCGCTATAAACTAATCACCTGGCATCTGGTGCTCTTGACCCTTTCCTCTGTCTTCCTTATTCGTTCATCCTTAAATCGTTCCTTTTCCGTCTCATCCTGCAACGCAACTATTGGCGACTGGTTGGAAACAAAAAACTGAGGGTAAATAGACATTTTCATTTGGAATTGGTGCTTTTTGTTGAAACTATTGCAACATTCATGCGACATTTGTGCATTTTATCTTGCAATTGAATCACAAAATGTTTCTTTTATTTGCAGCTTTGTCCCACTCATCTCACATCTGTGATGTCAGATTCTTGTCTTGTGTATTTTTAATTAAATTACAGTGATGTGAAAGTGCAGCCCCATCAGAAACACTAAAAAGTAAAATCTAAGTCGTTTTGTTTGCAACTTGTCACCAGTAGTCAGCCTAATGGGATGGCTTTACCTTCTTCATGCTTTACGTTCTAATCCCAAATCCCTCTCATTCTCTTCCCTTTCTAATTTGATTTATTCTCCTCGTTTTTAATCCCTGCCCTTTCTCTGCCCTTCCTTTATCTCACTCTACTCGTTCTCCTCACCCCAATCTCTTATCCCACTCCCAGTCCCTTCATGTTATCATTCTCATCCCAACCCTTATCATCTTCCTCATCCCTACCCCATGTCATCTCGCTCCTTTCCCTCAGTCTTGTCATTAAACTCTTCTCATTAACTTAGTTAAATGTAATTACGTTTCTTTACACAACACAAATTCACCATTAAAGTCACAACTAAAGTTATCTGAGAGCGCATATAACAGGCTCGACACAAATCCAGTTGTGTCCAGTTTGGTCAAATTCATGTAAATCCATTGCAGTTTCAGTCAACAGCAAATCCACTCACCATCATTAGCTTATCTCTATTCTACTCCCCCCTCAGGTACCATTTAGGGGTTCCTAAACCTCACCCTGATCCATCCATGCCCTCATCTTTTTTCCTAACCCTGATTAAACCAGTACCATTGTTGCTGCGTGGCCCATGTGTGTAATACTAGTATGGTGGTGTGCTGGCACACAGCTAACCTGTGGGTCACTATTATCCCTAAAGGCCTAGTCTGCTCAGTATTCTGCATCTTACTGGTTTCTACTCATCTACAAGCAGCCGAGATGGGAGTGAATCTTTGTGCCTTATTGCTTTTCCGGTTTATTCCACAGTCTCGTTCCCTGAAGTTGCTCTGAGTTAACAGTCAGGAGGAACTGTCTCGTGCGGCGCCGGCTGGTCCTCCGCCGCGACGTCTCCGCTGTCCGTGCTCTGGCACGAGAGCTTCTCATCGCGTCTCACCGGTCGGACGATGACGCACGGCCTCATGGGCTCACCGCTCGCCCCGGCGCGCGCGGGGCTGCGACTGTCGCGCTCGTATTCCTCCTGCGCGCGCTGGATCTTCCTATTCCGAAGCTTCCTCTTGTGGAAGTGGAACGTTGCCAGGGAAACGAGGATGATCCCCACGAGCACGGCCACCAGCACGAGGAGAGCGAGGGTGGAGGAGAACGGCGGGAAGAGGCTGAGATGCTCCGCGCAGGTGCCGTTACTGGCTTGGAAACCTCCGTGACAGCGGTGCAGCGGCACCGACAGCCCCGAGGAGGCCTCGGCGGGTCTGGCTGTCATCCGGTCCGCCTGTCTCCGACCACTCGTGTCTCTCTGTCTGACCCCTGTACCCTTCGTGCTCTCCGGGCTCAGCGCGGTGACACCGGCCCGCGCATGTGGTTACCTGCACCGAAGAGAAAACACATGTGACCCGCTCAGCCTGCTCCAAAAGAGGCACTGAAATCCAAACCAGTACGGGGCGATAAACGTGGAGAGAGCGCACCATTTGAGTCACAATGCTCCATAGACCCCTGACACAGAAAAGCCTTGGCCCAGATTAGAATAAGATTGGGTGGAACTCGGAACAATACATCATCTATTTATAATTAAAGGCCTGTGAGATTAAGCCACCAGTCTCCGCACGCAGCGCAAAAAAGTCCGCTTTTACGCAGAGGATTGTGTCTGCACCAGTGCTATTCAGAGCCTGGAAATTATTACAGTCATTAAGATGATGTTAAAAAGCTTAATTCTTACCTGACACAACAGTCAATACGGGGACCAGTCCGTTAGTGGAGAGCTGAAATGTGTAAACTGGATCTCGGTGACGCATTTCACACAATGAGATGCTGCTGCTGATGCTGAGCTCCGATCATTCGGGATGCTTTGAATTGCCGCAATCCTCTCAGTCTTCCTCCAGGGCAGCACTTCCCCATATGAATATCACAGGTAGCGGGAGAATCCCTCAGTTATGCATCAAAGCGAATTTTGTGAAAATGCGATTAGAATAGAGCTGGTTTCCTCTGAGCAGAGTCCCTCCTCCTCCGGTCATCCGCCGCTCCACTCAGCATCTGAATGAAGAGCTGCAGCTGCATTAAAAGTCCCGTAGCCCACCAGTCAGCTGGCAGGGGTGGGTTTTTCTTCTCTGAAGCCCCCTTTGCACATTAGATCATTCTAAAATCACTTTATTACCACAGATCCTGCTTAAACTTAAGACATCTCTGCAACATTTATGAGGTTGTGGTCAGTTAAAAGCTGTAGATGAATTTGGTGGTTTAAACCTAATTATGAAGGCTGGAAATAATGTGTGTCAAAATCAGCATAATAAGTTCCGAGTCCCTCTGGAATAAATGTTGGGAAAACGTCAGTAATTATTTCAGATTTACTGCAGAAAATGGATTAAATGAAACATAATCTCCCTCTGTTTATATTCCAATCGATATTTATTTCAGATACATGTCCACAATAATAAATAATTAAAGGTGTAGCCTACGTTTTTTTTCCAAACAAAAAATACTATTAAATGGAATATTTTACCATTAAGAACAGCTTGCTTTTACAGTTGGTTTAGTTGTGTAATCCTTTAAATGTTTTCTGACTCACATCTGTTTCAGATTTCCACAGCAATCTAGTGGGATTAAAATCTGGGCTTTTACATTGTTTTTAATCCATTCTGAGGTGGATTTAGAACACGGAGGGTCACTGTCATGTTACTTTCTTATTAAAATAAATCTTTCTAAAAGATTATCTCAAGTCTTAAAGCACAGTCGGAACAACTGAGATGCTTTGGGCCGGGGGAAATATTTGATAAGGATGTAACGTCCCGTTTTTACTGAGACCTGGAGCGTTTACGTGGGACACAGCTTTTGGAAGACAGAAAAAAGAAGAGAAAAGAGATGAGAGCATGATGACTGTATGAGAGAGATTTGGTTTGAACTTCTTGTGCCTTTTCTGTTTGGTGTAACTTGTGAAAATCTAATTATAAGTGATAACCAAAAAGCTTTTTATACCTAGATCACCAAACTGAGTGGCAGCTTCGCCCTGACAAGAAGATTACTGTGTGACATGTTCTCTAAATATAGACGTGTGGCTGTAGGAGAACACAGTGAGGCCATACCTGGGCCCATTGAGAAACTGGAACCTCCCATACAAAACAAAGTCTTTTAAAATTAAGGTAATTAAATGTTGTTTATTTTTTTACTTCTTGTCAAGTTTTGATATTTCCCTGTTTAAAAAAGTTGTTTTGCATGTTTAATTAAGAAAAGGCTTGAAATTTAAACTGGTTGATGATGGGTGCAATGCACAAAACAAATGAAGACCACAAAGCTTGAAAATATTTAAACAAAACTCCTATGGATTTTTTTTCTGAAGTTTTGTGCTCATTTTTGTCTTCTCAGAAATTGTTAATCAAATTATTAATCCATAGATGCATTATCTCAGATCTCTTCTTTATTCTTTTAAATTTCTGTTCTTTTTTAAAGTTATTTATCACTCTCTATTTGTTTGTATTGTCTCTTGCATTAAATGCATTTATTTTCTCAAAAACCGGATTACCTGCAGTTTTAGGTCTTTCCTTATTAGCATTGGTTGAAATATGCGAAAATGTCTATTCTAGTATTTAAAATCCATTTCCTGTCATTTTAAATCATCTGCTTCCTTAAAACTTCACATGTGTTAGGCTATAATGTATGAGCACAAACATCAGCTTAATATCTTTAAGAAAAAATGTTGAAACAATAGATTTTTTTTCAAAAAATGCTCAGAATCCTAAAATTGTAGTATAATTTCACAAATAATTCCAAATTAGACTCATTCTGTAATAGAGAAGAAGAAGAAGAAGAAGAAGAAGAAGAAGAAGAAGAAGAAGAAGAAGAAGAATAAGAAAAAGAAGAAGAAGAAGAAGAAGAAGAAGAAGAAGAAGAAGAAGAAGAAGAAGAAGAAGAAGAAGAAGAAGAAGAAGAAGAAGAAGCTTAGCAATGTTCCTGAGATGGAAGAAGAACAAGAGAACTGACATGAGAATCCAGAGTGAGAGCTGGGTCAAAGGTCACACCAAGATCCTGACAGAGGGTTTGGTGTGAGAAGCAAGCTGACCAAGAGAGTCTCAGACTTTGGGAACCAGATGAGGCAGAGTATAGCTCAAATTATTTTTGTCAACCAGATTATTCTTGTAGAAAATAAAATCAGAAAAATGACCAATCACAATGAACTTATCCATAAATAATTGATTTTTGAACAAACTAACTGCTTCTCAACATTCACTAAAGGGCTAGAATTCCTCAAACAGTTTTCAGCCATCATCTTTCATGCCAACGTTTTGAACTAAGATCCTTTAGAGATAATAGTTGCAGCCATTTGGTCAAATGCTGAAAATCCCATGCACAATCTCCAACAAAATCACAAGATATTGCATATTCTGATGTAAACCACTCTAAGCTACACCCAACTTTAGCTTATCTGTAAAATGAACTGCATCATACTAACTTTTGTGTTTGCTAATACCTGTGCCATCTTGGATTGGGTTGACTCCAAAAGTTAATCAGTGATTATTTTCTGGGAGTTCAATAAATTTCAAGATTTTTTATGAGATATTTTGCCAAAACATTAACAAACACAGGCCTGCACACTCAAAGACAGAGGCAAAAACATTAGCTTGTCGAAGCAGGAAATAAAAATGGTGTCTGGATCTCTTGGCGTTGGACTTGCAGGGTTGTTGTCTACAGTCCATCATTTTCACAGTGACATACTGTACAACATGACATTTGAAAAGCAGTTTTTTTCAGCATTCAGTCACACTCTCAAATTCAGCAGAATCTTATCCTCTGGGATGATTCAGTTTCTGACTCTGCCTTCACAGCTGTCTGATATTCTTGTTCGCTTCAGTGGTGTCAGTTTTTGTTCATGAAACAGTTTTTTTCAGCAGCTTTCTCCTCTTTGACACGTCTACCAGAGGATCAGACTGGACCGACCTCCTGCTGCATCCTTGATCCTGATTCTTGTTGATTCTGTTGGTGTCAGCTGCTTTGGGTCTGCTGCAACAGCACTTCACAGCACAGAACAAGAACATGAACACAAGCAAATGATCAATCCTTTCAACAGAGAAGAATACCAACATTAATGACTATGCAAAACCAAAAATTACAATTTGACTTCACATTCAAATCTGACAAACTGACACAGTCTTGTGATAAAATACGTATTTTCCAACATAATGGAGCGTCTTGCTTTAAAGGAGAGATGTATTGACTTAAAAAAGATATAACAGTCCTATGGTCGATACAAAACATCTTCATGAAGTTCTTTGCATAAATCACTCTCACATAGAATAGAATAAAATATAATAAAATAGACTTTATTGATCCCACAGTGGGGAAACTCACTTACATATACACTATTAATTAAGGGATCTTAGCAGTTTTCTTCTTGTCAGTTTCAGTACCTTGCAAAGGGTCAATAAGCTGAGAGCCTCTGGGAGGGATTCAGAGTAGAGCTGCTGTTTCTCCTGCCTGGAGAAGTGAGAGGGGGTCTATGCTAATTTCTTTGTGTTTGTTTGTGACATCACAAATATGGACTTTTCAAATGACTAATTTTAGGCACATAATTCCTAAAACCAAACACTAACGAAATGGATGAATGTTTAAAGTTAAAGTCCCAAGTCATCATCACACAATGGTGAAATTACATTTCTGCAATATTACTACCAAGCGTGGCGGCACGAATGCCGCAAAACTCCCGCAACGTGATGCCGCCATGGTGCGTTCATAAGAAACACGTTGCGGTAATATTACGCTGATTTGCCGGCATGGTGTGTCTTATAAAAGAGGCTTCAGGCACAGCTTGGTATGCTTGGAGCCACATCAAAGCAGGTACTGAAAAGTTGAAGGAAGATGCTGTTGAAAAAGGCTGACCAACCGGATCAAACCCATTCAAGTCATGCTTAGTATGTACTTGGAAAAGGGGCATAAGTGTCCCAGGACACATAAAATCTAATTTGGGTCCATGTCAAGGAAACTTCCCAGACCTTAACACTATCGAGACTTTGTGGTCAATATGGGTAAGAATGGGCTGCTATCAGATTCAGACCAAAGGTTCATTGACAGCATGCCAGCATGACGAGTAGAGGTCTTCAGACAAAAACAACACTGCAGTTACTGACTCTTTGCATACATTTATTGTCATTGCCAATAAAAACCTGCGAACCTCATTCAATGCTTCTAATTGTATTCCAGTCATAGAAACATTTGACAAAGTGCTCTGAAAACACTGAAACAGAAAATAGTTGGATAGTACTGTTGCATACTAAACTGTCACCTTTCACATTGATATGGTTGCCAATAGTTGCAAATTAAACCTGTTGCAGATTAAAACCAAAAGTGATTATTTATTCAATTTATGCAATTATTTAATTTATTCAAAGTCTAGCTTGACTTTTTAAAATGACCAAATAAAATCAACCCAGAGTAGATTTTAGGCGTCTGCATTCAGTAAAAGGTCAGAATTTCTGGAGGTGACTCATAATAACAGACAAAAACAAAGAGAAGCCTTGAATTAGATAAAGGTCTTCGTACTTCTTAGTATTCGGCCCACAAAGTGTCTGAGACTCTCACAGTAATTTCCTGGTCCTACTCGTGGACATGCTCCATCACCGGCGGGGCTCCATGAAAAATGAATGGCTATAGAGGGAGTGAGGGTCCCTGGATGATGAACTCGCTGTAGATGAGTGCATGTTGAAAGATTTATGCAACTTTTCATGCACAGTTTAAAGCGTGGCATATGTTTGAAGACTCTTAAATGGAGAGTGATTACAGCACTTATTCTAATATTCATACTTGTCCGCTAAGCCAAGTAGATCTGCTTTTGCCAAAATGACCCAAACTGATATAGAAATCCTGCAGCACAAGTTAAAAAAAAAGATCCCTTTTCAAATAAATGAAATCATCCAATCCCAAAGTCAAGTATTTTTAGTCGCTTGCTTGGAAATGGTGCAAAACGCCTGGCACTGTGGCTCATCTCTCCTGCTTCCCCTCCAATCTCTGTTCAAGACTTCAGTGTCTTTTGTGAATCTTTTAAGTCTCGATGTAATGAATCCTAGGGAGGTACGGTGTGCATGTTCCAACAGCCTCTACGCGAAGGCTTTCATGGTGTTGCACATAAAAAGTGGATGTGTGGAGAATAAAAAGGGAGCTGGAGAGACAAGTTTAAAACCCTGTCCAATTTCACACCTCTGTAAACTGCATGCTGTCTGCTCAACACCAAGCAGCAGCTGGTTTAACTGTGTTTGTTCCTGCTGTGGCTGGAAATCAGGCTGCTGACAGAGTGAGCTACAACAAAAAGGGGTTTGCAGTCTGTCACACGACGACAACGACAAGCCCAGCAACGTTGAAGCATCCTGTAGCCCTGAGCTAAGCTGCAAAGTGCCAGGAAACTCAAAATGTTCTACCATCTTTGTTCTTCTTTCTCCTCTCAAGCTATGGCTGCCTTCAGAACAGTAAAATAGCTTTGAAATGAGACACACTAATTGGGAATGTTTCCCACCCACATATTTGTGGGTTGATTTGTGCTCATTAGCACCTTTTAAATATGAGATATAATTGCCTTTTTGTATGCAGGAGCCAGTTTAGAACCCATTGCCCTCTGCTCATGCCTGCTACTTTTATTCTTCTCCTGCAGAAGTAGCTTCCTGCAGCCTTTTTGCAGCCAAGACTTAACCACCAGGTGGTCAAAGGTGCCCTGTTCCCCCTTTCTCAATCCTGTTTTCCATGCTCCTCCTTCATGAAGGCTTCTGACATCAAATGGAAAAGGTTGGAAAGCTCCCTCTGATCTTTGCCTCAAGCATTGAATATTGGTTTATTTTTCACAATGGATGGAGCAAGAGATGGACCAACGGGTCAGAACTTCATCTGTCAATAAGCTGGCCAGTGCTACAACTCTAATCAGATTTTAATCCTGAGCTGCTGCTCCTCCTCATCAAAAGGAGTAATTTTAGGTTTGGACATCTGATTAAGATGCTTCCTGGTCTCCTTCCTCTGGAGGTATTATCATTTCCCACTGAAAGAGGACTCCAGGGCAAACCCAGAACTTGCTAAAGGGATTTAATATCCTCTCTGGCTTGGGAACGCCTTGAGATCCCTCTGGAGGAGCTGAAGAGTGTCGCTGGTGAGGGAGATGTCTGGGTTTCTTGCCTCTGTGACTCAGTTAGATGGATTACATCTGACATCAGTCTCCACCACACTGAATTTGATTTAAAAGCTTTTTTTTAAAAAGCAGGTGCTTTTTTTGATCTTCATCAACATTGGCACAGATGTTATAAATACAAAACCTCACATTATAATTATAAAACTGGTCTTTACTGATTTAGTTAGAAAACTTAAAAACAAAACCATAATTCTGGAACCTCTGATTTTATAACGATACACAAGACTTTGGGATTTCATCACGATAAAAGGGGGGTGGGGTTCATAAATTGGCCAAAAATGAGTTACTTGTGTTGGTTTCCCTTAAACAGGCTTTTAACATCATTAATCAAGTTGCCATGGAAACTGCTTGCTTGGTACCCTCATTTCTGTGGCTCTGCTTTTCCCCATTGGCTCATCCCTGTGAGTGGTATCACTTTTTCAATAAAGACCACAGCTTTAGCAATTATGTCACTGGTATTCAGATGAGAAATATTGCTAATAATCTGGATTTGTATTAATCTAATATTTTCTCTCTATTAAGATGTTTTTGATCTCCCTCTCTAGCTATGTAAGATGAACATTTTGTTGCTACCGTTGTCTGTGAGTTGTTACTTTCACATTTTTTATGATTGTACCTTGAAGGCAAGGCAGCTTTATTTATATTGCACATTTCATGCACAGAAGCAATTCAATGTGCTTACCAGGTGCAAGATCAGCAAGAACATAAAACAATAAAGTCAACATGGCAACATAAAACAGCAGATTATAAAATCTAATTTTAAAATACAAAAATACAATTAAAGAGTTCCTCTTTGTTGTTAAGAATCTGGAAAATCTGCAATAAAAACAGAACAATCTCAGAGAGAGATCAAAAATAAAAGATAAAAACGTAAACGTGTGAATAGAACCACATTTCGATCAGCTTTTATTGTGACAACATTAATATTAGGAGGCTGGAGGGGAGAACATCTCCATAAAAGACCCGTCACACCTAAAGGAGGAAATAAGATCGGACTTATCATCAGCATTACCTGTTGTGGAGAGAAACCAAACGCAGGACTTACAGGCAGTAAGATAAATGAGCAGAAGGCCAACTGTAATTAACTAACGGATAAGACAAAACAAAAGGTGCTGCAGGGCAGAAATCCAAAAGCAGCAAATCACAGATAAAGAAAAGAGCAAGAACAAACAGGTGAAAGATATAATGAACTGACAAAAAAGAAAAAAGGAAAACCTTGCCGAATATAAGCTGTAATTACAATTTGACGACTGGACTGAGAATCCTTCTGCGTACATGGCACAAAGCAAAACAGACAGACACAAACGAGGAAAAAGACTAATGGACATGAGGAGGGTTAATTAAGGTTTAGGAGCTGAGCTGACTTCAAAAACACAACAGAACTACGTTAAATTGGACAGAGAGTTAAAACAAAAACTTTAGTTATTAGTAGGTCCTAAATATCATATCATGCATTAATTCAGTTACTTTTCAGTTTGTTCTTTCATATGTTTCTTTCTCAAAATGAATTCTGTTGTAAATCTGTTTTATTGCTCCTGTTTCTTTTATTTTTCTTTACCCAGACTGAGTGAGTACCAGTGTTTACTCACCTTGTCCCTGTGCTATAAAGTATTTTTAATCTTTAAAACCCTACAACTGTCTGGATCTGCCTTTTCCTTAAGGACACACTGGACCTCATTTTCCTGCCCATTACTGGACCATTTTATTCCCTTTCTCTGCTGCTCCTATTAATCAGAACTGTTAACAGTAATGAGAGCGGTCTGTGGCTCAGAATGCCAACCTGATATTTACGTACACACCCGTGTCCCGTCAGTGTTTGTTTATTTGTGTGTGTATGTGTGTGTGTGATGGTTTACGTCTTCATGGGAACGAGACGATATCTTTAAAGCTGCAGGCCATCTCCGAGCAGGAACAGGCTTCTTTATATTCCCTCCACGAGCACACAACTGCTTTTCCTGCAGGTCTCTGTCAGCAGAATTTGTAATGAATTGCAAGAAAGCCAGTTTACCATGCATGCACTCATGCGTGCACACACACACACACACACACACACACACACACACACACACACACACACGCTCATAAACTAGACACAAAACAACTTTCCTTCTGCGCACAACAGAAATTGCTTTAGGGAAGAATGAATGAGGCCTCATGTTCATGGAGAGGAAATGTCTTTCATGAATTGATTTTTCTTCTTTCTTAATGATGAAGCTGTCAGCTAACATTAGTGTATGAAAAACTCTTTACATTTTCCATGTGAGCTTTTTGTACTTTTGCATTCTTCAGGGCGACTTGTTTGATTCGTACATGAAAACCACTTATGTTCATAAGCGTCTTGTGACCAATTTTACAATAAGGCTCCCCTTTTGAATGTCTAATAAATAGTTTATAGCTATGTTATTAATTAATCTATAAACACTTTAGAAATAATTCATAGCCATTTATTATGTGTTAATTAAGGATGAGAAAAAGACTAAACTGACCAGTGTCTTGCCAAATATTGAGCCAAATCTGTTTTATTTAATCTACAGCTGCTAAATGAAACATTTCAGACTAAGTTATACCTTTTAAGCACAAAGTCCATCCATCCGTCCATCCATCCATTTTCTCCCGCTTATCCGGAGTCGGGTCGCGAGGGCAGCAGCATAAGGAGGGAAGCCCAGACCTCCCTCTCCCCAGCCACTTGGGCCAGCTCCTCCGGGGGAATCCCAAGGTGTTCCCTGGCCAGCCGAGAGACATAATCTCTCCAGCGTGTCCTGGGTCTTCCTTTGGGTCTCCTCCCGGTTGGACGTGCCCGGAAAACCTCACCAGGGAGGCGTCCAGGAGGCATCCTAATCAGATGCCCGAGCCACCTCAACTGGCACAAAGTGCATTTGGAAATATATTACTTAGTATACAATATTGTATTTTATTACTTCATTATAGACATCTATCAAAGGGAGCCTTGTTGTAAAGTGTAAAACATGGCACTATTTACTAATGGACTAATAAACATTTGTAAATGACATTTAAACTTTTATTAAGCATTTTTAAAGGACTGTTAAGAATTCATAAACACCAAAAGGGGAGTCTTAATGTATAGGTGATATATATAGTTTTAATTAATGTTAAGGCTTTTTTATTAAATGTATAAAAATGCTAAATAACAGCTTGTGCTAAATACTGTTTATGGTACAACACTGCTGCTATTACAAATGTTTATTAAACGTAAAGAAATGGTGACATGTTTTACTCTTTAAATATCTTTAAACCCTTCATTAGCCATTTATAAGTGCAGCATTGATGTAAAGTGGCACCGCTTCTGGGTAGCGTTCAAGTTTATGTGTTTATTTTTCAACATGTCAGTAATGATGAGAGTCAAATTTTAAACCTCAGGAGTTATAAAAACATAACAGGCTCTAATTTAAAGAGGACAGAAAACAAACAAACAAATAAATATTATTATCCTCAAGAAGGAAAATAAAATGAGGGAAATACACTCAATTTGACAAATGAACTTGTATTAGAGCTTAATTTACTACTTTAGTTTATTCTAACTTAAAAAATGATTTTCTAATGTAAATGTTTGTTTTCTGCATCTTTGCATTAATTTCTAACCTGAGGTTACAAGAACAGACCCAAACGCTACACACAGCAGCAAGATGAAAAAGAGATTTAAAACATTTTAGTAAATATGATATCATTTAGTTTTATTATACAGGAGTTCCATGCTGCAGAGGTTATTATGAAAGCTTTACACACGGAACGTCCTCGGTTCAACTCCCAGTTGAACCAGTTCTTTAACGTCCATCAGTGAAGAGTCACTCGCCTCCTTAGAGATAAAAAAAGCATCACATCAGTAAATAGAGATAAATGAGTTTTAAGCTGTGATTTAAACTGATTGGTTGATCAAGATGCTTTGATCTTTAAAGGCAGTTTGTTCCACAAATTAGGAGTCCCCTTTTTTTATTTTTGAGCTTGGATCTGGGAATGTCCAAAAGCATTTATTTATTTATAAAGTGCCTTTCCGCCACCAATCAAGACAGCCCAAGGCGCTGAAACATCTGATCTGCAGATTTGAGATCTCTGGCTGGAGTGTGATGAAGCAAAAATTCAGACACATAACTTGATGTCACACCATCAAGACTCATGGATTGAAGCAAATAGAAAAGTTCTGCATGAATGCAATTTATTTACAATTTGTTACTTTTACTGACAAACCTGAAATCAAATAACGTTGTTTAAATAACTCATATGAATCAGTTTATTCAAATATCAACTCATGGAACCAAAACATTTTAGCTCTCAATTCAAGAAAACAAGAAACATTGAAGATAATTATGAGTTTCAGTCATTTGTCCTTCAGCTTTCATTTCCCTCTGCAGCAGTGCAGCTACATTAGTAGCAACCTTGAATGGATCAACGAAATCAATGTCTATTTTAATCTTTATTTTTAAAAATACCCTCTGAACAAAAGAATCTAAAACACACACATGCTCGCTTACAAAACTCTGCAAAGTATAAAAGAGATGATGCATGTTTGTGTTAAAATTTGCTGCTCTTTATAATAAGAGTATGATGAACTTATATGTTTTATGTGTTTTTTAGTATTTCACTCTTTGTTTTTAATCTTTTTTTAGTTTTTTAAGTAATTGACACTATTTGCTTTCTGCTCATCGGCTCTGCTGTCTCCTTCCTCGGTCCGATTTCGTTTGGAATAACTTTAGATTTTTACTTTCTTGTGTTTGGTTCGTGTTACCTACTGATCCATCACAGCTTAGTGTGCCTCATTACCCCTCCGTCTACCTATCGGATATCATTTTACTCTGCTCCTGATTGATTCCCTGCATGACAAAGTCCTTCACGTACAGTCTGGTGTGTATTTTCTATCATTTTAATCATCCAACTGAGTTGTGTATTTGAGTCCTCTGCCAGACAGCTCCTCCACCCAGTGAAAAATGCAGCATAGGGCTTCACATTCAAATACTTAAAAAAGACATCAGAAACATCACTGAGGCTTGAGAGGGATGCATTTATCACTGCAGCTGTGCTAAAATGTAATATATCCGTGTGTTATGTTCTCAGTCTCAGCTGCAGGAAAATTGCGCTCCCCTTCTTAGGTTCTTGAAAGCCTTTATGATGTTGTGCAAGTACTGAAAGTGATGGAATAATAAAAGGAAAGGTGATAAAAAGGTTAGTTCAATTCCAGTCCACTTTTTCACCGCTGCACTAATCATTCTGTGAAACGGATTAACTTTTTTTAGCGTCTAAGCTGCAGGAGTCCATTACATCCTCACCAGCTTCAGTGAGTCATGTTTTTTCGACTTCTCAAGTTCTTTCAACACCATCCAGCCATCTTTACTGCAACAGAGGATGAGGGGTGCAGGAGTGGACGAACATTTGACTGTATGGACCATCATCTACCTCACCAACAGGCCACAGTACATGAGGCTGTGTAACTGCATGTTTGAGGTGATTGTGTGTTGTACTGGAGCTCCACAGGGTACAGTGCTCTCACCCTTTCTATTCACCTTCTACACCTCAGACTTCACCTACAACACCAGCAGCTGTCACTTCCAAAATGTTCTCAGATGACTCGGCCATTGTCGGCTGTGTCTGAGGGGAATGACCTTTCTCCTTAGAAATGCAATTCTCTATTTTTATTCTAATTTTGATTAATTTCTTTATTGCTGAAGGTTACGGTAATAGTCTAATGCCTTTGTGTATTTACCTGTGTTATTTTTACCTATTCTTTAAGTGTATGTGCTGCCTTAACAAGCGAATTGTGGGATCAATTAAGTCTCTTCTATTCTATTCTATTCTATTCTATTCTATTCTATTCTATTCTATTCACCTATAAAGTAAAAACTTACACCTCAGCAATGTGATGAACATTTACCTGCAGTTCTGAGAGGATTTTGTTTTATTGCACATCATCCCTCATTAAACCTGCCACAAAAATCTTTCCTTTATTACGAAACACACTAATCAGCTGTAATCAACTTAAATACAAGATGACAACGTTACATTAACGGTTCAATTAGTGACTATTCTTCATAAAAGCTTTTATATTTGTGTCACAGGCACAAAAAGTGGTGGTTCACTTTTTCCAGCTACCCCCCTGCACAAAGAGCATTATCAGAGCCCTGCTACATATGCCTTCATATGAATAAAACCCACACCTTGCTCCGACGTGATCACACCCACAGCTGATGAACAATTCTGTTCCTAAGCAACTGATCCTATCTGTGTGGGGTTCGCATGTTCTCTGTGTGTCTGCGTGGGATTTCTCCAGGCTCTGTCCTCCTACAATCCACAGACGTGGCTCAGTCGAAACGAACAATTTGAATTACTCCTACGTGCCGAAGAGTGTTCGGAGGTGGTAGAAGGAGCGTTTCAGCTTTTGTCAGCGTGGGTTTGGATGCGAGAAATAGCCTCCAAACAAGTGGTGGAAACTGTCAATACACAAAATCAGAGGGGATGGTTGAGTTATTTTAAAAACAGCTTCAGCTTCCATTTGTCTATGTCTGGGAAATGGTATTTCTTTATTTTCAATGATAAATACAGCCTGTTAGCTGGGCCAGACCTACAGAAGATACAGAAAAAAATTCTAATTCATTAGTCAAATTCTATTTTTTGTTTCAACAGTTAAGAATTGCTCGTTATCTGATTATTTAGACCTGTCTGTGTCAGTTTCTCTAAATGCAAAAATCTACTTCCAGGCAAAAAAGATTACGCAAATGATCTTTCATCCAACTTGAGGATTGAAACAGTTTATGTTAATTAGAGAAAAAAATGTATTTCGATCTTTAAATGTGTTACAAAGGTCCTGAGATAAAATATTTACTCATCTGAAAGTGATCACTAAAAAATGCAGAAAAACCTGTCAAAACTTTTAAACTGGTAATAGTTTGGCTACTTAAGTTAGCACTGCTATAAGATATTTTTAATATGAGTTATACATTTATTTAATCAATCTGCTCATTTTTGATGTTAAAAACTATTTAGTGGGGTTTTCTTTTGTTGGATAATTTGTGTATTCTCAGACTGCTGGGTCCAGGGTTTCGGCACCATTTGTTATAATTTAAGGTCTGTAGAAAGATCCTTTCTTGTCTAGATCATCTCCTGCTAGCGGACCTGACATTCCTGGTTCTTTAATTCCAGACTAGGAAGGTCGGTCACACTCTAACTCCTGATACACTCCCAGAAATTATCATTATTCAGTAGGTTGGTTTAAATTGGTTTATTTAGAAAAAGCATAGAAAATGGTACAAATAACACATCTTGACCCCCTGAAGCCATCCCCCATGGTCATCAGTCAAAAGGGCCCTGAATCTCCTCATTTACTAGTTTAAATGCTTAGCTTGACCCTCCGCATTTTGTGACATGGTTAATTTCTATTGGACCAGTACAAGGAAATGTGTAAAGGCGTGGCTGTATGACACGTCTTATACTATATGGAATGTTGTGGATATCATTTTGGTGTCGTGGCTAATCTGAAGTGAAAAAACAAACAGTCCCCTTAAGAAGCCCTTTTGAAATAGTCAACAGATTGGAATAAATACATCAACATGTAAAAAAATAATAAAACAAAATAAAGAAGTAAAATTCTTTCTAATATACAGTATGTATTGATAGGATATCACTTTTGGTTGTCAAACTTGAATATATGACTCAAGAAGCAAATTTACAGATGTTTGAAATGGGCTGTGACACCAGTGTCACCACGGGTCCTTAAGGGAGTGGACAGATTGTTCCGCACGGTCTGAAAGAAAATTGAGTTCAAGTGAAGTGACCCAGAAGTCTGAGAATACACAATTTATCCAACGCTTTCTTTGAAATGCACTTCAGGACCTGACGTGGTCTGATCATGTCCAAACCCAGCGCCTGACCAGTCAACAACTGAGGACCTTTGGGTCTTTAGCATTCTTAATAGTCTTAAATCATCTTCACACAGGATGTTACATCCTAGTCTGTGTTCAGGACATCAAAGCCCTACAGAGGAAAGGTTGCTACAAGTGAGTTCTCCCATCCCTGGACAGCACAAACTTGCAGAGATGTTGGACCAGAGCAACCAGGACTTGTCGCACCCTGCTGCCATCAGACAAGAGACAAAAGCTAAGAGAGCATCATATCTCTCACACGCCTTGTCTATCCTCATAGGGTTGTGAAAAGCTTGTGTCTATCTCCAGCAGTCATCATGCCAGAGGCACAGGGACACTCTAGACAGGCTTTCAGTCCATCACAGGGACACACACTCACACCTAGGAACAATTTAGGGATGCCAATAATCCTAACATGAATGTTTTTGGTCAGTGGGAAGAAACCAGAGTACCTGCAAACCCAAGCATGCATGAGGATAACAGGCAACTGCCGGGATTCAAACTTGCAACCTTCTTGCTTCAAGGCACTACCAACTGCGCCATCACGGAGCCACGTAAAATCCAATCATTTTTACAGATATAAAACTATGATTATGAATTAATTGGTTTTCATTAAAGAAAAACGTTTCTATCCTCATCACATCTTTTCACAGATGTTTCACATTTTGTTTTGTTTTTTTCCTCCAGACGCTTCTCTTATCTTGTCTGATGCTGTAAAACCCCTGTGATGTCGTTATTGCTGAGAATGTTTTCTGTGTTTAGAATCCAATATAATTTTATGAATCACAACATTCTGTTTGACTAAAATGAGTCTCTAATGGTTTATGACATGAAGCTTTTGGAGAACAACTGTAAAGACACTATACTGTAATTACTGAAGTTTTTGGGTCATTCATCATTAGCTGCAAATCAATTACTGAACACAGACAACTAGTTCAGTTTGGTTGTTTAAACATTCATTACAGATTATGCACAAATTAAGTTATGCATTACACTGAGCGGTTATTGATAAACCATTAGAAAGTTATTCATTTATCATTATTTACAGCTTTTTTCTATCTCTCAGTTTTCCCCCAACAACTCATCATCAGATTATTTATAGCCCTAAAATGATTAATCGTGATGACGGATGGCTGTGATTTGTGGAGTTTTTTTTCTCACATTATAGTTGTTGGTTCTGCCTGTAGGCCTTGTAGATACTGTGTGTCTCCATCTGTCTCTGCACAAAGCAAAAAACATCCAATTAGAAGGGAGTGTTTCAAAGACTTCGGTTCACTCAGCCAGCTCTGCAAGGTCGGTGACTGAGCTGCAAAAAATAAAAAATAAATAGGAAAGTGTTTGAGCAGCCTCATTAAACCTGAAAAACTTTATTTATGGGGCTTTAAAGAAACTATAAATATGAAATAAAATTATTTCAGAGGCTGCCTCAAGGAAAGTAAAAGCACACAAATGTCACTCCAGGCCTAAAAAGGAAAAACGCTGTGAGACATGTGCAGCTGTGCAATCATCCACTTTGTAACGCTGCAAAAAAGCTAGGTGTTGACTGATGAGGTAATAATGCTCTAAAGAAGAATTCACCAGAGACCCAGAGCTGCTGCACCTTCTGAACCACAAAATTTTAAACAGCAGAAAATCGGTTCTGATTGATTTCTTTCAATCTTCAAAAAAAGGAATGAATCAAACTCCCAAAAAGCTGGGCTGGGGATCAAAAAGGTGTTAAAAAGCGAAACTGCTTCTGCTGGAGGTCTTTTCTAAGAAAAAGGAAGGATTTTTTTTCTTTCTGCTGCTTTTTCACTTGTTCATGCTCAGGACAGAGGATTAAAGCAAAGTGAAGATGAGACATAATCCTTATAATGACTAATAACCTGAACTGGACTGCTTTGGATTTTAATGAAATATACCTGGAATTATTTTTTCAGGATTCCAGGCAGACCCCATCCCCTCCCTCTTTCTCCTGCTTTTCCTCTATTCCATAGGATTACCACGTACCTGCCTACTCTCTGCTGCTACTCCCTTTAAAACCAAAAACAATGAAACCTTGTCTTTTGCCATTGTGTCAGCGCATTAAAGAAGACATATTATCATAAAATCATCTTTTGCTTCCTTTTGTGCTGCCATGTGAGTCTCTACTGCCTCTATAAGCACTCCAAACATGAAATAAACGTACATCCATTTTCTGTCAGTGTTTGGCTTTAGGAATGATGTGCCTAAAACAAGCTGTTTCAAAAAGTCTCTGTTTGTGATGTCACAAACAGCAAAATTAGAATAGAACCACCACTACATGCAAGCTGGAGCAGCAGCAGCAGCTCTACTCGGATCCCCTCCTGGATATCAGAGCTTTTCAGTTTATAGCACCTTGAGTGGTAGAGGGGTGGACGTGGCCAGCTCCAGTTTGTTTTTTTAAAGTGAAAGAGTTCTGAAACAGCTCATTCTGGAGGGTACTGAAAATGTCAAGGATAAAATGGCTTAAACCTCTTTACGTGAAATGGATTTTAAGTAAAAAAAAAATTATAAACATGTTTTGTATCAACCATTTAACTACTACAACTTAAAAATGTCATAATATGTCTCCTTTAAAGAGCAGGTGCATTTTTTCTTATTATTTTTGAAAATGATCAAAATTAATGCAGGCTGAACGTGAAAATAGTCTTCTACCTAATTCCTGCATTAGCTTCTGATAGAAAATAGACGGAAAGACGCTCGGTTCAGAAAAGCCTGACAGATCTACCTCATAGTGTCACTTATGGAGTCACCTATCTTAGCTCACAACGGGGAAGGCTGTTGTTGGTTTAGTGTCCAGAAAACAGCAGAGAATGTCTCAATTAGTATAAGCTAACTGTTAGCATTAGCAACTCCACCACACAGCAGAACTCCTTCAGGCTTGTGTTATTTGTGGAGATAAAACATCAACGTTGCAGAGGAAACAGAGTCAGTCAGTGCGTTTACATGGGCAGTATCAACATCTAAGTCGATCCTGGTCGAACTTATGATAATAAGCTGCGAGTCTTTATCCTTGTTTACATGCACTTTAGAAAACCGACCTCGCAAATGAAGTTCGTTCCACTCGGGTACAGTAGGGGGCGACATGCGCCGTTTCATGTCGGGCATTGTTCCGGTTAGCTTGTAGCAACACAACTTGTAAACAAACGCTGGCGGGAGTAAATGAGACGGAATTGAAACAGAAAATACACTGTGGATGAAAGAATGGACAACAACAATGCTGCAGCACAGCTTATTGGTTCGTACTGCGCTGTTAGATGTCGTTACGCGTGGTACGTTGTGGCGGTGATATTATCAGACGAGCGCTACTCTGGTCGCGTCACTTCCGGAACGCGAGCGTCTACTCAGTTCAGCTCGGCTGACCCGTTTACATGCAGAAGGAAGTCAGATAACTACCGCATTATCTGGGTGCTTCAGCCCGACTAGAAGAAGTTCACTTTCAGCCAGACTAACGCGTTTACATGCATTTTAAAAAACCGATGTTAGTCTTTTTAGGGCAAAAGTTCGGTTTTCTGATGTGCATGTAAACGCACTGAGTGTTAGAGTTGCGTTGCTGTTAGTCAATCAGAGGCTAAATGTCCAAATACCAGGAAATAAGACTTCACTGAATTACCTTCTCCTCCAGCTGACTTCTACTTCCTCAAACATGAGCATCTGAGCTTTTTCCCATCAGAGAACGACTTACAGGACATTCATTCCTACTAGAGACCACTGCAAATGTATTAAAAATATGAGTGATCTTGATCTTCAAGTTATAAATCTTGATTCGTGACATAATCGGACTATATGAATGACTATGTGTTTGAAATGAACCGTTTGCTCTCTACACAGATTCAATTCAATTCAGTTTATTTACATAACGCCAAATCACGACAAGAGTCGTCTCAAAGCACTTCACAAAGTAAACATTCCAATACAGTTCAGTTCATTTAGCCAATCAGTAAAAAAGTTTCCTATATAGGGAACCCAGCAGATTGCATCAAGTCACTGACTAGCGTCAGTGTCTTTACAACAGTGTTTCTCAACCCTGGTCCTCAGCGCCCCCCTGCTCTGCATGTTTTCCATGTTGCCCTTTCAAACACCAGTGTTTTACCTGCTGCCACACACCTGACACAAATGAGTGAGTGATTAACAGGCTTCTGCAGCCATGTGCTGAAGCAGAGACATGGAAAACATGCAGGACAGGGGGGCGCTGAGGACCAGGGTTGAGAAACCCTGCTTTACAACAATCCTCATACTAAGCAAGCATGTTGCGATGGTGGAGAGGAAAACTACTTTTTAACAGGAAGAAACCTCCAGAGGATCCTAATATTGTTATGTGTTGTAAAAAGTTTTGTCTTTCATCTGCAGCAAAATTAGTTTAATTTTCTTTGGTTTCTCAGAACTTTCCAACCTCCAACTTACTCCAGCATTTAGGTCCTCCTCTTTAACTCTTTAACGAGGGACCATCATCATCCTCGTCCTGGCGCGGGGATGGACAGACATGGATGTTTTTGTCCTCTGGCAGGTTGTCCAGGTTTCCTGTTTTAATGGCCAGTAAAATGGTGACACTCCTGTTTGTCCTGTTTTGACATTCCCCCCTTTTTTTGTTTTGAGCCCTGGAGACTTTAGTGTCTGTTAAGCTGCAGAACATCCCTCCCACTCACCTCCTCTTGACTATCAATTATATTAACAGCAGCCCGAAGCTTCCTCGTAGCATGTTGCTCCATTTTGTGACGGGAAACCTTTCAGTTGTTACTTTATGGCCTCCTGATACATTATTGCTCCACACCGGTAATAGAGCTTACTTTCTATTCTCCTCCTAGCTTCACCCTGCTATCCAATTTGTCTTTCTAAGACTGGACATTTTCTGGAGACAATGAAGAATTTTTATGACCATGCTGATATCATCACATTTCTGTTTTTCTCCTCATCTCTCAGGGCACCGCTTACAGGGAAATGAATTATACAACACAATAGAAGGGATGGATTCGCTGCAGTCAACTTGAGGCCAATTTGCCCCAGAATGCCTTGGCTTATGTCTCCAGCCAGCCATGCTGAAGATGATCTGCCAGCATCCTTTTACTTTCCTGCTTTTTATCCACTGTTAATTATATATTAGCAGAAAGAAGCTGATGGTGTCTTGTAGCCTGTCAAGTTTACCTCTGATTGGTGAAAAAGGCCAAAAATAGCACACAGCCTGCTCCAGTTGCTTGTCATATTCAAACCAAAATGATTTGTAAAACAACACTTATGGAAGAGCCACAACTTTAAATATTTTAGTGATTTAAGTGAACAGCTCTAGCATAAATCCAGTGGATTCCCACAAGAATTGTCGGATGATGTTGCGGCACTTCTGTTGGCAAAAAAGCATCTGATAAATCATGAAAACCAGCTAAAAATGAATTCATGTTAAATGGGTTATGTTTCTTTTCATTTATTTTTTTACATAATAAATAGGACTTTATCAAAAAGAGGTTTAATGAACACAATGATGAGCATTGTTAAATTTTTTCACTATGCTACCCAAACTAATGCAAAAAAAATTTTGAAACTATTCTGCTGGATTGTTTTAATAAAACCTATCAAACAGACCGCTTTCGCTTTTTATCATTTGTTTATAACAGAGTCGCTTTTATTCTGAAGCAAGGAGGCAATGGGGCTTTTATTTTGACAGTTATCTGCTGCCGGCGGAAGTGGATGTATGTGTCAAAGCTAAACTTTCACTTTGTTTTTTAGTTTCTGGAATAATGGCAACGTTTTTCGGTGAAGTGTTATCTGTGTATTCTCGTGCTGTGGATGAAGACGACGAGGACCTTGATGAAAATGAAGAAGATGAGCAAATCCGCAGAGAATTGGACGAAAAGAGGTAAAATACGTTAGCATAAGTAGCACGAGGGAGACAAGAACATAGAAGGTAGAACACATTAAAGGCAATACATTCAGTTTAATACGTTATTTATATGCTATATTTATGTTATTTATATATGTATACCCCAATTTTATATTTGTGGGTTTTTATGTTTCACGTTTCACCTTTTACGAGCATCTTCTCAGTGGCTTTAGCTAACATGACGAATGAAAATTTAGGTCATTGAACGCACCACGATAATAGCAAATAAGTAGCTAGTGTGATGCACTTTTTCGCACGAAAACAGACGTTTGTTGCTGTTCTGTCCTTCATTTATTATAGAGCGCTTTCAGAACTGCAGAAGAGTGAACTACTACCGTCTGAAACGTAATAACATGATTTGTTTATAATATTTTAACTACTTTAGTTAATTACTTATCACTGTCACATGCTTAAGCAATATATTTGTAGGTATAATAAGTGGTGCAAGCTTCCATTTGTCAACTTAAAATAAAACAACCATAATTTTTTAATGCAAAAGGGGCAAATGTTTTTGTTGTTTGTTTCTTATACAGGTGCTGGTCATAAATGTAGAATATCAAGACAAAGTTGATTTTTTTTTCAGTAATTCCATTCAAAAAGTGAAACTTGTATATTCATTCATTACACACAGACTGATATATTTCAAATGTTTATTTCTACTAATTTGATTATTAGAACTGACAACAAATGAAGATCCTAAATTCAGTATCTCAATATTAGAATATTGTGAAAAGGTTCTATATTGAAGACAACTTGTGCCACACTCTAATCAGCTAATTAACTCAAAACACCTGCAAAAACCTTTAAATTGTCTCTTAGTCTAGTTCTGTAGGCTACACAATCATGGGGAAGACTGCTGACTTGACAGTCATCCAAAAGACGACCATTGACACCTTGCACAAGGAGGGCAAGACACAAAAGGTCATTGTTAAAGAGGCTGGCTGTTCACAGAGCTCTTTGTCCAAGCACATTAATAGAGAGGTGAAGGGAAGGACAAGATGTGGTAGAAAAAAGTGTAGAAGCAATAGGGATAACCGCACCCTGGAGAGGATTGTGAAACAAAATTCAAAAATGTGGGGGAGATTCACAAAGAGTGGTTTGCAGCTGGAGTCAGTGCTTCAAGAACCACCACACACAGACATATGCAAGACTTGGTTTGAGCTGTCGTATTCCTTGTGTCAAGCCACTCTTGAACAAGAGACAGCATCAGAAGTGTCTAGCCTAAAAAGGACTGGATTGCTGCTGAGTGGTCCAAAGTTATGTTCTCTGATGAAAGTAAATTTTGCATTTCCTTTGGAAATTAAGGTCCCAGAGTCTGGAGGAAGAGAGGAGAGGCACAGAATCCACGTTGCTTGAGGGCCAATGTAAAGTTTCCACAGTCAGTGATGGTTTGGGGTGCCATGTCATCTGCTGGTGTTGGTCCATTGTGTTTTCTGAGGTCTACCAGGAAGTTTTAGAGCACTTCATGCTTCCTGCTGCTGACCAACTTTATGGAGATGCAGATTTCATTTTCCAACAGGATTTGGCACCTGCAACGGTGGCAAAGCTACCAGTACCTGGTTTAAGGACCATGGTATCCCTGTTCTTGATTGGCCAGCAAACTCGCCTGACCTTAACCCCATAAAAAAATCTATGAGGTATTGTGAAGAGGAAGATGCAATACACCAGACCTAACAATTCAGAAGAGCTGAAGGCCACTATCAGAGCAACATGGACTCTCATAACACCTGAGCAGTGCCACAGACTGATGGACTCCATGCCATGCAGCATTGCTGCAGTAATCCAGGCCAAAGGAGCCCCAACTAAATATTGAGTGCTGTACATGCTCATACCTTTCATGTTCATACTTTTCAGTTGGTAAACATTTCTAAAAATCCCTTTTTTGCATTGGTCTTAATCGATATTCTAATATTCTGAGATACTGAATTTGGGATCATTTTCATTAGTTGTCAGTTATAATCATCAATATAAAAAAACATTTGTGTAATGAATGAGTATAATATACAAGTTTCACATTTTGAATGGAATTACTGAAATAAATCAACTTTATCAAGATATTCTAATTTTATGACCAGCACCTGTATGTGTTGCAGTAGAGCTGATAAGTACCTGTATCTAACTTGTTCATATGTTTTGCATTTTTTCCCTTTTGATAATCTCTATGAACTCCAAAGCTGTCCTCAGAGCAGAAACAGTAAACTTTAGTCTTTGAAACTTTGACACTACCTGCAGAAGCAAAGAAATGCATGTTTTTGTCAGCCTCCTTTAATCTCGTTGTCCATTTTTCAGCCTAAAACCAATAAAAACTACTCCCAAAACAACATGACAAACACCATCTTTGTCACTGTTTTTGTTCAAATTGTTCAATAGGGGTGCTGTTTGAGTTCAGTTTATTTTTGTTTTGTCCTGAGTGAGTGATGTGTTTCTATTATTTTTGCCATCCTTTTTAAATCTAGTGAGTGGGCTGAGCACAAACACTTGAATAAGTTCAACAGCTCTGCATGCAGCACACACACGTTTGTCATAAAAGCCTTGATTGGGAAAAAAACATGTTTTTAGCCCTTAATTGTATTTTTATGTTTAAATCCCAGTTAAAGGTGTGAATACTGAAAACCCATTTTTAATGATTATTTCTGATTATAATCAGTCACTCTGAGTTTTTCATGCAGGCTGAACATGAAAATAGTCTCCATTGGTTTTTCTTGTTTTAACACAGTATTATGATGTTTCATTTACCTTTAATCACTGACGGTTTCGCCGTCAGTGATTAAAGGTAAATGAAACATCATAATACTGTGTTAAAACAAGAAAAACCAATGGAGATGAAAAATAAACACAGGAAGAACATAACAAGATGAAAATAGTCTCCTACACCTATCTCCTGCAAAAGCTTCTGATAGAAAATAGACGGTGAAACGCTAAGATTTGAAAAGCCTGACAGATCTACGTCACACTGTCACTTAACATTCATGGACTCACCCATCTTGACTCGCAACGGGAAGGCTGTTTAGTGTTCAGGAAACAGCAGAGAACGTGTCAAGCGTTAGTATTAGCAACTCCACCACACGGCAGAAACTTCTCCAGGCTTATGTTATTTGTAGGGATAAAATAGTAACGTTGCAGAGCAAACGGAGTCAGTGGTAGAGTCGTGTTGCTGTTATCCAATCCAAGGCAAGATGTCCAAAAAGGAAATAAATAGGAAATAAGACTCCAAATCCTGCCGTGTCCTGCCACTCTCCTCCAGCTGACTCCTCTGTCCTGATACAGGCCCCACCACCACCACCGGTGCGACTAGCATATTCCTACTAGAGACCACTGCAAATGTATTGATTAAACGAGTGTTCAACACCTTTAAAACATGTATTGTTTTTCTGCCCCACACCTCCGTTCATCAGGACTGTTCAGCTGCAGTGGAGCCCTGATGTCACCGAGTCACTGAGGAGTGGAAACAAGTTGCAGTGTTCAGACCTCGTCCTCGCCGTGGGACACAACGCTGCCAGTGAGTAGTGTCCAGCTCTGCTAGCATCTGTGATGGGTCCATCAGTCTGAAACAGATTCCAGAGATTGTAATACTTGTATATGATGATAATAAAAATGATCATGTATGTGATCATCTGTGCAGCCAATTTATTGTATTTATAAAATGATTCTGTCTCTGCAGGTTATTAATACTGCAGGACTTATTGTTTTTTCATCTGTTTTCCTCTGTTATATCAGAAAGTGTTTAAAAAAAAACTCAGACAAAAACACATCTTCTTTTTCTTAATAAAGCACATGAATACGGCTTCAGTCTTCAAAGTTTGTGCTGTTCATAGTTGTATGTTATAAAGTTGACCAGAATCTAACAATAATTTCAATAAAAAAATTTCATTAATTTTTGCAGCAAACGTTCTCGTCTACCATGAGAGTCTGTGCTCCATTTATTAGATGAAATTAAAATGTTTCAACACAACTTGTCTTTTTTTTAAAGAAGCAAAGAAAAACCCACTCTTTTCTCATGCGAGCTGTTTGTTGAATACCGAGAGGATCTGTCCTTGCAGGCTTTCTGTCAGCGTACGTTCTCGCCTCTGCAAAGTGGGACGCAGTTGGACGAGCGCTGGTGTGGAACGAGAGGAGCCGAGCTGTAACCGGGCAAACCAGCGAGGAGTCGGCATGTGTTTTCTACCGACACACGGACGTCCCAGCAGTGAGTGACACACTGAGAAAATCAACACTTCAAAATATATCTGCTGCGGAATAACACCTCAGAAAGCACATGACTGTTGAGAACTTCTGCTCCTCATCCTCCCTGTAATTGGTCTCCTGTGCTGTTAGAGATGTTTCTATTAAACACATTATTGTCCAGCTACAGGTGACGCGTTGAAGAATACTTTTGGCAAAAATTATCATTTTTTACTACATCAGAGGCCATTAGATTAGAAGATAAACTAATCCTGTTGCATTAAGTGTCAGAATACAGAGTTGCAAGAGAGTTGCAAGCAGCCTGTGTGTGTGTGTGTGCGTGCACGCCTTTGTTTTATTTGCCTTGCGTCCTTCACGTTTGATTTAATCATGATAAATGCAGTGAATGACCGTGTGTGAAAGCTCTGTGCTGCAGCGGAAGCTTCAGATTTATCACACCTGTCCTGCTTCTTTCAGAGGGCTGAAGGGATTTAAACAAACGGAGGGACGACAGAAGCTGATGCACGTGATTGTTAACCAAAAATGTATAAATCACCGGTTTACTGAAAGTCCTTTTATTCCCAATTTAAAGGTGACCAGAATACCGCATTTGCAACTTCAGAGTGCCAGTCCACTCCCTGTTGGACTTAGTAAAGTAGAGCTGACATGCCTGGTGCTGCAGTCTGCTTTCAGCACAATTCCTGCATGTTTTAGATCATGAACACAGCTGATTTGATTGATTTAGTGATGAACCGCTCCTGTAGACACTAATGAAGGCTGAGGAGACAATTCAGCTGTTAGATTAAGGTGTTAAAAAAACGAACGCACAGCGAGGAGATAAGTTTCACTTTTGCTTTCAATAATGGACACTAGGGGGTGCTAAAAGCAAGCTAAAACTGCATAGTATCCCTTCAAGAATCCTCAAGATCATTTATTATTCATTTAATTCAGAAATGTGAACAATCATTACTCCCTAGTGACTGATCATGAATCTAGTTTCTTTTTGTTCGGTAGACCCATTAAACCTGAATAACTTAAATTAATTCACCCAAAGACAGACTTTTACTAAAACCACACCTGAATCCACCATTTGTGTGCTGAAAATATCCCTCAGTATCAATCGCCTTGAAGATGGAGACCTGTAGTTTATTTTATCATTGAGTTTTGATGTGAAATATTTGTTTTCCCCTTAAAGGTTTTGATATGCCAGGTGACTTGCTACGTTGCAGAAGACCAGCTGTTTCAGTGGACTGAAAAGGTACCGTCAATCAGCCTGATGAGGCTGCAGATTTACGATTCTTTTTATCTCTTTTGTGAAACATAACAATGTGGCATCATGAGAACTGCACATATGTTGTTGAATAAGAGTCTTTATACCACACTGATTATGTAATCCTTCATTAGAGCAGCAAACAAACATGGCCCGAGGTTTTGTTGTTTTAGAGCAAACAGGAGGGTGGAGATCTTGCTGATTGGTGCCAGATATGCTGGCTTGAGAATTAGAAAATACTCTGAATACAATCAACCTTCAAATTGATTTACTGCTGCTGCAGCAGCAGCCGAGGACTACGACAGATTTCACTTCTGTCAGCATTGAACACGAAACTTGGCTTATAATGGGCACAAGTTCTCAGAACTTGACAGCTGCAAATTGGAAAAATGTTGGCTGCTTTCACACATGTCAGAATTAGCCGCCAAAACAGACACACAAATAAAATTTGGCATAAACAGCACGGATCCGTGCTGATTTTCTCCAAGAATGTGCTGTTTTTAGGGGATTTTTTCCAGTACATATTGCCTTCGTTAATGTTGGAAAATGATGTGTAACACGATGCTTTGTTGGTCTCACTGTCGTCGTCTCTTGCAGGTGTTTGACTGCCTGCAGCCCAGAGAGCTGACTGTGACCGTGCTGTCAGATGGCTCGGTGGCTGATTACAAGACAGCAGACTATCTGTGCAGCAGCTCTGCTCCCTTCCTGCGATCTCTCCACACCAGTGCTTTCAGTGATCAGCCTGTCTGCCAGTCACTGGAGCAGCCAAACATAGTTACAGGACTCCCAGCTGCAGGTGTGCTTGGATTTTCTATAACATGAACGTGTCAGAAGCGTTGCTTTAGCTCACATTCACCCAGCTTCCCTTTCTCTCATCAGTCACACAAATTTGCACATTTAGCAGAGGATTTATTTCTAGACCTACTGCAGGTTTTTTTTTTACACATGCAAAAAGATGAACTCAATTAACCCAAATTGTTTTCATCCCAGGTTGATTGTCCTTTTAGAGTTTTATTAGAGAGATGTTTCTGTGACAGATTGGAGGTGATAAATCATGCCACTTCTTGTTGTCTCAGGATGGTTCAAGATGGTTCATTACCTCTGACATTTAACTTTAAGATTTTAGTCAAACCTACGAAGCTTGACTAATAACTAATAACCTGGATTTATAAAATGTTGTGTATTTGAGTCAACAAGCATCATCATAAATGGCTGTATGTGAAACAAAAATCCCATCATGTAGTGGAAACGAGAACTCACCTAAGAGGCTGAGGAGAATCCTGATGCAGCTGCGCAGCCATGATTGGTGATTAGTTAATGTACAAATGATGCTAATTCATTTAATCATGTGTTGCTGTTATCTCTGGATGATGCTGATTGATTGTTGAACGTCACAGCTTTTACCAGATTAGTTTGTTTTAAGATCTACTGCACTCAGCGTATACTTAATTAACATATTATGTGCACATTACCTTTATAACTTGATCAATATACGCTTAATTAAAACAAGCCAACCAAATGCTCTGTTAAACAGTTTTTTATCATATAGATTGAGTCACATTAGACCTGAGCTCTTTTGCAGACAGAAAACAGTGATGGTACGCTCTCACCACTCGCCCAGTGTTTTCCTGCCATGACTGTTATATAATCCACATATCCAGAGGCAGAGAACAATAAAATGAGCATAAACTTAAATCTGCCTGATTTAAATTCATACATTGAGTTGCTGAACATTATCTGTGCTTCAAATTATTTCCCTCTGGAGGTTATTAGTCATCTGTTTTTCTTTTTATTCTTTTGTAGATCTGTTTTTATTGCTCTTTCAGTATTTTTTACCCTTACAGGTGCTTATTTTTGCCTCATACCCACTGTAAAGGCCCAGTCTCATGTCACTCTTTTGTCTCTTTACCTCCAAACACATCATCGCCCTGTTTTCAGTGTTCACTCTAAGAACTAGGGTAGCCTGATTCTTTTTCTGTGATGTAGGTAGAGGGCAAACAGTTAGGCTTTTGTGGGACAGCGGAGGAGTTTCTGGGACACGGTTCAAATGGAGTTTTGACTTTCCCAAACTTGTATAGCTTTAATAAAAGTAGTACGTTCTAACATGTGAACGCCTAGAACAATAATTTTGTTTTCTAATCTATCTTTCTTTTTACTAGGGCGATGGTGGCAGAGGAGTTAAGTGGTCGCCTTGCAATCGGAAGGTTGCAGGTTCGCGACCCGCTCAGTCTGTCGCTGTCGTTGTGTCCTTGGGCAAGACACTTAACCCACCTTGCCTGCTGGTGGCGGTTGGAGGGACTGGTGGCGCCAGTGTACGGCAGGCCTCGCCTCTGTTGGTGCGCCCCAGGGAAGCTGTAGCTACAATGTAGCTCATCATCACCAGCGTGTGAATGTGTGTGTGAATGGGTGAATGACTGATTGTGTTGTGAAGCGCCTTGGGGGGTTGTAGAACCCTAAGAAGGCGCTATACAAATACAGGCCATTTACCATTACTAACTGATCCACCAGCATTGCCAAGTGTTTTTGTCACCTGCTTTATCCATTCATCCATCCATTCTCATCCGCTTACCTGGGGTCGGGTCGCGGCGGAAGCAGCCTAAAGCCGGGCGTACACTGTGCGACTTTTTCACTCGTAGCGTTCAGCTTCAGCTCAAACTGTACGAGTTCCTCGCAGAGCAAATGTCACGAGTCATGTGCTCACACTGTACGACCCAGTTCTTGGATGCGACCTGACTGCTCACACTGTACGTCTGGCATGAAGTCGTCGCAGCTAAAAAAAAGTATATATAACGCAACACGTTGGTCTGAGGACGAGGATGGCATTTGGAATAGAAGCGTACTCTGTTGCTTCATGGCAAGCGCTGATTGTTGCTACGGTTAGAAAATCAATCTGACATAAAAATAAAAGTCTGGTTTGTTCCTTAAATAACAAAATAATAACAAAAACATATTGTTTGTATTATATTTGATCCACTTTTGATAAAAATTGATAAACATACCAGCATTTCCCGCTGTTAAATGAAGAAAAAAGTTTATTTTTCATCAAAACAAAGCAACACTGCTTTTATTTTGAAAGTGGGTTAGCTATTTGGTTTGTTTTCGCTTCAACTTCCTTCATTTACGCTACTGCTTTTGTGTTTGCGCATGCGCTGTGTGCGGTTCTGATACTTTTTGGGTCACAGACGCTCGCAGCGCCGCTTCAACAGTGCAATACCCTCATGACGGATGAGCAAAATATCAAACACGCCAAAAATCCGTGCGAGCTTACGATTGCTGATCGGCAGCTGGTCATGTGGTGTTAATCGCCTCTCGTAACCCCCTGTATACTACTCGACGCTCAGCGCAAAACTCGCCCCAATCTCGTACATTCTCGCACGAGGAGAAAATCGGCTCAAAAAAGTGAAAAAGTCGCACAGTGTACGCCCGCCTTAAGCAGAGAAGCCCAGACTTCCCTCTCCCCAGCCACTTGGGCCAGCTCTTCCGGGGGAATCTCAAGGCGTTCCCTGGCCAGACGAGAGACATAATCCCTCCAGCGTGTCCTGGGTCTTCTTTTAGGTCTCCTCCCAGTTGGACGTGCCTGGAAAACCTCTACAGGGAGGCGTCCAGGAGGCATCCTAACCAGGTGCTCGAGCCACCTCAACTGGCTCCTCTCGATGTGGAGGAGCAGCGGATCTACTCCGAGCCCCTCCTGGATGACCGAGCTTCTAAACCTATCTCTAAGGGAGAGCCCAGACACCTGAAAACTAATTTCAGCCGCTTGTATCCATGATCTCGTTTTTTTGGTCACTACCCAAAGCTTGTGACCATAGGTGAGGATTGGTAGGTAGATCAACCAGTAAATCGAGAGCTTTGCCTTCCGGCTCAGCTCTCTCTTCACCACAACAGACCAGTACAACGTCCGCATCACTGCAGATGCAGCACCAATCTGCCTATCGATCTCACGCTCCATCTTTTCCTCACTCGTGAACAAGACCCTGAGATACTTAAACTCCTCCACTTGAGGCAGGACCTCGTCCCTGACCTGGAGAAGGCATTCTACCCTTTTCCGACTCAAGACCATGGTCTCGGATTTAGAGGATCAGATTCACATGCTTTATTGCAGATAAAAGCGAAAAGAGAATAACTCATTGGAAATTCTACAAAAAACACTTGCGTCCATTCCTACAGATAAAATCTAGGGTTAAAGGTCTCATTCACTTTTTTTCCAATAAATTTGCTGAGGTCTCTAGTATTTATGTGAGTCGTGAGTTGTTTTCTGTGTTCAAAAAAGAGCTCTGGCGATCCTGTTTCAGGGGGTAGAAGTTAGCTGGAAAGCGGCAGAATTTGGAGTCTTACTCATTAATATTCATGAGATGCAAACGTCTTGCCTCTGATTAGCTAACAGCAACCCAACTCCTCCTCTGACTTCATTCGCTCTTCTTTTACCCAAGAAAAAAAAGAGCAAACAAAGGCAGTGCAAGAGTCTCGTTGCTGTTAGCCAATCAGAGGCGATACGTTTGCATATCATGAATATTAATGAGTGAGACTCCAAATGTGTTATTCCCCTACATCCCCAGTCCTCCAAATAACATCTACTTTCCAAAAACAGGAACGCCAGAGCTTTTTTCCTGCAGAGTACGACTCACAAGGCATTCATTAGCAGTAGAGACCTCAACAAATGTATTGAAATAACAAGTGTATGCCTACCTAAAAAACAGACACACTGTATTACACGGTTTCTCAGTGAAAAGAACCTTTAAGGCTAACACTGCTATGAAGGAACTGGTGGACGTACCTCTCAACAAGGGGGTTGTGGTATGGGAAACACTCAAGAATAGGATTGGCCTTCAGTGTAGAGTCTGAACTCCACTTTTGACAAGTTATATTTTTGTCTTTCTGTTGAGGTGTCTTTGAGCAAGGCAATGAGCCCTATATGGCTGTTAGTGTGTGTGTGTGTGTGTGTGTGTGTGTGTAGAAAAGATTCACTTTGAACAAATGCTTCTGCCAGCTGAATGAAATGTAGTGTCATTAGGCCCTCTCCACTCACTGAGCATGCACAGTCCTGCATCCTGATGTGGTTATTATGCTGCCAGAACGCTTAAATCCATTCAATCCAAACAGAGATGTTTTATCTGCATGAAGGACGTTGGGCTTGACTGTCCCAGTCAGGCTGTCTCGTATTCACCCAGGTCACCTTTTAGTCACCAGATAACTTTGCTTTGTTCTTCTTTCTGCTGTTTCATCAGTACTGAACCACTGCCAGGTACACCGCATCGCTGCTGTTGTTTACCAGTGTTACAGTGATGTCATTGGTCCTGACTCTGTCACCATGGAGACCTATAAGTGTACACTAACCAAGCTTGGCAGGTCTATACAGGTGAGTCGCTTTTTTTCCCCTTTTCTATATCCAAGAGGGTTTTTTAAAAGGTCACAAAGAAAGGATGCACGTCGATGTCCAACATCAGTGAGATGTGGTTGAAGTCCAGGCGGGGATGTAACTTCAAGTTCTGACAGCTGATGAGATTGGGTTTTAGAGTTAAGGAGTGGCTGGAGCTAAGAGTCTTTTCCTATTGCTTGTGTTTCTGTTTCCAAACCCCACAGCCCACACTTTTCTGTTATGTTTAGAGGAATTCATGTGTTGTGAATCTGTTTGGCATCGTTTGTGCCTCTGTTTACAATTTCCATGAGCTGACGACCGTGACTATGGAGAGGAGGCCAAGTCAGAGCACTTCAATTTTGGTAACAAACCTGCTGCCAAATATGTCTGTAATAAACCCAGAATTCAGAAGTGAAATAAGTTCAGCAGCAGTGTTTTCTGGAGTTTCCCTGTCACAATTTTGGCAGTTTTAGTCCACCTGCCCAAGATTAAAGGCCTGCTTCTTTCATCAGTGAAATTTTTCACAATTTAAATAACATTTTTACACCCCCCCCCCCCCCCCCCCCCCCCCCCCCCCCCCCCCAGTGGCAGGCTGCAGTATAGGTTTTAAGTCTCATCCATTCTATGTAAACAAATGCAATTTTCCTGACTAAAACCTAAAAATACACCACGGATATTTTTTCCAGCTGTTGACTGAATTCATGTAGTTTGTAATCTGCTGATGTACATTCAGATCTTCATTATTCATGATTAATTTTTGGTTTGATTGTGTGCAGGTGAGTAGGCGGGACTTTTAGTCCCACATCCTGACTGCTCAGACTCGGGCTCCAAAACCACTATATGGACATAGATATTTGTGCTGTTATCATATGTTGATAATCAAAGATCACTCAGTCACACAGAGGTCAATTAGAGCTTTCAGATAATTAAAAGTGTACCTCTGTTTATTTTATCACTGCTAAAGTGTACTTGAGCCACTTTCTTTAAAAATTTAATTTTTTCTTTTTCTCTCCAGGTGAACTCGTCTCTAAAGACAGACGTACTCCGCAAGTTTGTCAGAACCACTGAAATTCAGAGTAACCTTTATATTTGATGTTTCCATGTTGCTCTTTGTGCAAAACAATCACAAATTCCTGTATTGAGACTTTTTAAAAATAAAGATATTCAACAAATTAAAGATTTTTCTAAAATATTAGTGTTTTGGCAATTTAGATGTCTGTCCTTAAACTGTCGATTAAAACATTCTCAAGAGACGTGTGGCTTTTTGCTGATTATTATATGTGAAAAAATTAAGAATTAAGTTAGGATGATGAAAAATGAGTAAAGAACATGTTCAGCAGGAATCAAATGGCTGCAGTTAAATGCTGCTGCAGATTCTAACAATAATTCACTTTAAATGTGTGTGTTTCTGAATTCATAATAAAAATCTGTCGTTTTATTTATTTCCAGGGAGTCTCATGGTTTGCGTATAGCACCACCTGCTGGTCATTAAGAATATAATTAGATTTAGGATGAAATCTTATCAAGAATAACCTTTATTTGTCTAACAACTGTAGTTTTTAATCAAATTTTAAAATTTTGTACAAACAAAGAATCCACCATAAATGGTCATGCATGAGCCATGGACTAGAAGTAAGTTTAAAATTAGACCAAAATATTTTTTAATATGGAAAAATATTTAACAGATAATTTTGGCCTCTTGGAAACATAATATGTCGAAAATCCAGATTTCTACCAAGTGACTCACATTTCTATATAAATAAAACGTTTGTATTACTTTTGTGTAACATTTTAATAGATTTGTTTCGTTTCGTTATTAATTGCATAATATTCTGATAATAAACGTTCAGTATCTCATCCCATCCACAAGGGGGAAGTAGAGAGCTGTTTTACAAAACTGAAACCTAAAATGATGGTGAAATGTGAACGTGTTCTTATTGCAAACAACCAGAAACAAGTGAACACGTATTAATAATGTTTAAAAGAATTATTAGACCTTATAAAAAAGCTTGTGTCATTTTAGGTAATTTACTAGGGAATGTATCGCAACAAAGTATGTTCAGTAGGTGGCGCTGATGTATCTTTACGCTGTTTGCCAACCGCAAAAAGACAGCAGAAGAAGAAAAAGAGGAAGCGAGCGAAACTCAAACTTGTAGCTTTAGTTGTAGTTTTATTGTGCTTCTGTGATCCAAAAGTTATGTATTTTTCTTTTTCAGAGATTCCGAATATTGTAGACGAGTTAATTATGGTAACAGCTGCGCCTGTTTTTAATTAACCTCACCAGCTAGTACAATTATTATAACATAGCTGTGGTTTAGCATCTGTTGACCATGAGTGTTAGCAGGGTTAAAACGTCCACACCTCACCAGAACCGAGCCAAAGTGGATCAAATTAAGGCGCTCAGAGTCTCAAGAACCAGTAAGGTTTTGGCTGAGAGGAACCAGGCGGTGGTTGCGGTAGGAGCCTGGGTGGAAAGCGGACAGGACTTGCTGGAACACCCATCAGTAAGTTTGGCTTAAACTGTTACTAAGCAACTCACATCTGACATCTACATGCTCTTCAATTAAATATATTCCTCTTTATGGATAAGTTACGAAACAGCCAATGCCAGCTGTTTTTTTCTTCTGTGGATTTGAGGTTTAAATACATATTTTCCAGTTTATTATGATTTGCTGCAGCACTGCTATTAGTGGAGTTACCATTAAACTTTGTGTTTAATTGTAATCTGATTTAGAAAGGTTCTTTATTACAAGAATACAGGAATTTTCCAATCCGCTTAGCAGAAAATTAATTTCTTAGCTAACAAGTGCTGCCAGAGAGAAAACTATTTCAGACTTTTTGAAGAAGATCATATGCCTTCCAAATAGTAGACTGGTTGATGTCCAGAATAATTACTCTCATCAGAATCCCTTTATGTCCCAACGTAACATTTTTTTGGTGACTCTCTATCCATATCAGCACTAAAAAAACAATTGAATAATGCACACTATCACATATGCAGTTGTGTAAGTAAAGTCAGTAAAGTTTATTTATGTAGCAAAGCAGACGCTTCACAGAGAAAATCACATCAAAATGATGGCATGATTAAAAGACCAAATAACAAAATAAAAGAACCATTAAAAACAAATGAATAAAGATAATTAAAAAACAAAAAAGGTCATGATACAAATAAAAACAGGAAAATTTAAGCAAAAGTTATTTTAAAATAAAGGGTCTTTAGCTGCTTTTAAAAAGTGTCCAGACTGTCAGTACCATGTAAGAATAAAGGAAGTTTGTTCCAAAGTTGAGGTGCAACAGACTGAAAAGAGTGATCACCTCAACATATCTGGCCTTTAGAACTTCTAGAAGAAATAAATAAAATATATATGAGCAGCGTCTTATGGATCCATCCAGCATAGTCCAAGTCCAGGCGTGGGATTGGATTTACCACAATCCCCTGGGCTGTCCTCACCACTTGATCAAAGTTCTTGCTATCTTATGGTTGAGCAGCATCAGTACCAAACTGTCATGCTGAGACAGAAGATGCTCTATCGTGGCTTTGTAGAAGTTCACAAGAAGCTGAGAGGAGAGTCCAGTCTGTTTGAGCTGAGGAAGAAGAGACTTTGTTGGGCTTTCTCCACCAGGCGTGATGTGGTCCGGGAGCAGTCCAGGTCTCTGTTATTTTTGTATGTATGGTTCTGAAGTGACTTGTGTAGGCTAAGATGTTAAGCTGCTCAGAAGTCTGACTTTCAGTTTATAACAAAGAGAAAATTCAATATCCAATTTAACCTGAAACTTTTAGTCAACACATTTTATTTATTTATTTTTATTTAGTAACATCACCATCTCACAAAAGGTGCTTTTAAGTTTTACATTTATTTAGTGGATTTCTGAATCTAGAAATCATGTACATTCTCTCTCTCTCTCTCTCTCTCTCTCTCTCTCTCTCTCTCTCTCTCTCTCTCTCTCTCTCTCTCTCTCTCTCTCTCTCTCTCTCTCTCTCTCATATATATATTGTGTTTTGTTTTAGGATCTTGCTTTGCTGACTGATGAGTTGCAGACAGAAAAAAGACAGAAAAATGAAGAGAGCCTGAGACGATTTCAGGATGAAGTACGACACCGTGTGGCCCAGCGAGCTAACATCCAAAGACAACAGCAGCCTCGCATACATCCAAAGGTAAAATACTGACAGTACTACTAAATAAACAGAAACAAAGCAGTGAAAAATAATGTAAAAACCCCTAAATTGTTGTTTTTCATAAGTTCTGACTTAAATATGTGAAATTATGTCTTAATGATTGATTAGATGCTACAAGTAAAATATATCTTCATTATTCCAACACATAGCTGAAATCTCAAGGAGATATAATCTTTAAAGTGGTCTTGATGAATATTTCTTCAGGTTTCCTTTGAATTTTGTTTTAATTTTTAGACATTGCTTTTTTAAAGTACTAATTTATGTCCAATCTAAATTCCAGAGAATTGTTTCTTGAAATAGGTCAATATTTCTTAACTTTGATCTACGGTAATTTAAGAAAGTAAAAAAAGCATTTTAGCGACAGACAGCAAGGTTTTTCCTAAAGAGCCATTTGCAGAAAAATTAGCTTACAATGTTAAAATCCAGTCTTTGAGTGCCACTGTTCTGCATGTTTTAAGCGTCTTTTTTCTAGGTGATTAACAAGCTTATGAGGAGCTCAAGGACATGATAATGAGGTCATTTAATCATTGAATCAGGTGTGATGGAGCAGGGAAAGGGCCTGAGTTTGAGACCCTTGAGGCTGATTCAGCTGGAGGATCTGTGGAGGATTTTCTTTTTGCAGATGCTCCTGACATCACTCTTTAGTGTTCTTTTCATTTTAGAGATCTGTGTCTTTTTCCAGGTGACGCCTCACAGAAGAATCCCACGTTACCAGGTCTGGGAGCATCAAGTGTCTGTCAGGCAGGAGAAGACGTCTACAGAAACTGTTTCACAACAACGGAGTTCTACAGAGGTGAGACGCAAGCTTCTATGAATGAGGAAAATAAGACATATAGATATAACTCATTTGAATTTCCTTTCTAAGTAGTTGACTTGTTCCGAAAGAACTCACAGGATCATGGTCACTAGTCTTTGAGTGGTTGCATTGTAGTTGTGTTTAGAAGAATCACATCATTTGTTCTCTTTGGCGGCCATAGTTGAGTTTAATGTTGATGGTGTGACCACATCAGACTAAATCCTGTAGGAAAACAATGTTCTGATGAGAATGACAAGCTTCCACTTACTCACATGTTCTACAGTCTTTTGGATTGATCACATAGATGCATTTTTTTCTTCAAAAAGAAGATAAGTCAGGATTTTGTTATTGCTGATTTATGCTGTATAAAGCTTGTCAGTAAAAGTTTCCCCTGCCCTAAAACTGAAGGTTGATTATTCTTAATGGTAACAGGTTATAGAATAAACATTTTGTTTTTATTAATTAAGACCATAAACATAATGGAAATGATAACAAACAGTACTAGAAGATCATGCTTATGTTTTTTAATTTTAGGATATTAGGTTGGGGTTAAAGATGTAATGTGGTTGATTATCCACCAGAGGGCACTGATGAGTTTTATAGTAAAGCGTAGCCTAGTGAACTAGACCAATTCTTGCTTTGCAGAGTTATATATACACATATATAGGATGTCTTGCCAGGCTACTTATTTCATTCATAATAAAAAAAAACAAAAAAACAAACAGCATTTACATATAATACCAAACAATGAATGAAAAGGAGCAGAGAGAAGAAAAAAATCTTATAATTTTCGGCCCCTTTTTACAATACAAAATTAAAACAAGAGAAACTTAATTTCAATATTATTGCTCTTTTAGCTCTTTAATACTTCTAGAATATTTACAGTATTACTACTCATTTAACTCTTCAATACTTCTCAAACACCATCATTACATTACATTTACATATTTTGTTAATACCATTGATTTGATAAATTTTTTTAAATACAGTTAGTGATTTGGATTCTTTTAAATCCTTATTCAGATTATTCCATAATTTTTATATTTTGTACTGTTCTATTGTATAACATACAGCCAGAATAAAACCAAGAAGCTTATCTGTCACATATCCTTGATATAATTCTCAAACATATCCTTGATATAATTCTCAATAGTCATCTTATACAGTCTTTTAAATAGTAGTGGACTAGCAGCACTCTTTAATTTGTCATCTAACCCAATCCACAGCTTAACACCTTCTCTGGAGATGCAGTGAGTTCTGAGGGTTGTGCGGGCACACACCACCTTGAAATTAAATGTTCCCCGCAAATTGTATCCACCCTCTATCACAAAACAGCTGTTGAATATTAATTGGTAATTGATTCTGTCTTGCTTTATATAAAATTAGCAGTGATTTTAAATTCACTAGATCTTCAAGTTTTAGAAGTTTAGATTTTATGAAAAATGTATTAGCATGGTCTCTGATTCAAACTGATTATTTACATTATACATTTTCCATTTGCTTTTTATTTGATATGATTTTCTATCTGGTATCAGCTTTAATAGTCCAACAGAGCTCAGATCTGTCTATTTACTGTGAGTTCTAGTTTGGTTTAACACTGCTGTGTCATGGGGAGAGCATGCACTTCTTGCTGTGATAGTGTTGTTATCATGTGTTATTAAACAATGTGATGTGTTCAGGATGTGCAAACTGTTTCCATGTGTGACTAATGGAACAATAGGATTGTGAATAATATGGAAAATTATTTATTTCCACGTTTTTCCAGCCGGGTGAAGTCATGAGGCATGTTAGACTCAGACTGGCTGCCTGCCGGGCGATCCAGCCGGAGGAAACAACGTCAGATCTTCCAGGAGGCAGATGGAACGTCTCTCCAACCAGACATGTGAGTGTCTGCTCCCAATGTTCCTCTTTTTAGGCACCCCCCCACTCCCCCCTTTCCAGCATGTTTTTACATAAAAACATTTCTCCACCCAACAGAGAGACAATTCTCACATGCACAGACCAGAGGAGGATGTTCTAGAAGAGGAAGAAGAGGAGAAAGATGTTCCTCTCTTCATTAGTCAACATGAGTGTCCACTTGTTCAGCAAAAGGTGACCCAACTCCCAGCATGCAGCAGTGCTTCGATGATGTGTCATAGTCACTCTTTCACATTTCAGGATTTTACTTTAATAATCTCATTTATAATTTACAATTAGGGATTAGTACTTTTGTTGAACAGAGAAGTTTTGAGTATTGGTCCAGATTTCTCTTTTATTTTGTATTTAACCTTTATTTAATAGTCATATAATAAAATAATTATATAAATACAATGGTTGTGCATCCTGATGATTTAATGATATTCAAAAAGAGACGGAGATGTAGGAAGTAAAAAAACAACAACACTTTAGTTTCCCTAAAATGTTGTGATTCACACAGTCTGTATCAGCCCCTCCAGGTTAGGCCAGACTTCCTTTTTTATTTTAGTAAATGATTTAGCAGGCTATAGATTGTTGCATTTACAATCCTCATGAAGCATAATTTTGCTCTATCAAGCAATAAATACTTCCCCACTGGCATCTTTTGTGCTTGAAGTAGCTGCATTTTGAAGTAGCTCTGCCTACTTTGCAAGTAGAACCACAACAATGGCAGTTTTTAATCTTCTCTACGAACCGCAGCTGAAGCATTTGAACTAGATAAAGTGTATCATCACTATCGCTTTGTCTACAGATAGAACGGTTTCTTTTTTGTTACAGAGACTAAACCTGCAGATTTGTGTGCAGCACGGGACTCTTTCAGCAGGAAATCATAATCTTTCTGCCTGATTAACTGTGTAATGCGAAAAAGAAAGTTTATAAAACGAGGTTCTGTGATCTGTTTAAAAATGAAGTTTTTATTGATGGCAGCCAGAATAATGTCTTTACTCCATCAAGCTGCTAGCTCGGCAATCCTGTCAAACGATTTCTCCAAAGTTGATCCAACAGATCTTGATTTAAGGAATTTCCCTGGAATATTTTTTGTATTTTATAGTGGAATGCACAGAATTAATTACATTACTAATCTTTTCCACTTTTAAAGAAAAATGTTCAAGGTAAAGCGGTTTGGAAAAATTCCCCCTTTTACAGATAAACATAACCTTTTTCACCATTTTCATTGGCGACAGAGTGTCTGCTTCCCTTTTGTCTAGTAATGATGCTCGTCTCCATCTTAGATGTGAGTCTGTTGGAAAAGTATGGAAATAACGGCATTGATGATTTAGTTTAAAATAAAGAGACTACAAAGTCTCAGATTATATTTGTATTGTTCTATTTTAGTGTCTTTCAGCAGTCTCTGTGTTTATATGTGTCAGATGGTGAGACAAATACTTTGGGATCCAGATGAATCCCATCCTGATCCTGGTTCCAAGTCCAGAGTCCCACAGGTTCTCTGGCCTCTGACCAACCAGGAAAAAGTGAGAAAACAGGTAGATGAAAAGCCCTGATGATGGTTTTAAAAACTTCCGGCAGACTAGATGTTACAGATGTTTTGTTTGCATTTGCAGCGTCAGTCTCAGTTCCTGATGCACCGCCGTCTGGAAATGAACAGTGAGCGAGAGCATGTGAAGGAAAACAAAAAGCTCAGGAAACACCTGCAGATGACGGCAAGGTAACAAGACCACAGCGTGTACTTGCACATAACTTTTTTATTTATCTGATTGTTTTGTTAAAGGAACTTCGCTACTTTACATTTATGAAGAAAATCTGAAATATTTAAAAACACGGCACACACAGGAACTGGACCTGATAACGGCACAAAAGCAGGTTTTTAAATGTATTAAGGAAAGGTTTGGTGCACAGAAGAATCAGGATGCAGAAGTGTGATGAGGATGAGGCAGGAGGCTTGATCGGAGACTATCAAGGTACAGACTCAATAATCCAAAGGCAGACTGGGGTCATAACTGTGAGGGAAATCAGGAAACCGCATTACGCTGGAATGTTGGAGATTTTGCTGAGGAGAGCTGCTAATATGGAGGCTGACACATGTGGCAGGAAGTTGTCGTTAATTCTTGTTTTAAATGTCCTTGTCCTCATCCAAGTATCAAAGCAGAAAAGGAAAAGCTTCGTCTGGAGGAGGAGAGGAGATTGGAGAGAGTTCAACAGCTTGCAGAGGTCAAACGGAAGCTGGAGGAACGAGAGCTACTGATTCAGGCGCGGCTGAAGCTCGAGGAGGAAGAGGAGGAGAGAGCTGTGCAGCTCCAAAGGAGTAAGATAAAGGAGAAAGCAAAAGATGCTGGAAGGTAATTTTTGGGTTTTGAAGGAAAATGTAAAAGAACACGAGGGTGACATCTTTGCAGCTACTGCTCAAATCTGTTGTTTTAGCTGCATATCAGAGGACTGTGTGCACACATTACCCTCTGAGTATCCCAAATGAGACATTTCCAGGAAATTCGCAAGTAGAAGAAGAAATGTGTGATACTGACTCACAAAACATGAACAAAATAAAACCATCATACCAGATACAGAAGTAATTGCGTTATAACGGGGTTCTTTTGTAAAAGGGAAAACCCATCAGTGTGGTGGTAATGATTTGAGTTTGTCACAACCTTAAATAAACAGGTATCAGACAAATAATTACAGCACATTTCCAACCAGCAATCAATGTAGATGCAAGAGAAAACATGTTTTCCTTTTAAAGTGAAATATAAGTTTAGTAGATATTAATAGATGTAAATCTAAATGAATAAAAATAAGGAGCAGATCTAAGATCTGTTTGAATGATTTTGTGTTCATTTATCTTTTTTTTTTTCCTGGACGACCAATAGCATTCTTTAGAAGAATGTATTGAACAGGGTATCGATGCCGCCTCTTCAATAAGATAAGAGATGTTGACTTTTTTTTTGCTTAAGAGCTGCTTTGAGGTTGATTCTGAATCCCGTTTATCCTTTTTACACTTAACTAGAACATTTGAACTAAATTAGTGCCTATTCGAAAAGATCAAGAAATTTGTTCAACCCATTTGAAAAAATCAGTCAGGATGGACAAAATAATTTAAGTTGAGAACTGAACGGTGTTGATCAAGGTACTTTTTATTATGGTAATGGTAAAAGTGGTGAATGGACTGTGTTTGATATAGCACCTTCTGGAGTCCTAGAACCCCCCAAGACGCTTTACGGTACAGTCAGTCATTCACCCATGCACGCATGTATGCACACACACACACACACTGGTGGTGATGAGCTACATGTAGCCACAGCTGCCCTGGTGTGCACTGACAGAAGTGAGGCTGCTGTACACTGGCACCACCAGTCCCTCTGACTACCACCAGCAGGCAATGTGGGTCAAGTGTCTTGCCCAAGGACACGACAGCACCAAACTGAGCGGGGCTCGATCCTACAACCCTCTGATTATGGGGCGGATGCTTAAATCCTCTGCCACAGTCGCCCCAAACTCGTTTTTTATTTAAGTGTCTCAGTGCTGTTGAGGCTGATCTGATAAAAAACCTGCTGATGACTCTTGGGCAGGTACGTTGAGGCTCTGAGAGCTCAGGCGAAGGAGCGACTGTCTTTGCTGAAGCAGGAGCCTCCTCCTCTCTGCTGCTGCGCCTCCTCTTTCTGGGACTCCCACCCTGACACCTGCGCTAACAACTGTATCTTCCACAACAATCCCAAAGGTGGTTACTACACACTCTAACAATCACAACACACACACATTCCCTGAACAGACTTGTGTAATTGTTATGTCTTCCACAGCGTATGCCAAGGCTCTGCACTCAGCAATGATGTGTTTGGATTTACAGTAAAGGAAGCTGCTGAATGAATCGTCTGACGGAGATGACAATTTGTTTTTTAAGCTTAAAAAAAAAAAAAAAACTACAATATAAACTGTCAATGCTGGTAGTCAAATGCCATATTTTTCACCTTTTCTGATCTTCTTGTGTTTGACTTTGCATGACATTGAGCATGTTTTCTTAATACTTTATAATGTGATTTAAAAGACTCAGGATTAATCAAACTCCCACCAGGGTTTAGTAAACTTTTCATTTTGGGCATTTTAGCTACATTATGTTATGTTGGCGCAAACACCACTAGGTCTAGCCTTTCAGAGGCTTTTGGGGATTCTAGAAAACATATTCAATGCTATTTCAGTAATCATATTTAATTTACACGTTATGTATATTTGTCAACCGTGCATATGTAAAAGCTGACATTAGTTTGCAAAATTGGTAAACAGTAGGAGTCATTTGTGTAAACCTGGAAAAATGGCTACGTGGACATGTTAAATAAGCAATGATGTTTTAATGTCTTGTATATATTTAAGTATAAAACTGTAAAAAACATTTTTTCTGAGTTTCACAAACGACGCTTATTCAGTAATCCTGACATTAAACTTGTTTTTTTATTAAGTGTGGTTCACTGAAAACCCATTTTTTTAATGATAATTTCTGATTATAATTGGTCACTCTGAGTTTGTCATGCAGGCTGAACATGAATAAAGTCTCTTACACTACACCTATCTCCTGCATTAGCTTCTGATAGAAAATGGACAGTGAAACGCTAGAATTTAAAAAGCCTGACAGATCTACGTCACGCCGTCGCTTAACATTAATAGACTCAATCATCTTGACTCACGATGAGGAATACTGTTGTTGGTTTAGTGTGACAGAGCGGCCTCGTACAACACAAGCACACCCACGTGCCCAATAGGGACGTGTATTTTCCACTTGGCCTTTGGGGGGGGGGGGGGTTTAAGCCATTGATTATTTCTTCCCTCAACATAATAGTGTATGACAGAACCAGGGGTGCACACCCAGGAGCGGAGTGCACTAGCTGGTCGTAAGCCCGGGCGTAACCTTAAATCCAATGTAGATTTGAAAGTTTAGCCCAGCTCGTTGTTAAGACGAGTATACCAATCAGGCATAAGCCCTTCAGCCGCTGTGCCCAGGTGTAACTTTAATGCCTGGTGTTGACCAGGCGTAAGTCGGAAGATCTAGGCCTAGAGTTTTATGAGCGTGTAAATAAGCAACAGACGGAATGCACAGAGGAAACTCACTGGGGCTGCAGCACAGCCGATGAATTTGTTTATTCCTGTGCGTGAGTTTAAGCACTATATTATTAGAGAATTGTGTACGGTCTATAATAATAATAATAATAATCCATATAGTCCCCCCAAACTGACACACTTGACAACAGAGCAGGTGGTGCAATTACAGGAAGTCTTCAAAAGGGTCCCTTCACTCTTTGCTGCCACACCAGGCCGTACTCACCTTATCCAACATGGCATCCGTTTGAAGGACAGCTCCCCTATCCGCCAACGACCATACCGAGTTCCCCAGCAAATGGTGGGCAAACTCCAAGAAGAAATCAAGGAGATGTTGGAGCTGGGAGTTATTGAACCGTCCTCATCAGAATGGTGTAGCCCGATGGTCATTGCCTTTAAAAAAGATGGATCATTGCAGATATGCATCAACTTCAGAAAGCTTAATGCCGTGTCGGCGTTCGACGCTTACCCAATGCCTTGAGTGGATGAACTGTTGGAACGGATTGGAGCTGCCAATTTTATTACCACCTATGTAAAGGTTATTGGCAGATTCCTGGAGGTGAGCTCCCGGCCTTGTACTGCCTTCCGGGTACCGTCTGGACTTTATCAGTTCACAATGATGCCGTTTGGGTTGCATGGAGCACCCGCTACGTTCCAAAGACTGATGGACAAAGTTTTACAGGACTATGGTCACTAGGGCGGCTTACCTGGATGACGTGGTGATCTTTAGTGACACCTGGGAGAAGCACCTCAGCCATTTGTCCTTGGTGTTAGGGAACGTCCAGGCAGCGGGCTTGACCCTTAACCATGCAAAGTTTGAATGGGCTTGCCCGGAGGCGAGTTACCTGGGCTATCATTTGGGCGGCGGAGAGGTCCGCCCGCAAGGTGACAAAGTGGAAGCGATCATGATGTGCCCAAGGCCCCGTACCAAGAAGGTAGTGCAGTCCTTTTTGGGGCTAGCCTGTTGGTATCTGTGATTCATTCCCCACTATACGGTTGCTGCCCCATTGACCGCATTGACTGGAAAGGGCTGGAGTAATCCAGTATATTGGTCTGGAGACTGTGAAAATGCCTTCCACACGCTTTAAGTCCTTGCTTTGTTCCTCCCCGATGTTGAAGAGCCCTGACTTTAGCCACCAATTTCTGGTGCAGGTGGACGCTGCAAGTGTGGGCCTGGGAGCGGTCATAGCTCAGGGCGACCCCGGAAATGAGCAATCTCTGTTATATCTGAGTCGTAAACTGCAACCCCGGGAGACCAGGTATTCCATCGTGGAATAAGAGGGCCTGTCTTTTAAGTGGGCGTTGGAGAGCCTTAAGTATTATCTTTTGGACTGCGGGTTCGACTTGGAGACTGACTAACATGCCCTGAGCTGGATACACACCATGAAAGACCATAACTGTCACCTGATCAGGTGGTACCTGTCGTTGCAACCTTTTCGTTTCACAGTCCGGCATCATGCGGGCAAGGATAACGTGGTGGCAGACTTTTTGTCTAGAGTGCCACTCCTTGGTTTCCCCAGGGGGGAGGGGAAGGATGATATATACAGTCTTTGGATGTGGCAGAGCGGCCTTGTTGTACAACACAAGCGCACCCACATTAGAATTAGGGACGTGTATTTTTCACTTGGCCTTAAGGGGGGGTTAAGCCATTGATTATTTCGTCCCTCAACATATTAGTGGATGACGGAACCAGGGGTGCACACCTGGAGATGTCTTCCGCTAGTTATGTTCCTATAATGCCTCATAGGAATACACGTTATGTGCTAGGGGGTGTGAGTGGTGTGAATTAGGAGGTGATGTAGAAAGATCAATGAGTTCTATATGTTTTATATTAGTGATATGAAGAGATGTCTGTGGTAGGAATGATGATGTAATGTAAATCATGTGGGGTGATTGTGGGTGGAGTTAAACCTTTAAGGTTGTGTAGCTAACCCGGAAGGAGAGAAAAAATGTTTGCCGGAGCTCAGTCACGGTGTAGCCCCGCATAGGAGTTAAGGATGTTATGGGAGCAAAGACAACGCTGTTGTGTCACTTGTAAATAAACATCAATTTACTGCAACGACGTGCCGACGTGGTTTGTTTAAGGAACCAACGCCATAACATTTAGTGTCCAGGAAACAGCAGAACACGTCCCGACTAGTACAAGCTAACCATTAGAATTTGCAACTTCACCACCCAGCAGAACCTCTGTGCTGCAGCAGACATATTAATGCTGATGCTAGAAATTCTGGGCTTTTTTGCCCTGAGTACAGCTTGCAAGGCATTCATTCCTACCAGAGACCACTGCAAATGTATTGATTAAACGAGTGAATCACACCTTTAAAAATCACATACACTGGTGTAAGCTGTAGTGTTTGTTACTGATAATCAACTATGTATGCTGAACTAATTTAAACCAATTTAAACTAGTAATAAAGGCTATTATTATCCTGTCCTTATCCTTACTAAATGATATGCTTGTTTTTCCAAGTATTTTGTCTCATTTGTGTTTTGCATCATAGATTTTGAAGATTAGCAATAAGAGGTACATGAATTTTGTCATATCTTTCTTCTGATTTCTATTTGTACTCCTTTTGCCACACAGCATCATATTTTAAGAATGCTGTAATCCTAGCCTGGCAAGCCATCCTATATATGTGTAAACTCTGCAAAGCAAGAATTTGGTCTAGTTCTCTAGGCTACTGTAATCTACTTCTTTAAAAACCCAATCTTGATCCATCTCTCCATAGCAGTTTCAGACCCATCTCTAAAACTACTGCTCATCTCCAAGATCTTGGAAAAGGTTGTGGCTAACAACTCACAGCTGCTCTTGATGAACATAACATCAATGATAGTTTCCAGTCAGGTTTTCATAGAGCTCATATGTTGAAACAGCTCTTCTTAGGGTCTCTAATGACCTTCTGACTCACAGTGATGCAGGGGACTGTTCTGTTCTTGTTCTGCTGGACCTGACTGCAGCCTTTGACACTTGACCATCACCTGCTAGGCTGAGAGACTGGGTAGGCCTTTCAGGAACTGCTCTGGAGTGGTTCTTTTATCTGTCTGAGTGTTCCTTCTCTGTGGCCGTCTCCAAGTTTCAGTCCACCTCCCTCACCCATGGTGTCCCACAAGGTTCTGTGCTGGGGTCTCTACTGTTCCTCTTTTATCTTCTCCCTCTCCATGAGATCCTGATATTTGGACGTCTTGCCTCAGATTGGATAACAACAAAGTGACTCTAACACTGACTTGCAACGTGAATGTTTTATTTCCACAAATAACACAAGCCTGGTGGAGTTATTCTGTGTGGTGGTTTTGCTAATTCTAACGGTTAGCTTATACTAGACGAGACGACGTCTACTGTTACCTGGACGCTAAACCAACAACAGCCTTCCTCGTCACAAGTCAAGATGGGTGAGTCAATGACTATTAAGTGAGGCTTAAGTCAGGCTTTTCAAATTCTAGATTTTTCCTGTCTATTTTCTCAGAAGCTAATGCAGGAGATAGGTGTAGAAGAATATTTTCAAATTCAGCCTGCATAAAAAACTCAGTGACCGATTATTATCAGAAATTATCATTAAAAAAATATATTTTTCAGAGAACCAAATCTTTAAATAATCCATTCCTTTATTCATCGCTGTTTATTAAAGTTTAGAAACAAATTGTGCCTAAAATAGCTATGAAGACGTAGCCTGGCAAGCCATCCTATATATGTCTAGTTCACTAGGCTAATGAAGAAGCCCATACTATCTGCATCATGGAGAAAAAAGGGAAGCACAGAGATCAGATGAACTGTTTGTTGCTGACCAAAGCCTTTCGTTCTGCAGGAACGTTGCTGAGACCACGGACTCACATTTAGGGCCTCTTTGCAAGCAAAACATGTGTCAGAAAGAATTGTTTCCCCTCTTTATTTTTAACTTGTTTTGACCAGTAGTTACCGGAACTCATTCACTTGTCAGAGATGATTTTGAGATATGCGGGAAAGCTAAATTTCCTCACAGGTGTGTTTTCTTTTCAAATGTTTGGCCTGCAGCTGCTGAATAGTTTCCACTTGTTTTCTAAAAGTTCAGAAAAATTCCTCTGTGTTCAAGAGCACAAACAGGATCTTAGTATTGTTTGAGCTTGTGAAATCCTACACTTGCTGTAAAAAAAGTGAATAATTATAACACTAAAATAAAAGTCACAAACACTTTGTTTTTACTCTGAAACAGAGATGATGAGGACAGTTATTAGGTCATTTATTTTTCTAGCTTTTGACTAGTTTGAAAAAAAAAATACTATGAAACTCTTTAAAATTTCAGCTGGAATCACTCTAAATTGGTACATACAAGGTTTTTTTTTATATACGTACGTTTAGGTCATGCAAATTTTCTTGTCTTACTAAAGTGGACCTAGAATTTAAAACCACATTTAAAGCCGTCATTATATATATATATATATATATATATATATATATATATATATATATATATATATATATATATATATATATATATATATATATATATATAATCACTATCATGATATATATTTGAATATCAGTGTTTGTGTGTGTATTTATCATTTTTTATTTATTTAATTTTTGTTCTCATGAAGCACCTTGTGCTTTTTATCTTGAGAGACGCGATATAAAAAAATTGTTTCTTCATATTTTGCTGAAGTATAAATTCTTCAAATACTGTAAATTGGTCAAAGTATATGTAAATGTTAGAATAGAAAAAACATGGCATTTATTTCAGTGTCTTTTTTTAAATTAGCAATAAAAAACATAATTTACCATTTCAGGTAGTTGTATAGCAGCATTTCACCATAAGGGCATGCCAGGACAAGTAAATGCTTGTAGAATGTAAGTTATCTTAAAATCTGCGTGCACACTTTAATCATATATATACATTTGACGTTTATTTTCTTATATTTTGAGAGTGAATACATGTGGGGAACAGCAACAAAAACGATAGACGATAAATTTGTTCAAAATTTTGTAATTAAACATTTTTTACTTTGTTTTTTTTTTAAACTTTTTTAAAAGTTTTTTTGTAATAATAAAATCTCCGGTTCCCAGAAGCGCAGCGCAGAGCTGCTTGAGCATTTTCTGTTTGCCGCGACGTGATTACGTCATGGGCGTGCGTCTTCTCTGACAGGAGGCTCCTCCCGGAATTCCCTGGGGACGGAGGATCTCGGACGAGTATTAAAATACTCATTTTGTGTTCCAGCGTGTTTTTCCACGCTGAACATTTTAACAGTCGCGGAGGTAGGCTGGCACTTTCTCGTCGGTGTATATAAACTTAGTGGCACATTATGGAGCTCTGCTGGTTGCTAACGGACTGTCCCTCCGACCAAGAAACCGGACAACAGCCGCTTTTTCCCTCCAGCAGCTAACGTCTACTTTCATCCTCCAGCTTCATTAACCCTTTTCCGTTTTTTTCTTACTCGGTTTAGACAGCTCCGTGTGACCAGAGGGCGGTAGGTTTTGTTCCTAGTTAGACATACTACCAGTCTTTATCTGCTTGTCTCATATACTAGAAGAAATGTCTGGAATTTAATAGTTTCGGTATAAAGTTGTAACAAGGTTTTAATCGAAAATGAAGTCGCCCCTGGCACCCGGCATACAACTAATTACGTCCTTTTCTCGGGATAGCTGGTGAGTTCAGCTTATCTTCTTTTCTCTACACAGACAACCTTATCTGCTTGAATCTCTATCTGTTGTCAGTTATTTACTCAGTCTGGTCGATAAACCTGTTTTTTATTCATTTATTTTGACAGCCAACCTACAGTGTTTTGTTTATAATTATCCATCATTTTCTTATCTGTTATTACTGTGTAATAGCTGAATTTTTCTATTATTGCTTAATTGGGAATTATTTTTAGATGAAAATATTTGATTATTGATTCACATTCGCACTCTAATGGATCGATACGGTCGTCCAGCATGTGAGGAATGTGCTAAAACAAGTGTACTACACACTCCTGATCACACATCTGCTGCGTGGGACTGGATTGTTGAGAAGAAGATTGGTTTTACTATAAAAAATATTTTTTCCTTTGCTTTTCTTTAAAAATGAGAAGCTGTCTGCACAGTTTTTCTCTAATGAATGTAAAATCACCAAAGAGGCTTTCCAGGCGTGCAGCCTCCCTAGACACCCGTCTACAGAGGCTTTATGTTGTAGGTAGGAAGCAAGCCTAATGGACAAACCTCAGATAATCCACTGCTAATGTTCTGGCAGCAGACAACTATTTCCCAATACTCTGACAGCTAACTACAATAAGAAATGTATAAAAATATGTTTTTTTAAATTTAAAGTACCAAAACAATGCACACTGATAAAAGAATGCGGATTTTAGAGGGTGGTGAGGGTCTTGTGACATAAAAACAGTCTGCTGTCTCAAAACTAAAGAGCAGATAATATAACAAAATAAAACTTAATAAACATGTCATTGTTAGAAAGAATAATCAGTTCTGGACATAGAGAAACTATAAAGGGACATTGATTATTTACTGTATCCAGACATCCTCTCATGTTTTACCTGGACTAATGATAATGGTTGAAGTGCCTTTTTTGCACATTGTTGTGACATGTTTCATGTATATTTGAATAAATCACACTGAAGAGGTACACAAAGTATCTGAACACAGATGTGATAAATATATAAGTTATATAAATAAATTCATTCAGACCGTTTTACATGAGCCTGATCCGATTGTGCATAATTGGAAATACTTACAGAATTTGTATTTTTGTTTAAAGTGTATTTCTGTTGTTTTTATACAATCCTGTCTTTCATGGATTTATTTATAATTTGTCCTTTTACTGTAAAATATAAAGAGAAACTGAATAGCCAGATGTTTGCTTTATCAACTTGACTTTGAATTTTATTCATGCAGGTATCGCGGTTTTATTCTGTTCCTCACGTTCCTCTTCTACACAGCCTACCATCTGTCACGCAAACCCATCAGCATTGTTAAGGTAACTGGAGAAATCCATTTATTCACTCTTGGACTTTGTATTCCATGCATTCTACATAATAAACTTTGCTTTGAATTACTCATGACTCATGCAGGGCGTGTCCACTGCATTGCACACTTTTGTTCTTCAGTAGCAGTTTTGTTTGTGGTAGAACCACCCCACTTTTTGCACATAGAAAATGGTCATGAAACAGTTTGCTAAAGGTAACAGAAGCAAATTCTGCCCTAAATAAAATAAAAGCTACTGTATCTATTGTTTTGCTTGTTTTTTATTACTGTTTTACGCAAGTTGTTTCACTTGTTTACTGTTCTGTGTATGTGTTTTTGTTTGAAATTCAGAGTGAACTGCATAAGAACTGTTCCACCGTCATTCGGCCAGTAGACCTCAACATCACCAATAATGACACCTGGTGTGACTGGGTGCCCTTTGGTAAGTATTTTACTTTCTATTACCTGTATAGTGTTCTTTATTAGTGATAGATGATGCTTGCAAATACGGGTGAAAAAGGGTTAACAGTCTGATTTATTTTATGATTATAATGTAAGATAAATGTTACTCAAAGGAAAAAGAAAAGTTTTGTCCAGTTTATCCCCACAACCACAGTTTAAGCTGTCACTTCCTGTTTTTTTTTTTTTACTCGGGGACATTAAGATAAGAAACAGCACTGTACGGTATTTTTTTTCCCGACGTTTTAGGAAATACATATCTTGGATTTCTGGGCGAGGGGTGGATGAAATCACTAATTAGCCCTTAAACTAATTATTACACTAGATAAAACCCTCTCAAAAGAATAGAACTGGTTGCTACCCTTTTTAGAGGTTTAAATTCAAGCGAGCAAAGAATCATCAAGAAAAACATTGCTAAAAGCAGGAAAACAACTAGAAATGAAAACCTTTATCTGCTGATTATGTCATAACATATTTATATGTATCCTCTCCAGACCAGGATAACTATCAGGCACTCTTTGGAGTCCTGGATAATTCCTTCCTGGTTGCCTATGCCATTGGAATGTTTTTCAGGTTCGTATGTGCTGGTGTCTGCCGATCCTCTTTAGAGAATTTGCTCTAAAACAACTTCTTACATCCACAGTGGCATATTTGGAGAGCGCCTTCCTCTGCGGTACTACCTGAGCTTTGGGATGCTGATGAGTGGAGCGTTTACTTGTCTGTTTGGACTTGGCTACTACTGGGAAATCCACTCTTTAGGGTACTACGCCTTCATCCAGGTACAGACACAGCAGCTTTTATACCTGTGTGCTCTGACTTCTAATTAGGGAGTTGTAATAAAAATATGCAAGGGTCAAGTATTATATGGATACTCAAAATCATTTCCACATCCTGTTTAACCATTTCCAATGTGCCTTGGTCCCCGAAATGCCTAGAAACGGCCCTGGGTGTGGGACTGAGTTTTGAAGGTGATCTGAATTGTATCAAATAAATGAATATTACATGCTTATAAATTATTATTATTATTATAAAGTTACAAATGTGTAGTGGATATATATACCTACATTTTCCTTTTAAAACACTGTTTTGTTTTTATGCGACTATTTTCCTGTCCTGTCTCTTAGCTGCATCTCCTCTCAATCCTCCAGAAAAACTGCTGTCTGGCTTCTTACTTTTAAACTCACAAGTTACTTTTGAAATTAGCAGATCAAAAAGATCCGTCGACCGCAAAAATAGTACAATGTGCGGCCGAGCCAGTGAGGTGATGTCACCGAAGCACGGGAGATGATCTCTGCAGCAGCGGAGCACGTCAGGCACAAATGAAAGACATTATGAGCAAACATGAACGATCGCGTGTTAATTATGGTTTTTTTGGTGGCGCCACTTTGAGAATGTTACTGTGGCCGTGTGCAGGACGCAGCTGCCCGGCGGAGCGCATCAGTAATCAGCGCTCTGCCGCTCTCCATCCTCTCTGCCCCAAAAAAGACCCGGTACGCTGAGTGTCCAAATAAATAATGTAATATATGTAGAAACTAGATCTTTTGAGGGGGAAGCCAACAAACAGTCTGCAATTTGTGGTTTTCAGGAAGTTTATTTTATTTTGGCACGTCCAGAGAAGACGCACGACGTCTGTCATAATGTCTGACGATTTAAAGTTTTTCGTCGGACATTATTAAACCACGTCGTTAATGTCCGACTGTCCGAAGTGTTTTCGCAAACACTGGTATTAGATGGCTCACGTTAGTGTTAGCTCATTGTTAGCGCTAGCTACAGCAGGCTGCTGCTGGGTTGTTTACGACAATTGTAATTCCACTTTCAACAAGTAGGGCGAAGGAGCAGGAAACTGCTCACTGTTACTTTAATTGATTAATTATAAAGGCTCTAAAGAAACCCAAGTCTGCATAGGATGTAATCAGATAAAAGCTGTAATTGGTTTTATATGTCTAAATGGACCCAGTTTCAGTCTTGCTAATTGAATTTAGCAAACAATACTTATTTAATAATCCATTCCTTTATTCATCACTGTTTATTAAAGTTTAGAAACAAATTGTTCCTAAAATAGTTATGAAGAAGTCAAGTCTATCTGCATCAGGGAGAAAAAAGGGAAACACAGAGATCAGATGAGCTGACCACAGCCTTTCTAGCTCAAACACATCAGGTTTCATTTGTGGCTCAGTTCTGCAGGAACGTTGCTGAGACCACGGACTCACATCGGGCCTCTTTGCAAACAAAAGACTTGTCAGAAAGATTTGTTTCACTTCTTTATTTTTGACCAGTAGTTACCGGAACTCATTCACATGTCAGAGATGCTTTAGAAATATGCTGGAAAGCTAAATTTGTGCTTTCTTTTCAAATGTTTGACCTGCAACTGCTGAATAGTTTCCTCTTATTTTTTAAAAGTTCAGAAAAATTCCTGTGTTCAAGAGCACAAACAGGATCTTAGTTTATTTGAGCTTGTGAAATCCTACACTTGCTTTAAAACGGTGAATAAATATTAAACTAAAATAAAAGTCACAAACACTTTGTTTTCACTCTGAAACAGAGATGATGACGGTTAGTAGGTCATTTAGTGTTCTGGTTGGTGACTAGTTTTAAATAAAAAAAATACTATGAAAATCTTTAAATTTTCAGCTGGAATCACTCTGAATTGGTACATATGAAGTTTTATATACATTCAGCTCACCTGGGACATATAACATAAATGCTAACAATTTGTGACTGTCATGCAAATTTTCTTGTCTTGTTAAAGTGGACCTAGAATTTAAAACCACATTTACCTTGTTGAATAAAGGCAGCATGGGGTGTCTGATATAATATCCCAAAAAATCTGTGCCGTACTTGCTATGTAAATTAGTAATGTTGTAATGGCCACATAGAAATGATTTGTTCTGAGAAAAGCTGGTTTAACAAGTCATAAGCTTAGACACACCTTACATTAGCATGTCCCAACCCTCCTCAACATTGGCAATATATAAACGTTGGTCACGGTAATGCTAACTGCAGAACAATGCTAGCTCGAGCTACTGCTAACGCTAGTCCAGTCTACTGCTAACGCTAGCCTGAACTACTGCTAACGCTAGTCCAGTCTACTGCTAACGCTAGCCTGAACTACTGCTAATGCTAGCCTGAGCTGCTAACATCCTTGTTGGATGAGAGGAAAACAACAAAGAAGAATGGTGGAGCATCCTCTCATGTTCCAGAATGTACTGGGAATATCCAGAGTTTGAATGAATGCCAGATAAATCTGTAGTTCTTGGTCCTTGTTCTTTTCCTCCCCTGAAGGAGAAGCTAGACATAAAAATGCTATTCATACTCTAAATAATAAACCTTTATTTGAAAGACCTTCAAAGAGGTTGCTCTTTCTTTTACCAAAGAAAAATGAATGCTGGCTTTAAAAAAAAACTGAACAACCTTATTGTTGCTACCAGGATGAAGTGAATTTATGGCATTATTAACAACTTGCTTACCGCCTGCAGGAATTTTCACTCTGAAGTTTGAGAATTTATACAAATCCTCCTGGAAAAAATGCTGGGATCTCATGGTCTTCACTGAAGCTTAACTCTGTTATCACATGACTCTCAGCTGCATCACATGAATGTTCCTATAGCTTTTATGTGAGAATGTTAGGATTCAATCCTCATTCTACTTTGAGTTTTCAGGATTATGATGCTTTGATTAACTAAGTTAACGCATGCTGGCGTCTCCTTCTGTTTGCTTCACTCTGCAGGTCATGAACGGACTCATGCAAACTACCGGCTGGCCAGCTGTGGTGGCTTGTGTTGGCAACTGGTTCGGAAAGGGGAAGTGAGTTTCAGTCATGCTGACTCTGCATTGTTTGTTTTAGTTGTTTCCAGCTGAAACACAATTTGACACTTTTGTCACATTCTAACGCCACGGTGAAACAAGCTGTGATGAGTAGCAATTTGTTTTGGAGATAAACTGGTCCAACTGGTTCTTTCTGACGTAAACAAAGTCAGAACTTTTTCCCAGCATTAGTCACATGTCTGAATGAGTCCCACTCTTGTCATTCCAGCCAGTAACTTTTTCAAATGCCTATGTGTTACAAACAGCATCTCAGAAGTCAGGTGACAGGAAGTCATGACAGGTCCACCTGTGCTGTAGCTCCTGTGTTAATAATGATTCTAAGATTAATTCAAAATCTCCAAACTTTGTTGACTTTCATACCCACAACAGTGGAGGTAATAACTATACTTGTAACAACTACTTTGCTTTATTATGAACTTGTTTTGTTTTGACTGTATGAATATTTTAATGATCAAAAATCCCCCTTTTAACTGAAGAATCCATTGCGTCATCCTTAATTTTTTGTCTAAATATCTAAAACTCCTTTCTCATATTAAAATGAGCAGAATTCATCTTATTTGCAAAGTTAAAAACAGTGTTTAGTGGCTAAAACTGTTTCCTTCTTGGCCAACATGTGAAGTTTCAAGAAAATGAAAGTAAAAGCAAAAGTGTTTGTGTAAAGATGACTGCTCAGTGCTTTTTGTGTTTTAATTGTCAGGCGTGGCTTCATCATGGGTGTGTGGAACTCCCACACCTCAGTGGGAAACATCTTGGGTTCCCTCATTGCTGGTGTCTTCGTCTCCTCTGCATGGGGAATGTCCTTCATCGTCCCTGGACTAATCATCGCCTCCACTGGGATCCTGTGCTTCTTCTTCCTGGTTGAAAGTCAGTTTTTGTGTTAGAAGAAAAATAAACAGCAAACACAGAGTTATTTCACAGTTTCCCCATGATTACATAAACCCGCTGCTGGATTAACTCAGTTTTATTATTCAACACAAAGACAGTCTCACTGTCTGTTTTTGTACATATAAATCAAATCTGACACACTTTAGTCTTGTTTTGTTGCCTGTGAAGTTAAAAGCTTCTCGTTCTTTGTGATTCAGAACCTGAAGATGTAAACTGCACTCCTCCTCAGTATCATGTGAGTTCTAACAGTAACACCAATCCTCCTTAATCATCTGTAACTGGACTACTTGAACTCACAGCAGTGTGATCATGTTTCAGAGTGTTCAGGAGATCAATGAAACAGAGCCTCTGCTGTCCAATGGGAACCATAGCATCAACGGGGCCATCTCCACTGAGACTCCAGAGATTGTAGAGGACCATTCCGAGGCCATAAGCTTCTGTGCGGCTCTCCGCATACCTGTGAGTAGAAACAATGTGTAAAATAGTAAATAGTTGGATTTGGTTACAAATGTGTATTTGTTTTTTACTCAAACCTAAAACATTCTGTTTAAAACTTTCACACTGTGACTCCATCTAGTGGTCCTCATAAAAATGACGAAATACTTTTGTGGTATTTTTAATTTTAAGAAAATTAAAATCCATCAAGTTATGTTTCCGAATTTTTAAAGCAAATTTTAGTTAACATGGATACAGAAAACATAGTTTGTTATTGCTGTAAATGTTTTTCACAACTTACTGGTTTTTGTTTCAGTACTTAGCAATAACATCACACCCGTACGATTTAATCAAAGATATAAGTGCAGCAAAAAATTTCCTTCTTTGCTAACTGAGAAAGATAACCCTCTCAACACACCTGAACCCAAACATGATGTTTGGTAATTGGAGCTCATAAGTGAGACTTTAGTATGAACGCTTCATTTACATCGCATATGGAACAGACGTGATCCGGACTCCGTACAGCTTCACAGACGCCACATGTCTAATTTCATAACGTTAAAGAAATTATACGAACCAGACAGGAAGTAAAATGTGGGCCAGAGAGGTGCATCAGGTATATTTCAAAGTAAAACGTGTTTTGAATTTTTTCCAGCTTTTTTTTTTTTATTATGACAAGGACATCAGTTCACAGTTTATGATAGTTGACGGTATTGTTACAGATGAAATTTGGTGTTTTTGTAGGAGCTAATATCCAGAGATATTAAGCACATGGACCGCAGTCGTATGGAGTCTGGACCACATCTGTATCATATTTAGACGTGAGTCTAAAATCTAGAGGTTTCTCTGCTTCAACACGCGTTATTTTAATCAGCAGGAGATCAACAGGCTTCTGCAGAGCTTGATGACCTGTTGAACAGGTGATGCAAACATTGAATCAGGTGTGTTGGAGCAGGGAAACAACCAAAACATGCTGGATAGGTGTTCATAATTAGTGGTTTCCAATCTTTTGTCCTTGAGGATGCCCTTAGTTTGTGTCCAGGACAAACCAAGGAACCCCAACCCTAACTCCTACCTGCATACTCAAATTAAAAGTGATTAATTACAAACTTTATGCAGAGTTATAACTCTTATACATAGTTTTGATTATACTATTGTGTTTTGGGGATTTAATGAATGTTATTTTTACAAATGTAATCTTGGTACCCTCATAACCTCAGCACAGACAAAGTTGTGGGGACCCCCTTGGGGGGTAACGGACCCCAAGTTGGGAACAACTGCTCTAGAGGACCAGGGTTGCTGCTCTGCAGTCAAAAACAGCTCCACAAAAATTCCAGACTTTGTTTTAAAATGTTATTCTTCATTTGCTTTTTTCTTCTTCTTGGTGTTTGAACTCACAGCCCTGCTGCCACACAGTATAAGTGGAGTGTTAATATGGCAGCGTCAACTTATTTTAACCTAGACAGTGTATTTACAGCTATTTGAAGAGGAAACCAGCTCAAACAGCAGAGTTAAAAGTCAGTGTTAATTTCTGCTCTACAGGGAGTTTATTTCATTTACCCGCCTGTTTCAGTTTTAATTTTAACACTAATTTGAAAGAAATGAACACTGAAAATCTGGCTGAAGAGTAAATTTTACTCTAATTTTGAGTGGGACCAAATGTTATCTGAAAAGAGTTAAATAACACACAGATTTATTCTCTTTGTGTCTCTCACAGGGAGTCGTGGAGTTCTCTCTCTGTCTGATGTTTGCCAAACTGGTCAGCTACACGTTCCTGTACTGGCTTCCTCTTTACATCTCAAATGTTGGTCAGTATTATACACAAATGTTTTTATTTATCCAGTCAGGATGAAGTTAAATGATCATTTTAAATGATGTATATCTAATGTGTGTGTGTGTTATTCTCTCAGCACATTTTAAGGCAAAAGAAGCAGGAGATATGTCGACTCTATTTGATGTAGGAGGAATTGTGGGTATGTTGCTTTAAGCTTTTAAAATTGTCAAAAGGGAACTCGGCAAGTTCAAAATATAAACTTTATGTGCATTTTCATATTCTTCTTTCTTTGCTTTGTTTTTAAACGTTTGACCCTTTTTGTCTACAGGAGGCATCATGGCGGGTCTTGTGTCTGACTTCACTGGAGGAAGAGCGTCAACCTGCTACGTGATGCTGATTGCTGCTGCTCCCATGGTGAGAATGTCCAACATTAGACTGTAGACCATTATTACTGTTGAAATGCTGCTGAGATCAATTATTAAACTGGCTGAGTTAAAAAAAAATTTTCTTATTCTTAAAACACGTAAAGATTAAGCCTGCAGAGCTACAAAAAAAAAAGTTCATAACTCATGTTGTTTATGTTTTTGATGTTTAACAGCTATAATGTTGGTCTGCCTGGTTTATGTTTAAAGCTTTATTTATTGTTAACAATGTTTTTTCCATAAAATCATCAAAACTAAAATAGGCTCTCTGGAGCTAAGGGTATCCATAATCCTTTTGGAATTTTTAAAAATAAAAGCAGAAGACATTTTACATTTGTTTCTACTTTGTCCAAATAGATATTTAAAAAGTCAGGAGATATGTTTATTAATAATTGTTCTGATTGTTTTATTCTTGTTGCAGCTTTTTCTTTATAATTACATCGGACAAAAGAGTCTTGGCATTACAATCGGTAAGATGTTTTTCTCTTCTGGTTTATACAGCTGACTAATACTAATTTATTTACATTAAACTTTGACACGATGGTGAAAATATCCACATAGACTATTTGATTCTTTATTGATTTCTTTTCTGATCAAGATAAAAACAATCTTTGAGCCCCAATCAGCATTAAAGAAAGCTCTAACTGTAGTAATTCATCTAGACTTAAGGCAAAACTTTAAGGGGATATAACCGATTCACTGACATAACTTCTTGCAAGATAACAGACCAAGATGTATCTTGGCATAAGCGATAAAAGTCAAAAGACAAGGTTCCATGATCAGAAACCAGCAGCTGAAAGAAGAAGCAGATCACGCAACATCACATCAAAAAGACCCACTTGATAAGGTCGTTTAGTTTAGCTTCTGGAAATTGACCCTGAGATAAGGTGTTCACTGATTTATTTATTGATTGATCACGTGTTTTCTTTGTGGTAGTAAGTCAGTCCATGATGTTAACCCTAACCCTCCCCGGGAAAAAGATTGAACTTAATGAACTTTTAAAAATAAAAACGAGACTCTTATAATGGTTGATATCTTCACTAGTTTGAACTGACATAGGTGAATCAGCAGAATAAACCAACTTACAGCAAACATTTGAACTTTTGAAAATATTAAATATTTTAAGAAAAATGCTTAAATGTATTAAAAAGTTCATTCTCATTTGTTTTTAATGTGTAGGTATGCTGTTGGTGTGTGGAGCCCTGGTGAACGGACCGTACGCTCTGATAACAACAGCCGTATCTGCTGACCTGGTATGAACTGAAGCATCATGGGAAACGTTGTCCTGCTCTGGGTCAAAGCTGATGTCTTACGTTACGTTACAGGGAACACACGAGAGTCTGAGAGGAAACTCCAGAGCTTTATCAACAGTGACTGCCATCATCGATGGGACTGGATCAATCGGTATGTGAGCAGCTTCTGAGCTGTTTATTATATGTTAATAACTTAATTACATGTTTGATGAATGAAATAAAGTGTTTTTCTGACTTCTTAATCCGCCAGGCAAGAAAAATGTGTCCCATTTCTGTAAATAGTAATATATTTTCAAATTTAATTATTTGTCTTGTGGGAAGAAAAATACAGAAAAATAATACTGTAAATTCAACAGTCTAGCAGCTCAACACCAAAACGCTTTATGTTCTGTTGTTATGGCAACAGATGTTTCTGTCCAGATGGCAGGAAGTTTAACAGGCGGACAATTACTCATTTTTCTTTGTTAAAATGTCTTTCAGAAGTTTTACTGTTTTATTTTGAGTTTAAGTTCAGCTGTTCTGAGGATTAAATGCTAGAGTTTTTTAGTCTTACAGATCACACAAACTAGTTTGAACTACCTTTCACGCACACACACACACACACACACACACACACACACACACACACACACACACACACACACACACACACACACACACACACACACACACACACACACACACACACACACACACACACACACGTCCATTCTCTTCTTATTGTTTTATTGGCGGGTCATCATTGTTCTGACTGAACCGCAGCAGCAGAGATGTAAGATAACCTGCAGGTTATCTCTTAACGACCCTTAATGACATACAAGATATTTCTTCTTAATTTTATGTTAAATGAGGGAATTTTTAAATAATTAAAGTAAATTATGTTTAATTTATGAAAATCAGGAGATAAGTAATGCATTAAAGCAGGGGTATTCAATTCCGGGCCTGGAGGGCCAGTATCCAGCACGTTGTAGTGGTTTCTCTGCTCCAACACACGATTCAGTGGTGCAGCAGCTCATCAGGCTCTGCAGAAGCCTGTTAATTACCTGCTGATTGAAATCAAGTGTGTTGAAACAGAGTTAAAACTAAAAATGCGCTGGAAACTGGCCCTCCAGGCCCGGAATTGAATACCCCTGCATTAAAGGAAAGCCAAAAAATATTAAAGTGACACATTTTGTGAGAATGAAACTTGAAATCTGTTTATATCCTTTTTTATAATACCTGATTTTATCAAGTAGCTCAATGGTTTTTTATGTATCTTTTGTAGTTTTCCTTTTTAAGCTCTATGAGAAGAATAAAGGATTTATTTATCCACCAGAAAACCTTTAAATATTTTGGAGGTAGAAACCTTTGCTACCAATTAAAGATATAAAAGTCTTTTTGATGGGAACTAAAGGTTTTGGATGTGATCTCTGCAGGCGCAGCATTGGGTCCTCTGCTGGCTGGTTTGATTTCTCCAACTGGCTGGAACAACGTCTTCTACATGCTCATTGCTGCAGATATCCTCGCCTGCCTGGTCAGACACTGATTAATAATCACATCTTTAGAATCTCAAATAGAAGAATCTCAGAGTCGTTCAACATTTTTCCTTAATCAGTTCCATGTTTTGCACTGAGCTGTCATCACCACCAGTGATCTTCTATAGTTTTTAACCACATGGTTTATTTGTTGTTTCTCAGCTTTTGTCCAGACTCGTCTACAAGGAAATTAAAGGCTGGTGTGCACCCCGACTCAGAGGGTGAGTCACCATGAGAAAAGACCATAACTTCTCTTTACATACATTTTACTGTATTTTTCAGGACAAAATTTAGTTTCTGATTAAGCACTGATCATCTGATATTGAACACAATCTGTTTAGATGGTTTTTAGCATTTGGTTTTAGAATAGGACAACCAGATTTGTGTTATGCATAAATACAGGTTGAAACAGGTAGTAACAAAGCTAACACGTAAAACACTCAATAATAATTTGTATATTATCGTTGTTTATCTGTACCAGCGATGCTCTGATTGCAGTTTTTGACCCTGATTCCTATTTCCTGTTCCTACTCATCTTTGACCTGCTGATTTTGATTTTGTCCGATTCTTATTTCACTCAAAGATCTAATTATTAGCATCCAGAGCTCTCTTTTTGTCCTTAATCCTAAAGAAAAACTGGTTTTGTTTACTGAACACTGGTATCTTTACAAATAAAAAAGTAATTGAAATATCTCTGATCTGAAGCTTAAAACAGGTCTATTGCACTTTCTTTGACCTTCCTCAAATTAAAATTGAAATCTTTGCATCAACTTCACATCTACACCTAAGATATCTTGAACTAGCCAGAGTTAATGTTTTTGCTACGATGTGTTCAGAGAAAATTGGATTTTAGAATGCCTTATCTCCTGGCCGCCCTTCAAGCTGAAAACAGCCGATTTCAGTCACATGTCAAGTGATCGGTGCACTCTAATCAATAAAACAATATAAAAAAGGTAAAGGAAGGGCCCCTTGAGTGACATTTTTATAAAACTCAGTAAATCAGCCATTTTAAATGTGCACTTTCAAACTTTTCTTTTTAACATAGATTAAAATTTGAAGCACAAAAAAGAACAAGTCTTAAAAATTGCTTGTAAAAATGTGTTTATTATTAGCTGATTTTTTTCTCTTTTTAATTCTTTCTTGTAGGTTTAAAGAAGTCTGAAAATCACTCTTAATCTAATCTAACGGGAAACCAAACACTCAGGAGGGAAACATCGCTGAATCACACCTCATCTCACCTCATCTCATTGTACAGAGAAAGAAAATCAAGCTGGAAGATTGACGCCTTTGTCTCATAAAACAGAAATTACCTCTTTTATAAAATAACTAATCAATGCTTTATAAGTGGTTTTATCAGTAAAGTGTATATAGTGTGAATTTTCTTTATTCCTTTTATCCTGATTCCTCATAAGTAACTTCTCGCACAATCAGGGAAACTTTTCTGTGGAGAAGCTCAGATATGCTGTAAAATAACGCTTTTGCTGCTTGTTGTAGAGGATAAAATATTTCAAAAGACCAAAGCTTGCATTCTGTTCTCATCATTTCAGCTATACGTGATAGCCACGTGAACTTATGTGAATGAGGTACTTTTACTCGAGGAGTACAAACTCCTAGTGTCATTTTGTTTAGAGGATCATGTGTCTGTCGAACTCTTTAAGGATTTGGCTGTTCTGACATCCAAAGTTCATCTTCTGTGAACTTTGACCTCTAGATGAACTCATTGTTTGGAAATATCGACGAGGTCAGTGAGCTTGGTAAAAAATAACACGCATTTACTGCAAGTGGAAGGTGAGATGATTTTAAAAATGAAAACTTCAGCACAGATAAAATTAAATTTGGGTGATCAATTATTTTCTTTATGAAGTCATGACCAGCAGTCTATGAATTTAAAATTAGACAAGCGACTTCCTGTGACGTAAATGAGATTTCTGTGATTCAGTCTTTGTAGATGAAGCTTCAGTCCAACAAAGTTTATTTTATGTTTGAATGGTCCTACTGCAACATAAAATATCATTTTCAGTCGAAAGAATAACTCAGACTTGTACTACTGAAGCATGTTTCCACAAAATTAAATAAAACATACAAAGAACATGCAAAAAAGATGATATTAAACAATAAAACAAACAGTCGAGCTCTGATCGGCTGTTATGAATAAAAAACATAAAGCTGAAAATGAAGACATAAGCCTTATGCTGGACTAACAGGCTCACAAGTTCTCATGTCCAAGACAGAGAAGTCTAGTCATATTTAGTTTTTTAAAGTCAACAAATCTGATAACACCAAAAAACAAACAGATTTTATTAACATTTCTGATTCGTCTTGTTCCTGAGTGCCACATTCATATCCAAAAACAGTTGTGAAATACTAACAAGTGTTCTAAATCTCATCTTAAATTACATGAAAACAACAGAGGAGTGTATTAAGCTCTGTTTTGTGAGATTATCACTTTTAAAGAGATATCGTTGCTCCTTTATTGTCTTGGTAAGTGTGAACGTGGAGGAAACTTTTCTCCACATTATGATTCCTAAAACCAAGACTTTCTACATTTCAGAGCCACTGGCTACTGCTTTTATCTGCAACATAAATGATTCTGACCTTTTAAACAAATTCTAGTAATTTACTCACCTTAAAAACCATTTTAGAATGAAAACAAAAAGATCAAGGATGGAAAATGACCGAAACTTAAAGAAATCACCAACATAAAAAAAACATTAGCTGAGCAGATTTTACTCATTGTGTTTATGTTTTTGCATCAGTCCTAAGTAATTATATTAGAACGACTTCAAATTTCAATTTTTTTTTGCAAATGTGAAGAATAAAAACTGAAATGAAACAGCATTTTAACAATAGCAACAAACAGGTGTTTGCAGAAAGGATGTCTAAAGGAAAAGATGTTGAATCCATCAACATTTAAATAAACTGAGCTTGCAGACTCAAACACGAGTCTTCCCACCAGTGTTTTTGATGTGTTGATCCTTCTTTGTCCTTCATCTTCAAGGTAGAATAAAGGCTCCTGTGAGCATTAATCAAACAGCTTCAGTCTTCTGGGACCAGAACTGATAATGAATTGAGGGTTGGAAGAATTTTGATGTGTTGCAGTCCTCAGCTTGTCTTTCTGAGTCATTTCACAAGTCCATTTATTTGTTTTAGTTGTAACTCTGCTCAAAACAGGGACGTTGTGTTTCCTGATTTTCTTCTCAAGTTCAACAATCTCTAATAGCTTCATATCACACAGTTCATGTTTCTCAGTGGTGATATGCAGAATTCCAAGCTCGGTGCCAGGACCTGAAACGGGAAAGGGGGACAAACACAGGATTAGTGAACATAAACTAGTTCAAATGTTTGTTTAAAGGAGACGTATAACAAAGATTTCCTTAAGATATAATAGTTGGTCGATACCAAATATGTTTATGAAATTTTTTGCATAAAATCCCTCTCACATGAAGAAATTTACACACTTTTATTCTTAACAGTTTCATTAACTTCTAGAATGAGCCGCTTCAGGGCTCTGTCACGAAAACAAGCTGGAGCTGGCCACGCCCACCTATCCTCCACTCAGGCTGCTATAAGCTGAGAAGCTCTGATCTAGTGGCTCGGAGTAGAGCTTTTGCTCCTCCAGCAGCAGCTCTCTCTTGGACATAAGAAGTAGTTCTACTTTCCCTGTTTGTGTCTTTTTGAAACGGTTTGGTTTAGGCACATATTTCCTAAAACCAAACAATGGCTATAGAGGCAGTAGAGGCCCACATGGCAGCACAAAAGGATGTAAAAGGTGAGTTTTGCATAATATGTCCCCCTTAGATGAGAGGTTCAGGCTTTAATATGTGAGACAGATGTTTGTGGGATGTGTTTTACCCAGGTGCGCTGTAAAATGCTGGGTTAACCGGAGAAGTCAGAGCAACTGAAACTGAGGAGGCCAAACCGTTGGGAGACGGTTCACGACTTGCACTGTTTGGGGAGGAATTGGAGGAAACTGAAAGAAAAAAAACATAAATAGATGTAGAAACAGGAAATAAATGATTGTAATCTGTTAAATAACAAGAAAATACTCACCTGCACCTGAGGCCAGAGGGCTGTAGGACCTGGACGTGGAGGCCTGAAACAGGTTTAAAGTACATTTTAGGGCTGATATCTTTGCTTAGGAAAAGTAAAATTTGTATGACTTTAACCATCAGATAACTATAAACAAATATTAAATCACTAAACCTGGGACTAGATTATTGAGTAGAATACAGGTAGAAAAGAATTACAGGTATTTTTGATTCACTTAACTGCAGGAGCAAAACAGACTTGTTTTAGTTGGAATAATTCACTTAAAACACAATTTTGTAGAATTTAGCCAATGGATTTAGATCCAACCGTTTTCCTTTATGAAATTCCAACTGATTTCGTTTTGCGTTGTACTATACTATCCACTCCATAATCAAGGATGCTGTTCAATATCCTGGGTGGCTCATCAGTTTATGCAAATATTAAAATCACACACCCTAAATAGCAGGCAGGAGATTTGAGTTCCAGTAAGCTTTAATAAAAGTTCAATTTTATTATCAAATGTGAGCTATAGCAGCATGTGCCTGACAGCTTACCATTCTGGAGTTGTAGCTGTGAGATTTGACTGGTAAAGCAGCCACTGGACAGTAGATCCTCTTTTCCTTCTGCCTTCGATTACAGAACCAAACTCGAACCACTTCCTTCTCCATGGAAAGCTGCTCCGAGATCAGGGTTATCTCCTCTGAGTTGGGTTTGGGATTCTGAAAACCAAGAATTCAGTGAAATGGGATTGCTTTTTAGACACAGCATTTATGACCTTAATGGTGTTACGCTTTGCATCTGAATGGTGTTAAAAATTACTGTTATCTCAAAAAGCCTCAAAAATCGACTCTAAATTAAATGGGTTTAATGATGCGTCCACCTCCAACTCACATCATGAAAACGTTTCTCCAAAGTCATCTTTATGTTTGTTTCTATACTTGTCCTCTTTTTCCGTTTGCGTCCATAGCCCTCCATCAGAGGAGGCAGGGAGGTGGAAGTGCTCATGGAGTCTGAAGGTGAGCTCTCTAAAGACAAAAACGAGTGAGCAGACATGACTACAATTCAGACCAAGCACAGGTAGAGCCAAAGGTTTTTGCACAATGCTTCTAATGGAGATGATCACCAAAGCGTACCTGCGTCACTCAGCCACTTCTCCAGCAAAGGTTTGAGCTTGCACATGTTTTTGAAGCTGAGGTTGAGAGCCTCAAACCGAGATATTGTGGTCTGACTGAAATCATTCCCGTACAGTTTTCCCATTGCAAGGCCCACATCTCCCTGTAACAACAGAACATATGAAGTTCATTCATTTCAAAATCAAAATACAGATCAAAACCTCAGGTTAGATGCAATTTTTACCCTTATGTAATCAACTTTTTGTATACATTTTGTTTAAAATGTACAAAAGTTTTGGATTATCCAAACTCTATAGCTTGGGTTTTATTATTTATTTTGGTGCATAGTGCATTTCCATTTTTGAAAATGAATACATTTGAAGTCTAAATTTAGTTTTCAAAGGTAGACGGAGCTAGCTTCTTCATCTCTATTCACCTGAGTGAAGCCCAGTTTGATGCGTCTTTGCTTGAATGCTTTGGCAAACTGCTCCAGTTCCTCCAGATCGTTGGGTTCCTCCTGTGGTGCTACTGACATGTGCTTGGGCATCTGCAGATGGGACATATCCATGTGGTTCTCCATAGACGGCCCAACCAAACCAGAACGACTCATAGCCTGGATCAGAGAAGCAGCAGAGAAAGAAAGAGATTTCACTGCAAGGATTTGAATTAAGATCAAGCAGGTAACAAACAACTTATAGTTGTCGTTGCTAAAGTTCTACAAGATTTTACACACTGCACACATCCCTTTGTTTTGCAACATTTAGATCGAGACCTACCTGTGGAGTCAGAGCCAGTCCAGACTGATGCTGAAGGAGACCGGGTTGACTCTGAGTAGGAAGGGATAGCAGGTTTGGCTGCAGAAGGGCTGCAGACCAAAACATCAACATTGATTTTACTCCTCATCCTGCAGTTATTCACTACAAGCTTCAGTTTCCATCAGTACTAACTTGGCTGAGAAAAAGGCTGACCTTGGTGGTTGGAGGGACTCTGGGAGAGCAGGAAGGGGGAGGGGTGAGCGGGCTGCATCAGGACCAGTTGTTGCATGGGATGGAGAGAGGTGAGCTCCTTACATAACAATAAACATAGACACATACATTTAAGGTGTGTTTTATCAGATGGAGTCAAGATATGTTACAAATAAATGAATAAATATAACAATAAGTACTAACATATATACATTTATATGTTTGTGTAAACAAGAGAGAAACAGTTCATGATTAAATTATATCTTGTGTTGCTTTACTCTGGTACAAATCCTGATGTATGAATGGTGTTTAGTAGCATTGTTATTAATATTTCTTGTACAACTTTAAAAATGTTGCTGTAAAGTGTCCAGTTTGATCTTATCAACAAAACATAATTAAGATGCTTGAAAATTTCTGGGGGTTTTTCCAGCAGGGGGCGACTCTCCTGATGGCTAAAAGGAGTCAGAAATCAAGTTAAACTATATATTATTCTTATTTTTACCTTATTTGTACCTTAGTAAAATATCCCAGGGTACGTTTTTGTTCTTAGTTGCTAATTTCAAGATTTGTTTGACAAAACACAATGTTTATTTGTCAATTATGATGTCATTAATGGACAAATGCACACAATGTAACATGCTGGGGTGATTAACAGAATCATGTTTTTCACTCAAGTTCAAATTGTATTTGTTACTGTTCCCGTCTGGTTTGGGGACAGTAAAACTTATAAAAATTATTTTATCCTCTGAAATATCTCTTTATATTTATTTTTAATCTGCAGGTGATTGTTTACCTACATTTACTAGAATGAGTACGTATCTGAGTGTGTCTTACCCCACTCATCTGTCCGCCGTGCACTGGAGAGCTCTGTGGAAGGTGACATGTCTTCACTGAGGAGGATGAATGAGGAGAGTCGTTGATGTCTTCTGTCTTTATCTGCAAGACACAGAGGACGCGTCTCAGCTGACACAATCATAAAACAAATTATACAGAAGATGGTTTAGATTGTGTTTGAGCTGAGAAAATGAAAAAAACATATGCTAAGATCAGATGGATGAGAGTTTTTCAATGATACACATACACACACACACACACACACCCACCCACCCACGCACGCACACACACACACACACACACACACACACACACACACACACACACACACACACACACACACACACACACACACACACACACACACACACACACACACACACACACACACACACACACACACACACACACACACACACACACAGCGAGCTCTTGCTCCTGGACCAGTTTGGTTGCTCAACATGATACAAAGAGCTCACCCTCCCCTAGGGTAAAGGTAAACCGATATGCAAATCAGCACCCCCCCCCCCACACACACACACACACATATACACACACTAACCCCTGAAAGCCATGGTACTTCCTCAGTGCAGACAAAAAAGGTCGCATCTGCCAAATATATATTTGTTTAAATATTCCAATTAATGCAAACTTCGTCCCACATTTTCAAATAAATCACATAGATGTCACAGAATTTTAGCTTAATTAAACCGTTGTTAAACACTTTCAGCACCGTTCCAACAACCTTGGATTATTTTTATTACAAAACAGTCTTTTTTTTAAGCTGTATGCAACACCTTTTGTTGCCCCAAAATACTAAAGTGTTTAAAAACCAAATTTTTTACACCAAGCCTGACGTCTATTAGTCAGATCCTTAAACATTGTGCTGTTGAATTAAACACTTCAAAGTTTTTTATTATCTCATAATCTCATATTACTCTTAAACCACATTTCCACAAAAATGTGTTTATTTTCTGAGAAATTTAAACCATACCAGTCACTTTTCAGCAGCTTATGAACTATCCAACACCCTTTCAACAGTAGGCAAACTAATAAAAAAAGTCTCTATATTGAATTATTTTTGTGAGTAAAAACACAAAGAAAAGGTTAAAATGTAACATTTTTCAAAGCTGGAGGAAAAACCCTTGAAGGGAACAAATTTAAGAGATAAATTTGCACAAAGTTGTGTTTTTTTCCTAATTTTGCAGGTTTGCATGAACTTCATCACTTACTTTATTTTCCTTTAGGTTCATGTTTAAAACTAAAACAGATTGTATTATGCAATCAGTAAAATATAGCAATAAGAATGCATCTTTTGTGATTTTATCTCAGAAAAACATCACGTTACCCTGATATTTGAGGTTTGACTCAATAAAGCAAATATTCAGTTTGCCTTGTTCATGCAAATCATCTCCTGAGGAAGCTGATTCAACCGTGAAATAAGTTTATATGAAACTCTGTTTTCATGAGTTTTTCCTCATGATTTTAACTCAATATGCTAAAACCCTTCCTGCTTAGTTGATAAATTAGGACAGATCCTAGTTTTCATTATTTCGATATAACGTTCAAGTAACTCCATCTCAAATTCCTGCAGGATGTCAACTGCCTGCATAGAGGATCTCCACTAGTTAGGTATTATTACACCAGTTGCATCATTTTAACCGATAAAAATCTAAAAGCTTAACAGGCAGAGGAGATGCTTCCTCAAACAGGTGCATTTCTGGAGTTTTGTTAAGGTTCTGTGCACTTTATAGGAGGAAAACAATCTAACAGGAACTTTATTTAAATCCTTGTTTGCCTATGCAGATTCTTTGTTGTCAGGAACAATACTTATGGTGGAAATGTTGCTTTTGGTTCAAGTTTTAGCAACTTGAAATAGTTTCTTACAGTAAATCTGTTTAGCTCCAGGAGTCTGACGTCTCATTACCATGTTGATCTCACACGAGATCCAGGAAGTATTACTTAAAATGATGGTTCCAAGTTTTGAATGCAAATGATTTATATATTTATATTTATGTGCTGTAAAATGACCCAAAGCTTGTATTTGTGAAGTTGTTGTTTGAAGACACGTGCACGGAAGTTGAACATGAACTGTCAAAAATCTGCTAACCAAATTTAACTATCCAGTCCATCTAAATTGAAAGATTTGCAGCTTCAGAGCTTTGCTTAAAAATAGAATTAATAAAACAGCTTCAGGTTAGAAAAACAGCAACGTGCACCTAAACTGATACTCGTAGTTATAGCATTATACATCTTTAACAAGCTGCAGCTAATTTACTGAGGTAAAAAACTTAATCAAAGACCAGGTATGAAGTAAACAAATGAGAGGAACTTTGCAACAACACATGGCTTCATTTACATGCTTTGTCAAAGATTCAGAAGTAAATTTTGTTCCACCCACTGTACAGGAAACAAACATGTTGCATGCGAGCAAAGAGGAAAGAGCTGCATGTTTAAAAAAAAGTCATCCCGAGTCATCCTGACGGGAACAGAGACTTCTTTCATGAAACCTTGATTCCTGAGAATCAGAGCTCAGGAGGTGATGACGGAAACTCACCTGTCGGTTGAAGTCTATCCCGTTCCGTTCTGAAAAGAGAAGAAAGGAAGTCAGAATCTAAAACGTAATTCCTCTTCTGCAACTTATATGCAGATTGTTATTATTTAGAAAACTTTTTTTAATAGAGATGTGTTGCACGGTCATATTTAATGATTGCTTAACTGTTACTGCAGGACTAAAACCTCCAAGTGATGATAAACATGTTTGCACAACATTTTTACAGAATAAATTAAAATGCACTTTTATCTTTCACCATATCTAAAATATTAAAGATTTTTAAAAAATGTATTTAGATCATAGCTCAGCTCTTTTGATAATAATAATAATGATTTCTAATAAGCTGAGCTAAACAGCAGCAATGAGACAAGTGAAGAACATAATTTTCAAAACATCTAGATAAAATAATAGATATTGATTTAGATATGTTTTAACGTGAACCCCTACTTGGGTGTTATTTATAATATAGATTTACTCGATACCAACATCAGTTATGAATAAAATGTTATTTTTCCACACATTCAGTCAAAGAAAGGCCTGTTCTGTTAATAACTTTGACTTTTGGTTTATAGACATATTTATTTTGTGGGAAAACATTAATGCATGCTGGATATTTTTCTTTTAATGTCGAATTCTGTCTGTTTTTGCGGAGTAAAACTGCTGCTAAAACTGTTGAACATGAGACAAATTCTCTATTTAAGGTGTTTTTTCCTGATTATGCATGAAAACTAACTTTGATAACCAGGAACTAAGAACTTATATTTATTTTAATTAAAAATATCTGGACTCAGAAAATTATTTCACAAACAGCTGAATGTTATTGGTTAAACTTGATTTATTTTTTCATTCATGGACTGATGGAGACAACCTCATAAAACTACTTCTAATCCTCTGCTCGAATCTTATAAAAGAAGTGGGGGAAGGTTACACAAAATGTTATCTATTAAAACAAAATAAATCATAAAAACACATTGAAATATGTCTTCAAGAAGTTAGTGGCTAATGTTTTACAATAAATCAGTCAGTCAATCAATCAATCAATCAATCAATCAACCGATCAATCAATCAATCAATCAATCAATCAATCAATCAATTGTCAACATCAGGAAAAATTAATTTTGTTGTAAAAAGGGTCATTTTTGTTCAACTTTTTGAAGATGAAATGAATCTGTTTAGACACTTTTAAACATTTTTAAGGAATGAAAATATAATATGATCCTAAAATATCTGAGTCAGTTTAAAAATGTAAACTCTGCTTTCCCCCAGTAAAACATCACACACAGCTCAAGGTTTTAAACTCTGGCCATAAACTTGAATCAGTGTAGATACAGACACAAAACCTGAAAGCAAAAGTATAATTTAAATTGTTATTAATATATAAATTATTTTTTCTGTGCTTCATTGTGGTCTGTGGTCAAATTCCTAAAATTGCTTTACATAATATATTTACTGCCACAGTTAAATATTGTGTACTTCTGTAACCTTTGTAATAATTTATTAAAATGTATTATTCAGTGGGTATACTCTTATTCAAAAGCAGGTTCAGTGGCTTTTTTTCTATTAGTCTCAGAATAAAAAAATGATCAAGTCTGAATAACAAACAAAACTTAGGTTTGCATTTATGTATTTTTCGAAAGTTTTGGTAACACTTTACATTAAGGGTTCCTTTGTGCATTATTAAGCATTAATAAACTATTAAATAAACTACTAACAACCCTTAATATTAAGGTTAATATTAAGTAATGCATTACTAAGCAGACACCCCCCTGGACCTTTGTCGTAACCTTAAGGCCACTTAATAGTTAACAATATTGAAAACGTTAATAAAGGGACCCTTTGTTTATTAATGCTTAATAATGCACTAAGTAACGTTAATAAAGGGACCCTTATTGTAAAGTGGTACCAGAGTTTTTCAAAGTAATCTGTGCATAAGTCAGATCAAAAGTAGCCAAATTAAGTAATAATTAAAACCATCTCTGTGTGTTTTTGCCAATGAAAATTTGAGTCATATTCATAAGTTTTTTTAGGATTTGAAAACTTCTGGTTTCCCGACTGTTACAACGCAGATGTGTGTTCAAAAACACACCGGTGTTTCCGAAGAGTCAGAACTGCGTGTGTGCGGGGAGACAGATCACAGAGGAGGATGGTGCAAAGGTTTGCTGGATAAGCTCGCTTCATTTGAATGTCAAATTGGGCCTCTTGGGTTGTGTGTGCGTGTGTGTGTGTGTGTGTGTGTGTGTGTGTGTGTGTGTGTGTGTGTGTGTGTGTGTGTGTGTGTGAGAGAGAGAGAAAGAGCAAGTGAAAGAAGCAGTGAGTTGGTTGCGTTAAAGACAGAATGCAAATAGACTAATTCCTCCCCCCGAACCCCCCCACCCCCAATCAACCCCTC
>SSNS01000355.1:339810-369344 GCA_006937985.1 Aphyosemion australe
CCCTCCCCCCACACTGCACAGCCAGCTTCACAGCCAAGGTTCCAGTATGGAAATGACCAGAGCATGCAAATCAACTCTGAGTGCAGGAAGCCTCTGTTTGCACACACACACACACACACACACACACACACACACACACACACACACACACACACACACACACACACACACACACACACGCACACACACACACACACACCACAGCAAAGGCACAAAGCATCAGTCAGGAAACTGAAAAAAGTGTTTTTGTTGGGGATCTGAAATCTGTCGCTCTGATGTTTCGGTGATCGGGAAAACCACCAGGAGAGGATCGGTATCATCTCTGCAGCTGAATAACACTCAGCCTTTAGTTTATCTTTAGGGCTGAATGTGACGCTTCACAGAAACTGTTTTCCATTTCCACATGACTCACAATGTGCTTTATACTAGAACCACAATGTACTACAGAACCAAGCACATCATTTACATCTTTTATTTTGTACTATGAGGAAATTATACAACAAATTTTCAGAGGGGGACAAAAAAACTACAAATAACCAAACAAATTAGTTTCATTTCCTCTTTTTTTATTTAGTATAAAATTGCTTTTATGATATATGTAGTTTTGTGAAGGCAGCTTCAAACCAAAACAAATTTCCCCAAATTGACCATGAAAATATGAATTAGATTGTATCATATCATAGAGTATTGTCAAATATTGTATTATATTATATATATTTACATTGCAGCTTCCTATCACACTAATATTTTGATTTAATCCTTATATATTATATTGAATGACATTGTATGATGTATTGTACATCAGATTATGTTGTACTCTATCACATTAGATTGCATTGCGCATTGCATATCATGACTATATGTTATTGTACTGTATGAAGTCACCATCATATATCGTATGGTCTTGTGTGTCATCATACTGTATCATATTATATCACACTTCACCACATTGCACTGCATATTATCACATATAGGGGAGTAACTGTATGCCTAAAATCTAGGTTTGGTACGCACCTTGGTTTTAATTTCATGGTTCAGTTATTTTTGGTACAGTGAGCTAACAAAGTGAGAAAAAGAAAAACATTTCTTTTGTGTAAACGGGTACAGCTTTAATGACTTTTAAAATAGATTTTTACTTGCAATAAATTCTCCAACAAAGGTAACAGCATAAAAATGTATAGAATAAAATTCAAATAAAACTTTGAATAATATATAACAGTTGAAATAGTTTTTGTTTAGGAAACTTCAATATCAATTCTTTGGCTTTCCCAACTTAGAAACGTACTACTGAGAATAGAACTGTTCTGTCTTTAGGAAATAACTTTCTGTATTTCCTTAAGTGCAACAAGAAAGGGTGGGAATATTTCTGAAGGGTAGACCGTCCAGTTTCACAGCCAATTTTACTTATGGTCTTCCTGGTCAAAGAAGGACCCGATGTCTGTCTGGTGTCTGGTACTGACACAAGCCTACGTGGACTATGTAGACTGTGTCGTTTGAGGGAGGCAGCCACATGTGTTGTTGGCTAAAGTAAGATGCAGTTACAAGTCTGTGTGGGAACTCGCCTCTGTCCTGTACCAAATGTTCCACACCAAATCATCTGAAGATGAACGCATGTACCTTTACGCCCCAGTCACATAGTATTGTACTGTACTGTATCCTATATAGTATCCTATCATAACTCCCAGTGGTCATGGCAGATGGCTGCTCATACTGAGCCAGGTTCTGCTGGAGGGTTTTTCCTGTTAAACGGGAGTTTTCCTCTCCACTGTCGCTACATGCTTGCTCAGTATGGGGATTGCTGTAAAGTCTCTGACACAAGTCAGTGACTCGATGAAATTGGCATTTCTTAGGTAGGGAACTTTGAACTATTTGGCATAATGAACTGAAGTCGATGCACTGATAAGCATGTTCAGTTGGAATGTTTACTTTGTAAAGTGCTTAGAGACGATTCTTGTTGTGAATTGTATTGAATTGAATCATATCGTATCATATTGTATTGTATCATTTCATTTTGTATCCTATTGTATTGTGCCTTATCATTTTGTATTGTATCATAACTTTTTGCATTTTGCTCCATTGTATCATTTTACATCGCTCTATGCCACATTGCACTCTATCCTGCATTGAATCACACCCCATCCCAACGTACCGTATCGTATCATATTGTGTTGTGTCTAGTGACAATCTTTACTGTCTGATTCTTGGCTTTTAGGGAAATCAAATTATTCAAAATAAGTTACAAATACCTCTTTTTTTTTTTTAGCATTTTTTAATTATACAGAAAAAAATCAGTGGATTTAAGGATTTGTATAAATATGTTGCTTCAACAAAAAATCATAGCAGGAAGACCCTTTCTGTTAGCCTAGTGAACTAGACCAAATTCTTGCTTTGCAGAGTTTGTATATACTAATATATTCACATATATAGGATGGCTTGCCAAGCTACCTTTCTGTAGCAACAACTACAATAAACACTAAATACCTCCAGTTTTTTTTTTCATTATTGATCAACAATAGATCTCTGTGTTTCAGGCCCATACTCATGGTCAGGGTATTGATGTTGTGATAGAGATCCAGGAAAAGTACACAAACTATCCTTGAGACAAAGCCAGCAAAGAATTATTTTTGCTTCTGCTTTAACTTTTACTTTCAGAATCATCTGTTGAATCAGGCTGACATCTAAAAAATTACTTTAATTTTTGATTTTGTGCATTTCTGGTTTTGGTAACACTTTGCAAAAAGGGTCCCTTTATTTATGTTACTTAGCACATTATTAAGCATTAATAAAGTATTAACAACGGCTTAAAACTTAATGTTAATAGTAATGCATTACTAAGCAGATATTCCCCGACCCTTTGTCGTAACCTTAAGGGACACTTAATAGTTAACAATGTCGCAAATGTTAATAAAGGGATCTTTTGTTTATTAATGCTTAATAATGCACTAAGTAATGTTAATAAAGGGACCCTTATTGTAAAGTGTGTCACCCTGGATTTCTTAACAATTGACGAAACAATGTCTGAAAATACACTCACAAACTGTGAGGTGGGTCACTTTTGAGCCCTAAAGAGAAATCTTTTTTAACCTACAAAAAGCTTTAAATTTTGGAATAATTTAACTTAAGAAGACACATAGGATGTCTGTTTTTCCCCAAATATGCCAAACCTTCTATTTTCTTCTGTTTGGTAATAATCCGATTCCTTTGGGCTCAGTAATTTACAGAAAAGTAAAAGGTTTGTACACATCTCTATTTCCTATAAAAGCTGGTGACTTTAGGCTTCCTAGGGACCCATCAAGATTCATATTAGTTCATTTCCAACCAAAATTGACACTGAAATGGAAACGTGGGGAATCATTAAATCAAAAGGAAGTTGTGTTTGTGAGGATTGTTTTGGGTAAAATTGAGAGATAATATTACCAAAAGAAGAAGGCAAAAAAAAAAAACCCAGAAAGTTAGAGCAAAAGCATTTAAATAAACAGCCAAATTCTCACTCCTTTTATTTATGAATTTTTGCACATGAATGAAATCTTAAAGATTGTTTGATAAAACATCCTGAATTATTTAACACCTAGAGAAATCAGCCTGTGCTTCTTCCATAAATCATCTCTTCTGATCAGGAAGTGAAACTAAACTAGCTTCCAGCATTTTGATTAAACTGTGATTCTATTTTGTTTGTTTTGTTATTGATGGTAATAAAAAAGGTTGCAGGTAATTTGTATTTTCTTTTTGTAAATAAACCAGTAATTTAGGCCTGTGTGGCTTCAGTTTATGGATAACACGCTGTGAGGTCATTTGACAAAACACCTTTTCTTTATAGTCATTTTAGGCTGTGAGGATTTTGTTTTTCAGCTGTTTTACTTCATCCTTAAACTTCAGAGATCCTTTTAAGGTACTGGGAATGACCAGAACATCCAGAACTTGTTAGGTCTGAACACACAGGTGGATTTTAGGACAGGTGACACAAAAAGTCAGAGAAATGTGCCTGAAGTGCTGAACTGTTTCCACATCATGTCTTGAGATTTGCTCTGTAGATTTTATCTCAGCTCTTCTGCAAGCATGACTTCCAGGAGGCAGGTTTGCACAGAGGGAGCAGGTGCAGGTGGAGGTTCACCTGAGATAAGCGTTCCTCTTGCCTTCCAGAGAAGATAACCCACTTGAACTACCAGGAAAATTATGTTTGCTTACATAGTGTCTCTCCATGCAGCTACAAGTGCACATTTGGTTTTGTCTCTGAAATTTCTGTTTGCATTTAAAACCACACGAAAGAGTGCAACACCGTTGAATCTATTTGTGTTTTTTCCAGGAAGGGGCCCCATTGGAACAAGATTTTAAAGGTCTAAAGTGACTAAAAGAATACGGGCATTTTGGACTTCTGTGAAGCAGAGTCAGTCACTTCTCTCATGCGTCTATTGTTTAAATAAAAGTTCCACATTTTTCTGCGGCTTGTTCCTGGTTTTTCATGCTGGCGTCCTCAGCCTCTGGGTAGTCTGTACCTGAGAAAATGGCCTCAGGGGCGACCTCAAACAGAAGCCAACTGTCAAACGCATCCACGCATCACCCAGACACGCAGCCTCACACAAAAACAAAAGGCTGTTGGTTTCATCTCCGTTTGCAATATCCCAGGCATGATGAGCCTTCCGTTGCACGGATCTTGAATCCAGCAGCAACTGTGTAAACATCCCTGCTGTAAACAAATCTTTAACTCACTGAAATGAACTAACTAAAGTTTAGACATAAATATGTTGTGAAGTGCTTTCTGAGGGAATAAACACTTTTTCAGTTTAAATAGTGATGCAACAACTTTTTGTCCAGAATCAACAGCAGCATCATAGTAAACACAGCTCCTTAGCTCAGTCACATCTGTGTATTATGACTCAGATTCAGCCGAGGTGAAGATGAAATATTCTTACCTGTCTGCTCCGCTGAAGCCTCCGACTGCTCCACCGTGTCTGAGCTCATCTTAATATCTGTAATGATAAATATAGCTGATTTTCCTAGAGGATTGTAACTTCACCAGGACAATGAAGCACTCAGGCCACCCAGGAAAATGATCTTGAGTTTATTCTAATGCGCCCTCCCCTCCAAACCACACAAACTCCAGCCTGAACCCTGCTTTTAATATTCACAAGCAGGATTATGGACAGGTGACTTACCTCAGGTGGAGAACGTTTGCTCTGTTCTGAATGTGTCTGCCTCTCTGCTTATTCAAGAGGAAGCGTGAGATAGGATGAAAAGTTTTGGAAATCCACAGCTGCTCATGAGCATTTTCCTAAGTGGAGAAGCGTTCACCTCTGCAGTGCACCTTGTGCAGCCTGATAAGCTGATTTGCATATGTCTCTCTGTGTGTCCTATCCAGCTTCAGACCGTTTGCATAAAACAACAATAGGGTTACAGCGAATATACAGCCTCCGTGTGTGTGTCTGTGTGTGTGTGTGTGTGTGTGTGTGTGTGTGTGTGTGTGTGTGTGTGTGTGTGCGTGTGTGTGTGTGTGTGTGTGTGTGGGCACAAAAAAAGAGTCAGTGGAGACATCCTCACGGGTGCTTTGGATAACAAGGTGATGTTTGTATTATTCCTGCCAACTGAGATAGCTCAGTGTCTGTGTTGTGATGCTGGAGCGCGAGTCATCTCTATAAACTTGTCAGTGCTGCTTTTCATACAACCCTGCTCCCTCCCAAGAGTTGGACTGTGAAGTGTAAATTATGAGAGCAGGCAATGATTTATGTTATTCAAATTTTGCTTAATTGGAATATGATAGCACGCAAAAGGTCAAAACTGAAGAATTCCGTTTTTTTTTTGTTTTAAATTAAAAACTACAAAAAACATCATGATCATTTTAAATTTCATGTTGTTATATTAATATTTTTACCACTTTAGTGTTTTGTAGAACAATGATAGCCTTTAAAACAGGATTTTCACACTTAAACTGTTCAATTTAGTTATTTTATTGTGCATTTTCTGTTTATAATCCATGTGCAAGTGCATGTTAGCTCAAATAAACGATACTTTTTCAGAAAAAAATATGTTATTTTGGAGACAACTTAAAATTTTGTTTACATTATTAAGTCATGTTACATGTATTAATGTGCCTGGATAACATCACAGGTGCTGACTTTTATAAAACTTTTTCCTTAAATTGAAAAAATACTTATTTTATTTCACCAGTTTAAAGGACAGTTTCTGATTTAATCCAGTTAAGTAGTGAATTGTTTTATATAATTCTTGTATTTTATATTTCTAAAGCATTTTCTTTCCTTCAGAATAAAAAGTTAAACATTAGTGGTTTGTCATTTTCATTAACAGTAATGCAAAGTGCTTGGCTAAAAAGGTTATGAGTAAATGCAAATTAATATAAATAACGACCTCAAATAATTTAAATATAAGTCTGATAATCATATCAAACCTTTGTTTCAATGAGTAACTGACCCCTGCAGACCTGAGCAGAAGTGTTTATGGAATAAATGCGGTGAAAGGCTTTAAATTCAAATGAGAATTCAAGCTAAGGTAAACATTTTTCTTTCTGGTAATCAAATAAGGCTAGTGATTCTCTGGTTGATAAAATTAGCTGAAGATAAGAAAGGAAATTTTGTCTTTGATTTGTGTTTTATGTGTAAACTTATTCAGAAGGCTGTCAGATACAAAAATCACATAGATTTACTAAGATTACTTTTTTTATTTAATTTTTATGAGAAATTTTGTATTTTTGTCACCTGATCATCATGCCATCTGTTTTGTCCCAGACTGTCTCTGTGATTCTGTCAGTAGGCAGCAGTAAAATGTGCCGTGATTGCTGAATTCTGGCTGATTTCATGTTTAATATGTCATATAGATTTGTATTGTCAGTTTTTTTTCACTGATAATATGATTTAGTAATAATTTAGTGTATGTCTTCAGTTAAAAATAACTATATTTTTTCAATATAAGCACATTTAATTTTCATTTGAGATTTGAGAATATCATTGACCATTTCAATCAATATAATAAAAAATGAAACTTTCAAAAATGTATTGATCTTATGCAGAAAGTATAAAAATGCGTTATTATTAATATTTAACAGAAGATCTTCTAGCAGCTAGAAGACAAAAGAATAATCCTGAGTTGTAACCAAAGACTGTATATATAAGAGGTTGTAACAGGCAATGAGACTGTAGTAAACAATTAACACCAGAAGGGGGCAATCATGATAGTGGGTGATTCACCAAAACCAAAGAGGAAGAAGAAGAAACGGAGCAATTTGATTGGTTGTTGCTGGGGGACAAACAGCCTCTGAATAACCGCTACATCTTCACTTTGGGGCAGAAAGTGGCCTTTTTAATCGAAGCTAACCCAAAGCAAGATTCCTAACACTTTATTTTAGTTATATGTTTTTGTTGGTTTGTTATAAACTGCTGGGTGTGTAATGTAACACGATGTAGCCTCCTCAGACTGTTTGTTGATCAGGTGTAACAGACGAAATCGAGTCCTCGAAAGGTGAGACAACGCTGCTAAAAGGCAGCCAGCTAGCTAGCTCTGGGTACCAATGTATCTTTGTTTTTATCATCATTTGAGCCATTTTTACCCGCTCGTGTTTAATTATATGAGTAGTTGTTATTTAGAGCAGTGACAGGCCTGTATTATGGTAGGTCATTCGTTTTTGTGTTCGCAGTTGAAACTGGGCCTCCTCTTGATGGCTCCCTTATAACCTGATATCACTGAGAAATAAAAACAGCTTCTGGGAAGCAGAACCTGTAGTTTTTAATCATCTGTGCGTTGCACAAACACGGTTTATTTGGTATTTTAATTTTCATAAATACTGTATTCCCGCTATCTGTTTACTGCACGTTGCAGCTAATATGTCTTGATCATTTATGTATCTTTTAATCTGTCGTGGTGAAGTGGCTGTCCTAATATGACACAGAGACGGACTTGTACTTCCTATTCTGTGTGCCATTCAGCTACTATCATGAGACACCTTGGGGTCACAGATTTAAGGAAACTTTGATGGAGCTGGAAGCGTCAGGGACAGATTTCAGGGCCAAATTCTGCAGCTGTCAAAGACCACCACTTTTGTTTTAGTAATTATTTCTTCAGTTTGAAGTTGATTATTTTCTTCAATCATTTCTGCATCCATGTTGTGTACACTACAGTATTTTAAGAAGCGTTTTGATGAAGAGGGATTTCTGAGTTTTGAACCTGGTTGCACTAATTGTTTTCTTGGTTGATCCTGTCTATTTGAACAGCAAATGGACAATATTTCAAAAAACTGTGATCAATAATAAAATCTCTTTTAATGTACCAAACTTATCCATCAGTTGTGTGAGTTTAAAACAAATTGGTTTAAACTTTTTACATTTTTTGCTATTGAGTGATTGAATCTGTCAACAATAAACAGTAAATACTGCCAATTCTTATGTAACAAAACCTGAATTTAACCAAGCACATAATTTTTTTACTCTTAAATTCATATTTCTTTCTTTCAGATTACTTGTTTTATTCGTCACCAAGAACCTCAAACTGGCTGAAATGGATGAACAAAGTGTTGAGGTGTGTATAACACATTCAGCATGAAAGCTGTATGATTAAATCTATTTCCTACAATTCTTGAGCACAGTCACACGCACTGCTCTGTAAAACTCACAATGTTTAGTCAAGCTGTGTTTTATTTTCTGCTGCAGTATTTGGTATTAAAACTCTTCTACCACCTCTTTGCAGAGCATTGCTGAGGTGTTTCGCTGCTTCATCTGCATGGAAAAACTGAGGGATGCTCGGCTGTGCCCACATTGCTCCAAACTTTGTTGTTTCAGCTGCATACGAGTGAGTGAAACTACGCATAATGGGAAATAATGCATAACAGCTATCTGAATTCTGCTATTAGCTACAAATACATTCTTTAATTATGTGTGTAAATGTGCACCTCTGTGTTTGTTGTTGAGTAGACAAAGTTTCAGCTTGTTATGAGGGGTTTAAATGAAAGTTTGGAGTGGGTTGTTGGTCGGAAATGGGAGGAATGACTTTAGTATGTAGTTTTAATTGGAAAGTGTTTTCTGATAATCCCCCATCAGTAGCAAACTAGCTGCTCTGGTTGTATTTAAACCCCATGTCTGAGCTGTAATCTCTTGTTTGACAGCGGTGGCTGACGGAGCAGAGAGCCCAGTGTCCACACTGTCGGTGAGAGCCAAAGATTTATCTGCCGTCTTTACATCTTGTATTTTTTTTCTATTGCTAACTGAAGAAGTTTCAGAGAGACTTACTTTGACCTCTCAGTAAGGCATTGAATGGAAAAAAAATCAATAAATTCGCAGTCATTAAAAAGTCAATTGAAAAAACTGTTTCCATAGTGATGCACTCAGAACCATTTAATAACTGTAGCACCTTCCTGTTGCTTCAGAAACACGATTAAATATTTGTTATTAAGCTTTTAAGACATCTTGCATCATCTGGACGTGGAATTTTTCCACGTTAATTACGCTGTTGTTCCATAATGGCAGCTGATTTTTAATGTGTGCATCTCATGATGAAATATGCATGTATTGTGCACACAGAGCCCCGCTGCAGCTCAGGGAGCTGGTGAACTGTCGCTGGGCAGAGGAGGTCACCCAGCAGCTGGACACCCTGCAGCTCTGCAGTCTCACCAAACACGAGGACAACGACAAGGACAAGTGAGCAGCTCCCTAAACGAAAAGAAAAACAAACCAACTTAGTTTGTTTTCTGTGCTCCATTCCCATGTTTACTGTGTCATATGGTCACTATTCTATTGCTCTGTAGATGTGAAAACCACCATGAGAAGCTAAGTGTTTTCTGTTGGACCTGTAAGAAATGCATCTGCCACCAGTGTGCTCTCTGGGGAGGAATGGTAATGTGTCACACATTTGGCTTTTAGATTACAGTTTGTATTTGGAATATGAAATAATCAAAGCTAAGGCTCCAGTGATTCCTGGCTGGTTTCCATAACGTTAGCTAAAATGTTAGCCAACCAGAGCTTGTCCAAACTCCCAAATTTTCTGTTGACAGTCAGCACAGAGAAACGGCAAATCTTCACTTTGAATAAGCCGAAAGCTGAAAATGATCAATGTTATTTATGTTTACAGCACGGCGGTCACACCTTTAAGCCTCTGGTAGAGATTTATGAGCAGCATGTGACCAAGGTGAAGGAAGAGGTGGCCAAACTGCGCCGCCGCCTCATGGAGCTCATCAGTCTGGTGCAGGAAGTGGTGAGGACTCAATTCCTTCATACAAAAAAAATAATAAAAATACTTTGTTCTTTTTAAATTTTAAAGTTTTTTTATAGACTATAAAACCTGCTTTTTAGGCGTTTGTGAGAAAGGGGGAACACATTCAATTGTTGTGTTCACTTTGCCACCATTTAAGGAAATCTGTAATCAGTTTACAAGATAAAAACACCAAAACGTTGACATATTAATGATGCTTTTTTAAAAATCCTTGTTCAGTGTGCTTTGTGCTGTGCATCCTCTAGAAGGCACAAACAGATTTGGTTCTATTTTTGTGTTCGCTGTACCAGGAGAGGAACGTCGAGGCCGTTCGAGGAGCGAAGGATGAGAGAGTCAGAGAGATTCGAAACGCTGTGGAAATGATGATCGCCCGCCTGGACAACCAGCTCAAGAACAAACTCATCACACTGATGGGTAGGACTCTTGCACACATGTCTGCTGAAGTGCAGATGAGCTGATTCCAGATGTCAAACATGAAATAACGAGCCCAGAGCTCTTTTCATTCACACTAGCTATTACTGCGATGTCAGTGCAGGTTTGCATGTTTCTGTGTCTGATTGTGCAGACAAATCACTTACAGCTCACTTCAAAATGAGTCAAAACAGCAAGGCTGGTTCCCTCGTTGTTTTTCACTAAGATCAAAACATCTAAAGATGAAACATTGGCTCATGTCACTTGCAGTACTTGACTTCTCCACCAGAGGGCAGAATACCTGCACAGCAGTCAATACAGTAGGCTGAATGAGGAAATGTCTAACCCTATTAGAATAAAAAATACCTTTGACTAATAATTAGCTCCTTTATGCTAACATTTGCTAGTGTCGCTCATCACCAAGCAAAGACATCTTTAGCAATTACTTTCTGTTTATGAACACACACTAAAGTAATCAGGCTCAGTGTGTGTCACATCTAAAATGGTCCAGGTGGAAACAGTTTCCTGTTTTTAGTCTTTGTGGAATGTGACAATTCCACGATTACTCTGCTTTGGCAGATCGTCATGGTTTTATATCCCATTATCGCATTATTTTAATGACTGGTGACTAAATGGTTGAGTGTCCTCTCAGGTATGGTTAGCAGCTTAAATGCTGCAGCAGCCCAACTTTGAAAACACAGAGTCACACACACACACTGAAAGGTAATGAAACTAGTTAAATAAACCCTGAAAAGTTAGAAAACTTGATATTATGTCAATTAAAAATGTCAGAAAATGGATTTTCTCCATGTGGAGTGGGGCGGTGAACACAATCTAGCTAAATATGTCTGTGTAAGGAACTAAAGATGAATCAGCAGCAGTGTTTTTCCAAACACAAAATAAAACAGGAAACTGAGAACCAGGCTCACTGTGGGGTTAACGGCACCATCCATGCCTTTAGGGGGAGAACATTAAAAAAAATATTTTAACAAATAGAAGAAGTTATTGCTCTGAGTATTTCCTGTCTGAAAAGGGCTGTTATTGAAAGAGGTTCTAAAATGTGTCCAGTGGTGGAGCCCCCCACACCCACCCCCGCCACTCTTTATAGACACGGGCAATTCACACATGAAATATTTATCTGGTCTGAGTGGATGCCTGCACTCAGCAGCACCCATTTACACAGCCACACGCCCACCAGCTTCCATCCTCCACACTGAAAATAGAAACGTGTTCCTCCCCACCAGGCCAGAAGACGTCCTTGACCCAGGAGACGGAGCTGCTGGAGTCTCTGCTGCAGGAGGTGGAGCATCAGGTTTGTTGTTTGCTGCAGATCAAAGCCTCCACCCCTACTCATAGATGTGTCAATGTTTTAGACCAGGAGCTGTGATCAATACAGTTTATGATAGCGTGTCCTCTAATACAAAAGTTTAGAGAACTTTGTTTGTGTGTTGAGCAGCTTCACTCCTGCAGTAAGAGTGAACTCATCTCCAAGAGTCCAGAGATCCTGCTCATGTTCCAGCAGGTTCATCGTAAACCCATGCAGTCGTTCGTCACCACACCGGTCCCCCCAGACTTCACCAGGTAGTCTGCTCACCTGCAGTGTTGAGTAAAAAAGCACAAAATATAATCTTAATGCTTGCATGTGCGCTTGTTTCAGTGAACTCGTTCCAGCCTATGACTCCAGCACATTTGTCCTGGTCAACTTCAGGTAAATCTTCCTTCTGGCTGCTTTTAGCTACATTTTATTACTAGTACCAAACATTTTGGTTAGTTTCATCTTCACAAAAGTAGATTGTAGTAGAATATTGTAAATAAAAAAAAAGGTTTTGCTGCAGAATTGGGAAAGCCCTCTAAAACGTGTGCTTGTGTGTTTTTTGCAGCACCCTGAGGCAGCGGGCCGACCCGGTCTACAGCCCACCTCTACAGATATCAGGACTTTGCTGGAGACTCAAAGTCTACCCAGTAAGTTTAAATAATGTTTTTAATTTTGCGGCTCTCTTATAATTCCTGTGGTGGATTATTTTATTTGTATTGTGATGTGTCTCTTCAGGACGGTAATGGCGTGGTCCGTGGAAACTATCTGTCTGTGTTCCTTGAGCTGTCTGCTGGGCTTCCTGAAACATCAAAGTATGAATTATGTCTTCAACCCTTGTGCATACGTTTGTGTTCTCGCTGTTCTTACTTTAAAGCCCCCATGAAATCAGACTGAATGTTCAAATGTGTTTTCTGTTAAATTCTCCCCTCCAGCTTTTATAAATGCATAATTTTAATGATATCAAATGGTATTTTAATATTTAAATTTTTGGGGGAAAATATTTAAAAATCTTGATGATTCATTTTGTACACAAAGGCCAAAGATTAATAAGCTTCCAGTGAAAAGCTGCCAACTATTTTCAGGTTTCTCATTGTAATTACGATTTGAAACAAACCCATGCAGCCGTAATGAAGAGGGGTAAACCTCCAGAGCTTTTCTGACGGTGGGTGCTGTCTTTGGGGGATTTGTCTATAAACAAATGTTTTGAAATGCCTTGATTTTTCACAAAATCTTTTCTAAATCTGATTGTAACGATAAAGAACATTTACAATAAGATCTCAATCTGCTTTCAAGGCTGCATCAAGTCCGGAGGCAAACCTGACGTCAGCTTTTCCTTTTAACCTCGTCAACATTTTCAGTTCAGAAGAACAATAATTTTGGTCTACCTTTTAGATTTTAATTGTAGGGGTAAGAAAAACAACACTTTCAAGTATGTTATGTAACTGATGAACTGTAGCCGGGTCTCCTTTTTGTGCCTGAAGTGATTCATAATCAGGAGTCAGTCGATCTTCCTATAAGGCAGACCTGTAACTGTCGGTAGTTCCCTGCTTTTGTGGAGTAATTCTCATCATTTTCACACTGCTCTGCTCAGATACGAGTACCGCGTTGAAATGGTCCATCAGGCCTCCAGTGACCCCACCAAGAACATCATTCGAGAGTTTGCTTCTGACTTTGAGGTTGGAGAATGTTGGGGCTACAACCGTTTCTTCAGACTGGACCTGCTGGCCAGCGAGGGCTACCTGAACATGCAGACCGACACTCTGGTCCTCCGGTGAGCTTAAACACACACACAAACACTCACTAGCCTTTGCAGAGCGTGCTTATCTGCACCGCTCTGCTTTTATGAAGTAGGTGTGATTAGTTTCTGTTTTGTGCTGTGCAGCTACCAGGTTCGCTCACCTACATTCTTCCAGAAGTGCAGAGATCAGTACTGGTACATCAGCCAGCTGGAGTCGGCCCAGAGCGGCTACATTCAGCAGATCAACAACCTCAAAGAGGTTCATGTTCACTCTTTAGTTTAAAATCTAAGGTTGACTACCCAAACATGTTAGTAGAGGGTTAAACCTGTACATCCTTGAATGTTTATGTCTCTGTCATGTGTCTGATTTCAGAGGCTGGCCATTGAATTGTTTCGCCGCCAGACATCACGCAGCTCCTCGCCTCCTGACCTCAGGCCGGCTACAGGCACCACGATGTCTGACAGAGACCCACGCTCAGTGAAGAGCGACGATGACCTTCAAACAACCCTGAGCAACTCTAAGAAATGCGAAGAAGAAGAGAGGACTCAGCACGACGACTCAAATGTAAGAGAGGAACTGAACACTGTTAGTCTGAGCTAACCACTGATGACGGTGCAGGGTAAGTCCTCTGCTTGCTAGCTCCAACCCTGATGTCACGTGACACGAAGAACCGAATATTTTTCACCCATTAACTGATATCGAAATATATCTGTGATACATGTTCAGTGCGATTTTTAAAATAATCTTTCAAGTTGTCTGGCATCCAGTAGAAGGTGCTGCAGCACCGCTGCCTTTCTCCCTTGTGGCATGTATTGTAGCTAGGTTCTGCTGAGTCATGGCACATCGCTGCTGATCATTATTGGGTTGATGGTGTCCTTCAGGAACTGTCAGATGGAGACTTGGAGGTGGATTGTCTGACGGAGGAGGAGGTGAACCCCCTGGATGGCAGCAGCACCTCGGGGAGCTCCACCGCCACCAGCAACACGGAGGAGAACGACATAGATGAGGAGACCATGTGAGCAGATTGCCTCGCTTTCTGTCAATGTTTTAGGAGATCCAGAAACATGAACTGTGCTGTTTTAGCTTCACTATCCCTAACCCTAATAAATAAAACGTAACGTTTGTTCAGGTCCGGGGAAAATGACGTGGATTTTATTGGGAACCTGGAGGCAGAAGAAGGAGAGCTCTCTGATGACCTGGTTGGTGCTACAGGTGAAGTGATCTTAAATCGGTTTGTTTTTCTTTCTAGCGCAGCTGTCTTTGTGTTTTCTGTGTGTGTCATCATGGTGTGTGCACATCCATAGTTTGTCTTTGTTTTTATAGTACATTTTGTGAAGAATGATGACTTTTTTTAACAGTGCATCCACTTCTAACAGCAGCTCTACATTTTGGTGCATAAATCTTTAAACACAACATAGAAAAGCAGCAACGCTTTTTTTTTATTTTATGTGTTGTTTTGCAAAATATCTCATGAATAACAAGGACTGGTTTAAACGGATTTTCACCTGGTTAACTTTTTGAGCCAGCCATATTCAAGATGGCCGCCATAGCTAAGCCACCTTTGGCTATATCTCAGTGTATTTTACTGATATTGAAGCTAAAACTCATTAAGTTAGTAGCTGAAAGTCATTTAAAGCACATAATCTGAGTGCTAAAAGGCCGCACAAAGGTTTGTGATGATCTGAGTATAAAAGTCTGGCGTAAAAGGCAGCAGGTGATGCACAATCCTTGTAGTAACACAAATCCTGCGAGGAATTTTTCAATAGAAAAATATATTTTCTTTGGTTTTCTGTGCAAATTTTTGAAGACCTGCAACATATTTGTTTGATTTGACACATCTGACCTGTTTTAGTAGGGCGGTGATGAAGCTGTGCCTATTTTTACTTTAAAAGATCACAAACACACTCCAGAGCTGCTTTCTAGCTCTTCTGAGGCGATAATGTCAGAAACAGAATGTGTGTATCGACTAAAGCCTCGATTCTCTCTTTATTTGAAGCAAACAGAAGCTTCAGCTGCTGCTTGGGAATTTACAGATTCTGTTTGAGCTTCGACTGCTGCACAAACAGAAAATAGTGATACTGTGTGTGTGTGTGTGTGTTGAAAGGCATGAGTCATTGCATGAACACTATGAGCTTCGTGTTTCCTGCTGGTACAGAAACACTCAGTGTGTGTATGGGGGTGGGGGGGCTATTACTGCACATTTTTAGTGCCTAGTAGTTCTTAAATTTTTTGCATTTATTGTGTAATAGCAGAATTTATTTTATAATTTGCTTTCAAATTTGGATTTTTATGTGGACTTGTTCTGTTTTAGTTCATCTCCCACATTTAGCTGGAATGAAGCCAGTGAGACACATTGGGACTTTAGAGAAGATGACTCAGAAAAGCAGATCATTATCTCTGTTCAGCTTTCCTTAAAAATAAAAATTCAAACTTACAATTTAAGTTGAAAAGACAATAAAGATGTCAGGAGTCACTAAAAGTTTTACAGTTTTTTAGAATGTTACTGTAGAGAGAGTAAATAACCCTAAAACCACGCTATCGATTATCTGTCATCATTTTTTCCTGATTTTTATGAATCAGCTTGGATGAATCTGTTTTTATCTTAAGATGTATGGTTTTATAACAAGAGTTGTTTGTGAACCTGAATTTCTGTGGTTCTGCCTGATCTGCAGGTGGATCCAGCTCTAGTATGCGCTCACTACATCGGGGTTCTGCTGCTGGTCGGAGTTCTAGTAACGGAGCTGCTGCAGCTGTCGGCGGTGCCGTTGGGCCCGGCAGCAGCCTTCTGGATATCGACCCAGTCATCCTGATCCAGCTGCTGGATCTGAAGGAGCGCAGCACTGTGGAGTCTCTGTGGGGGCTCCAGCCTCGCCCACCAGTGTCTCTGCTGCACAGCCAGGGTCAGTAAACACAACAATCATGCTCTGAGTCATGATTGTGCTCACCAGTAGAAATGTGTAGTTTATTTAGTTAATTCTACCAGTGAGAGTTCTTTCTTAAAATCACTTCTGAAACGTTCTCTTCTCTGCGTCCTGTCTCTTTAGCGCACGTCCATTCGAGGAAAGAGCGAGAGCGGCGGCCTCAGGTGGTGCGACGCTCTGCTCCGGACTCTGGAGTCCTGATCCGCCTCAAAGCTCAAATGGCAGAGGTCCGCAGCAAGATGTCCGATGTCAAGAGTCAAGTTATGGAGGCTCAAGAGTCTGGGGAGACCAGACCAGGCCCATCTGGAACCTTTGGCGTGGAGGAGGTTTCATCTCATCACGGTAATTCAGACACGCCTGCTTGTCACAAGCCCGGTGAGCTGGACCTGGTGGGGAGAGCTCGGTCTAGACCCTGCCGCCCCGGTAAGGACCGGGCCGTTCATGCTGTCAGTTACAGTTCTTACAGCCGTGATCTTAAATTTAAACGTGTTACTTTTTCTTACTTGTAGCCAGGAAGTCCCTGTCTCCTGTCCTGGACAGCAGCAGCTCTCTGGTGGTGAAAAGGAGGAGTCCAGACGAGTTGGAGAAAGATCTGAGAGGAGGAGACTCAGCTGCTGAGCTCAGCCTGCATCCTAAAGAGGGGATGGGAGGTGCAGACGGTCAGTAAGCACAAATCAGAGCTGTGAGAGTGAAAACAAAATAAAATAATGTGAGTCAAGAGGAGAAATGCTGATAAATGTGTGGATTTTCTAGCTCTGCATATGGAGTCGATCCTTGGTGAAGTTAAACATTGTGCTGTTGTGTTTTATGTTTAAGCACTGCTGTTTTTAAACCTGAGTGTACTTGACTTGTGTGTTTTTAAAAGGATCATCTTGATGCTGTAAAAAACATCCACTTCTCTGAGTGGGACTGAAAATAGTCCCTGATTCTGGAGCAGCCCGAATGTAGGCTGTTCTGGCTCCACAGAATCCTCTCTTAACACTCTTTTAGTTTGTTTACTTCAGTGTTTCTTTACTAAACTTTGTATTTCACAGTAGGGATGGGCTATATGGCCTAAAATCAATATCACGGTATATTGAGGAGTTCACCTCGATAACGATAAATGGACGATAACTACATGTACGAGCAAAAACTAAAGTTGTCCACTAGATGGGGCTGTCACAGGTATCACGTTGAGTCACGCTGTCATGTGACTCGAGGTGGTACAGCTTCTTAAACGGATATAAACGTCGCTAACCTACACACATCTTTTAGTTTTTTTATTACCAAATTTTCTGACATTGGAAAAACAATATACGATAAAAGTCAATAATTTCGATAACGATACATTTTCGATTTATTGCCCAGCCCTGTTTCACAGTCTCCACTACGCTTTTGCCATATTGCAGGTTCAGTGTCTAACTTTCATTTGTGGTGTAACAAAAAAATATTTGCAGAATGTTTCTAAAGACTTCAGAAAAATTTCATGTGCAGAATGATTTCTGTGGTAAAATAACTGCAGTGGCCTCTGCATTGTAGAGGATATTTAAATTTCAATACATCTGATTGCATGTTGGTTTAATTAAGGACTATATACATTTAATAGATGGATTATTCTGCATTTCTGTTATGTTTTGTCTGTTTATCATCTCACCTGCATTATTTTTATAAGTGTCTGTCCGCTGTATGATTTTGGTTTTGCATCTATTCCAGGAGTTCTAAAGTCAGACTCCACCCTGGTACCTCTGAGCAGCTCCTCATCAGAACAAGCCTCCACCTCCAAGCAGCAGTTCTCAGTGGAGCGGCAGCTGTACGGGGCCTCTGGGCCCAGAGATGAGATCTTTTCCCTGGGAGGAACCAGCTTCATGGCTGCCAGCAAGACCTGCAGCAGCAGGACTCTGGGGTGCGAGTCAGATGCTCACCGTAAACTCTGCTCCTCCACATCATCACATAACTCTATTGTGTTCTTCTGCTGCAGGGCTGTTGTATTGGATTGTGAAGCTGAAGGAAACTCCCATCAGTCTTTGCTGGAGGGAATTTCTGCACAATCACAGTCGGCTGAAGGTTGGCCCTCTCTGTTATGGTCACATACAGATTTCTGCAGCATGCTGTAGTGTAGTTAGTCTGTAGTTAGTCGTACCTAAGGTGAATGTAACAACCAACATTTATTTGAATTTTATTGTGAAAAGCTACTAGATTGTCTTCAAGAAACAGAGATTTGAACTGATTGAGATGTTTGCTAAAAATCAACTGGTGATCAGAATTACCCACACTCTGAAAAGGGTTGGGTTTTAACCCAGCAGTTTTTACTGTGCAATATTCAGCACAGTCGGTGTGATTGAAAATCCAAAAATCTGATTCTTTTGGGGTCCCTGAACACCCCACTGCCAAGCAGCAACAACTAAAAATCTGAATTTTTTCTTGGCCCACGAATAAACCGTCTCTAACACCAACATTAACTGATTGATGGTACCCAATTATTATGAGAAAATGTATTGTTGGTGGTATCTCCTCAGTATCGTCCTTCAATATCTTTAATATCACACTGATGATGTACCGGTACACTGGTTCTGCCTATAACCAGATTCTGGAAATTAAATGTTTTCAGGGTTTGAAAAGTGCATGAATTAAATTAAAAGTCCTTACAGGAGAATTGTTTGACTTCAATGAAAAGTTGCTATCTCTGTTAAAAAGTTGGTGTTTTAGGTCAAATAGATTCTGATTATTTTTAATCTGATGAAGAGGACCACAAGCATCTCTGCCCCTCTTTGCAGATGGCTGCCTGATAATATTTATCTACATTGAGCTCATAAATTCCCTCTTTCAAAGTTTAATGTGCTCATATTTCTTATTTGTTGCTAAAACAAATCATTTATAAACCATTTTTCAAAAATGACGAAACCAACCAAATTAAGCATTTCTTTGCATTTCTGTGCATTTGTGTTGCATAGATGTCCTGAAACTGTAGACGTGTCAGTGAGGTTAACGAAGCCGACACACGTTGTTTTAAGGATCTAAATAGTAAAATAACTGAAGCGTGATTCTATCCCATGCTCCGTGTCGACTGCAGATCCGTCGGCTGTGTTGGTGGCAGCAACCAGCAGTGACAGCGACACTGAGGATGAAGCTCTGCAGAGCAGCAACTCACGTTATGACAACCACACTCCCCCATGCACAGGTAACAAACACCTGTTTCCACAGTCTTCCAGTTTATTCAATTCAATTATTGTATCACAACATTTTAAAAGCTTCCCAGAGTTTAAGTTTCTTGAGTTTTCTGTTGTTTAAAAGTGAATTTAGACAGGTTAAACAGGTCTGTGTCCTGCATAATTTAAAACATGATCAGGTCTGACAGTGAGATAGAATAGAATAGAATTTATTGATCCCTCAGTGGGGAAATTCACTTGTCACAGCAGCACCATCACTCAAAAGGTAATTAGAAGAAGATAAAAACAAGGATACATCTATATACACATAGGCAGTAATCTAATATTGTAATCTTAGATCATTAAAGAACCACAAATAAAAGATAAAAACAAACTTGGTACCACTATGCAGCATACTGTAAGAGACACAGACAACAATGTGAATCCGGTATTGCACAAGTATAGAACACATGAATATTGCATTGGTGTTATTGTGTACCAGGATGATACCAGTACAGCTTAAACTGAGGAGTTATACACTCTTACTGCAGAGAGGGGATGAAAGATCTACGATAGCGCTCAGTTTTACATCTGGGATGTCTCAGTCTACCTCTGGAGGAGCTGTCCATGATCTCCACAGTGGAGTGCAGTGGGTGGGAGGGGTTTCTTAAGATGGAGGTCATCTTCCCCAGCATCCTCCTTTCACACGTCTCCTCAACTGTATCCAGCGGGCAGCCCAGAAACGAGCTAGCTTTGGTAGCTAGCTTGTTCAGTCTCTTTCTGTCTCGGTCAGAGCTGCCTACACCCCAACAGACCACAGCAGAATGAATAACAGAGCCAACAACAGAGTGATAAAAGGATTTTAGCAGCTGGGATTTAACTCCGAAGGACCTCAGCCTCCTCATGGGATGGAGGCGGCTTTGGCCCTTCTTATACAGAGCATCTGTGTTGTGGGACCAGTTCAGTTTACTGTTGAGGTGAACACCCAGGTACTTAAAGGTGTCCACCACCTCAATGTCTGCTCCCTGGATATTTACTGGTGAGTGAGGAGGAGTGTTTCTCTGGAAGTCAATCACCATTTCCTTTGTTTTACTGGTGTTCAAGCGAAGGTGGTTACGCTCACACCAGTCCACAAAGTCCATGATGACTGACCTGTACTCCTGGTCGTCCCCCTCAGACACACAGCCGACGATGGCCGAGTCATCAGAGAACTTCTGGAGGTGACAGCTGCTGGTGTTGTAGGTGAAGTCCGAGGTGTAGAAGGTGAAGAGAAAGGGTGAGAGCACTGTACCCTGCGGAGCTCCAGTACTGCACACAACCACCTCAGACGTACAGTTGTGCAGCCTCACGTACTGTGGCCTGTTGGAGAGGTAGTTGATGATCCATGCAGTCAGATGTTCGTCCACTCCTGCACCCCTCATCTTCTGCTGCAGTAGACACGGCTGGATGGTGTTGAAGGCACTGGAGAAGTCGAAGAACATGATCCTCACAGTGCTTTTTTGCATCTCGAGGTGATTCAGAGCCCGGTGCTGCAGGTAGATGAGGGCGTCTTCCACCCCCATGTTTGGTTTATATGCAAATTGAAGTGGGTCTATTTCTGGGGTCACTACTGAACGCAGATGGGTGAGGATGAGTCTCTCCATAGTCTTCATCAGGTGGGGGGTCAAGGCGACTGGTCTATAGTGGTCTGGTTCCCTGGGATGTGATGTTTTGGGGACTGGAACCACACAGGAGGCCTTCTACAGGATGGGGACCTGCTCCAGTCGAAGGCTCATGTTGAACATGTGTGTGACCACTTCACACAGCTGGTCAGCACAGTCTTTGAGCAGTCTGGGGCTGATTCCATCAGGACCTGCTGATTTCCTGCTCTTAAGCCGCCTCAATTCTCTCCTCACCTGGTCCAATGTAACTGAGAGGAGGTAGTGAGGGGGGGCTTGTTGCTGATGAGAGTTGGTGGAGGGGGGAGAAGCTGATAAATGGTGTGAAGTTGGGAGGTGGGGGGTTGGCTGGCTGACTGGAGGTGGTTGGGGGGTGGTGGTGCCTGTTGCAGCAGTGGGGGGAGTGGAGTCGAATCTGTTAAAAAACAGGTTAAGCTCATTGGCCCGGTTCTGGTCCCCGTCAGCAGACCCACTGGCACCACTCCTCCCACTGTGACCTGTGATGTTCCTGAGGCCTCTCCAGGCACCACGAGTATTGTTCTGCCCCAGCTGATTCTCCAGCTTCCTCCTGTAGCTGTCTTTAGCCCGTCTTATTTTGTGTTTAAGTTCTTTCTGTACACAAACATCAGTATTTTTCCTGAATTGGGTGTGATTTTTTTTCCCTTCTTTCTTCCACCAGGAGAGCAGCTCCTGCCTGATGACCTGGGTCTACCTGCTGACAGGTGATTCCCCGTCAGGCCGCTGCTTCATTGATGATGTGATAACACCCCCGTTAGCTCCACAGACCCAAAGAGTAGAAACAGCTTGTTTTGCATGAACTTAAAGTAAACAGAATGCAACAACCTGCCTGATTTTGCAGATGCATCAACAGATTTTGGTTTCCTTTACATTTTCAGAACTGGACAGAGGCGTTAAAGATAACAATATGATGAAAATATTCTATAAACAGACAGAAACCTTTAGAGATGAAAGAGTTGTCGTTATCCTCTTTAGACCTGAGGGCACTGGTTGTGTTCAGATCAGCTGATCGCTATAATTCAGAACAAATCTGTTACCACAGCATCCACATGTGTTTATTAGTAGCATGTTATAACAGTGTAATGTTTTATAACGCCGCTTTGCTGATAAGTTCAGAGACTCTACTCCACTTCCTCCTCCTCGTCGGCACTAATAGACTTTATTCAACACTAGACAATAGAACCTGTCAACAGCTTCAAATGTTGGACTTGTCTAAATGCTTTTACTGTTAATAGATGCTACGGTTGTTTGTTACTGAATATTTAAATAAAAACACTAAATGACTCATTCGAAACATTTTGCACACTTAAAAATATTGATAGAAGTTTAATTTTTACTGATCAAACTGGGAAAAACCCGCCTCAGGCCAGTTTGTACACGTTCATTCATTTAGAGGTGTAGTTTAAGAATCCTACTCTTAATATGTTGACTCTAAATGCTCCAGAAAAAGTTTTTACAGAAAACAAAAACACTTCTGACGTCTTTTCATCCTGCCAGACTTGTTTTTGTCTCGTTTTTGTAATTCTGTTTCAACAAGGATACAATGAACACGGAAGGAAAAAGGTTACGAACTCTGTTTTAATGAGCATAATTTAGTTTTTTTTAATAGGAAAGAAAAGTGTTGGCAATCTGGTTTCCTCGCAGTAAAAGAGCTTCGAGCAAATTAAACAGTGTAATTAATTTGGGTGAAGTGATCCTTTTAAAATGCGCTGCGTTTAACAGTAAATTTGAATAAAGGTCTGTAATTATGTAACGTGCTCTTTGCGGCGCTGCTTGATGGGTTTATTAGTTTACACCTCTGAACAAATGGAGCAGAGACGAACTATGAAGGTTTCTGCTGAGCCTTAAAACACTCAAGATGTTTGGGAGCTGTAGACTTTTCTGCACTTTGTAAAACTTAGAGGGGAAGCCATATTCTCTGCTGGAAATCTGATCTTCACTCTGTGTAAATATGTTTATTTGTGTTTGCCTGGACTGAAAGGAGAATAACAAATTTATTGTTCATTTGTCTTGAAATTTCAGTCATTTTCTGTTATTTATGCTGCCCATAATCACGAGATGCATGGTTTAGTCATTTTCTTGTGCTTCTGTCCAAAGCTGATTTGATTAGGAATGTTCCCAGGTTGCACCATGTTTTATTGTGTGTATATTTTCTTTATGTGTAATAAATTAAATGTTTTGCAACATGTGAAATCTACACGCTCTCATGTCTTCGGCCTCAGTATTACAAAGAAAAACAGTAGAAATATTACCAACTAAGTTAAATATCAGATAAAGATGACCTGAGGAAATACAAAATGCAGTTTTCTAATAATTATTTCATTCATTGAGGGGAGAAAAGCTGTCCAAACCAGTCAGAAGTCATTGCCTTCAATATCCCAATAGTGTCTGACAACATAAATTAGGCTAAAAGATCATAAGAACTAAAACATTGTTAGAACATGAATTAGGCTAAAAGATCATAAGAACTAAAACATCGTTAGAACATGAATTAGGCTAAAAGATCTCAAAAAGCAGCACATTCCCTGTCCTGAAGAAGTTCAAGAACAAAACGCAGAACACTGCAGGCCTCCTTTGGTTATGGTTAAGGTCAAAGGTCATCAATTTGAAAGCAGCTATGGCATCATGGGAGAGCTGACCAAAAAGAACACAAAGACTTGTCTCACGTTTTTCAAAAATCACCTTAATGATTCCCAAGACTTTGGGGGAAATTGTCTGGACTGATAAGACAAAAAAAAAGGAAGATGTGTGTCTCGTTCCATTTGGAGTAAAATTAAACATCACACCAACTATCAAGCATGGTGGTTATGTGATGGTCTGGATCTGCTTTGCTGTTTCAGGACCACTTGCTGTAATTGATGGAACCATGAATTCTGCTCTCTAGCAGAAAATCCTGAAGGAGAATGTCTGACCTTTGACCTCAGACATTCATGCTGTAAGACCCTCCCACATGGCTGAATTCTGCTCCTTCAAAGAAGCGACTCATTACCAGGTTGTCAGGGTTGTTAGAATCAATTGACCAACCAACTTTTACTTTTACCATTTTGGTTTTCTTTCTCTAAATAAATGAAATCATCATTTGAAGACAACATTTTATATTTACTCTGGTCATCTTTGTCTGATAGAGAATTTTGTTTGCAGATCTGAAACATTAAGTTTGACAGAAACTAACTCTGGCGGACCCCCAGACCCCAGGTTCTGATTTTGGCCCAGGTTGGGTGCTAGGGGTTGAATCTACAGGTCAGGACCCCACTCCGGGGCTCCTGGAGGCCTCTGGAGGACCTCCAGGGCCCATGTAATGAGTTTGGCCCAGATCGGGTGCTCAGAGTCTGCCCTGCAGGCTGAAGAATCAGCCTGGATCACTGCTTCGGGGGGGGTGCTCCCTTATTTATGCTCAGAATGGTGCCCCAAGGGTGGGCTGCAGTACTGCACATCGTCCCGTAGAATGAGCTCCATGACTAAAATTCATGAGGACCAGGGCGGGGGGAGGCACAACCCCCAAAACCTGCCCAAAAATGGCTCACTGTGCCTGGGGAAGCATCCTGGGGAGCTCTGCCAAATTTCCTGGTTCTTCAATGGCTACTAACCCTCCGATGGTCTTCTGCCGCTCCTTCCAAAACCTCCAGGGGCATAGTAATTTCCTTGCTATGAGGCAGATCGCCTGTAAAGCTTAAGCGAGCAGCGTGAGTTTCAATGGGACAGTTTTTGAGCGATATGAGCGCTATTTTGACAGATTTTAACAAATTTTCACAGGTTTTTCGACTGAACTGGGGGAAGTCCTCCAGGACCCCCTGGCAGTGGTCTGGGTCTTAAAACTGTAAGGAGTAAAACACTTTTTTTCACACTCAGATTCCCCACGATGAATGCATCATTCTGATCATCAGGTCATAATAGTTCAAATTTCAATCTGCCCCCTCCACTCTGAGTTTTCTAGTCAAGAACTCCTTTCTTTCTCTGAATTTCATTATCTCGTTTCCCTCAAAGCCCGAAGTGCTGCGGCAGAGAGAATAAAAGCCAGAGCATGAGTGGGGTGAGACGCCGAGGCTTTTTATAGAAGACATGTGGAGGACTGCTCACTTTTGTGAAGCTGTTTATGTAACAGCAGACAGCATCGTTCCACATGAAAGCCCAGTTACAGCATCACATCTCACACTGTGACTTCTGGCATCTCACGCTGTTACCTGAAAACATTTTGTTCAGGTTCTCTGATTCTCATCACTGAAGCTCAACAAAAACCCATCGCCTTCCTTCCTTCAAGTGGAACGGGGGTTAGCGTGTTCATACCAGATGATTACTGTTAGTTTTCATCTATCAACACTTCTGTCAGAATAGTGATAGGTTTATTTATATTTGGTCACTCTTCAGGGCAGAAGCATTCATGTGAAGTGGCTGGAGGGGTTTTGGGACGGCCTTTTTGGATGATGTGTGTTTGAGGTCTTCTGTTGAAAAACACAACTGTGTCCAACCTTCTAGCTTAGTTTGAACTTTATGCAGAGTAGTGGTACCATGATGCTGCCACCACCATGCCTGACAGTTGGACATTAATGAGTCACCTTGACACCATCTAAACTTACTTTCTGTTCTTTTTGAAGCTAGATCTTCTTCCTTGGTCCTCTCAGTCCATGGTGAGGTAAAAGTCTTCAGCCCAGGCTGGTTTTAATGCTGCTGATAGATAATTAGTGTTGAAGAAAAAGAAAGCACCAGCCAGAGACTTGGTCTATTCTTTATATACATAATTAGTCACCAGTTACAATCCACATATTTATATACTACAGGAACACAGATATTACAGGTACTCAACATGTGTTTAAATGTTTTTCTTCTATTTGTCTTTACCTAACCTGGATGTTCAAGAAGAGCCAATCATGGGGTTTGTCTTCAAGCCCAGATCACTAGAAAGAGGGGGCCATTTGTGCCCCCTTTGAGCTCAAACCACCCCCCAGAACTCCTTATCCACTGGTCTGAACAGTGCATAGGTCTAGTAAGTCCTAACTTCTCACCACTGAGGAATGTCGATAATCCGGAAATGTTCTGCCTCCTCCATCAAACCCTGAAGAAAGCTTCATGTAAATTTTATCATAAAAATCATTTAAACTGAAATGACAGCTGAGCTCAGGTGTATTAAAAGACATGAAGCTGTCTTCAGGGTCTCTGCACCAATGCTGTCTCAGATATGGCTGACAGAACCACATTTACTGCATCCTTCAGCAGAAGACAAACCCTCAGAAAGCCTTTTAATGCAACGTCATTATTGCTTACAAAGATAAAAGAAAACTCTTTTAGTCGTGTGTGCATGGACACAGTGCAGATTCATGAGGGGCCCTGTAGCTGGACAGTGAGAACGGGCGGACAGAGACGATCCTCTGCTTGTTTTCACAGAAACGTCCTTTTAGTGCAAGTGGAGCACGAGTGAAGGAGGATTTACCACGAGGGGAAAAAATTCACTTTTGTTGCTCATACTGTGACAATTTCTGAGTATAAGCAGCACTGTAGGGCTAATCGAAAAGGTTTTAGTGAACAATGATTTCACTGATTGCTGAACACCTGCTACAACAAAATAAAAATCAGCAAAGGTTAGAGAAACGTCCACCTGACAGCTTTCTGTGGAGTGGTCTCAGCCATTAAACACTCACCCCTCTAACAGCAACATGAGGTCTTGTTATCATGACAAACGCTTAGATTTTTACAGGAAGCTCAGAGTCATTCTAAAATGTTTCATTTTGATTTATTTTCAGATATTTTTGGATCCCAAAGCACAAGATCTTTGAAATTTATGGATCTCTAACCCAGAACTTGTCTAAGTTGGATTAAAAAACACAAAATCTCTCAAACCTGCTTGCTGAATGCAAACATTTATCACAGAACTTTTTCCCAGTTCATAAAAAAGCTAAAATATCTTGAAAACGAGTTTCAGCATTTATAACCACCGGTATTGAAGTCCTGCTTCTTGCAAGGATGTGAAAACGTTTGACTCCAGCTGCTGCTGTGCAGACTCTCATGGACCCCCCGCGGTAACCCCAACACTTTTCTACAAATATCAGATTGTTAACCAGTTCCACATCTGCTGCTTTTTCTGCATAGATTGGTTGTGCACACAGCTTGAAGGCTGCTAGGAAGCAAGACCTCAATTTCAAGTTTCCAACCCTGCATGAACTGATCGTAAATAACAATTCCAGACTTCTGAGTCTTTGTTGGTTTGTATTTAAAATGAGGCTGCAGAAAAATCAGATCTATGCTGCAGACATCTGTAATTTGGTTTAATATTATAAACTAAAAAAGGCTAATTAAAACTGCAGATGTTGGTCTGTGATCATAAAAAGGCTTAAGATTTATTTTATAAAATATAAACAATAATCTGTTTAAAGCTATTATTTGACTTGAGCGTAACTTTTTAATATAAAAATATATAAATTTGGTTGTTTTTGTATTAATCTAACATCACTTGTCATTATAGCAAGATCCCAACCTCTAATCAGTAAATTACAAATCAACCTGCCGATTATCCATTTAACAGAACTGGGAATAAATACATCTTTATAGAGAATATTGTGATGAAAACGGTTTGTCTTATATATTAGATACATCTTTCTTGTTATGTCAGGATGAGGAAGCAGGGCGAAACAGCAGCTAAGCTATGGGAGGCTTACTATTATGACTCCACTGAAAGCCAGACAGGTTTACACTTATAAATACTTGGTCAGTTTTTTTGTTTTTATTTTTTTACTGTAATAAAGTCATATCCTCGTCGCCTCCTCCATCCGGCGCTCGTATTTAGACAGTTTCTCCCAACTACTGAGCGTTGTGACACATGGATTAAAAAACCACAGATTTAAAAGACAAAATTATTTTATGTACACTCCTCCAGCACTTGCTCAACTTAAAATTGTACTCGGAATACACATACTCAAATACACACACACACACACGCTTAAGTGAATATTCTATATGACTGTGATTTCCTTTGTTGCCCGTTTCCTTCAGGCCCTTCAAGACCAACGCTGTGACAGACCTCCACGAGGGAATTTAATGGCTTTTAGTCTGAACTGACAGTCTTAACAGTACATTCTTACGAGCTAGACGCCCCCCAGAATCACAAACAGAAAAGAAGACAAAATTCACTTCAGGCTGACCTACTTCACCACATTCTGGGACATGGAGTACGTTCTGCTCCACTAATGCTCCACAGCTTGGTAGCAGGATGACACCAGCAAGGGTGAAAGGGGAAGTGATGCTGGAGACCTGGGTATCGCCGGTATTTGAACCTAAATCTCACAAACATTTGGCAAATTTACTGCATCTTGTGGAAAGAAATGACTAACACAAAACTGTGGAAAGAGTTGAAAGTGATCGATTTGTGAAATAATGACAATGAAAGAGTTCTATGACCTGATAAGAGAGTATTAGACAGCAGCGAGGGGGGTACTCCTCTGCAGAATCTGGAGCAGACCGGAGACGAATCCAATTAGAAAGTTTCCTGTTGGGCCTTGGGAGCTGGCCTCAGTGGATTACACTGAAGGAGCTATCCCTCAGTTGCTGATGACTGGGATGTTTGCTGTATTAATGCAAAGGGACTGTTAACAAAATGTTACTTATTAAGGGATTAGTCTCAGACTGTGAGCCGTGTAACACATCCTTTATGATGTTTTATAAACATTTTAGGGAATAGACTCTAAACCTCTATTTACTGCACCTAGCTGGTTATCCTAACTTAGCACTAAAACTAGCTGGAACAACCATCCAGGGTACTTTCCCCCTGCTATGCACGTGTGCCGCTGATTCTACTGTCCTAATGTGTTGATTTTACACTGATTAGGAACTACCTCCTATTAGCTTATCAGTTGTGTTGTTATTAACCCAGAGTGTGAGGGCCTTAATGATACATAAAAATATTTATTTTTGCATTTTAAGTTTACTTCTGACAGAGCAGTGTCCAAACATTGCAAGATGAGGGCAAGAATTGTAAAGTTAATAGTCCTTGCGGGCCTAAAAATTAGATTTTTTTTCTTTGAAGATCAAGTTTACATTTTTTTAACACATTTGCAGTCATCTCTAGTATGAATGAGTGCCTTCTGAGTCAATCTCCATGGGAAAAAAGCTCTGGCGCTCTTGTTTCAGGAAGTAGAAGTTAGCTGGAGCAGAAG
>SSNS01000355.1:369354-461247 GCA_006937985.1 Aphyosemion australe
AGACGGCAAGTTTTGGAGACTTCCTGATATTTGGACATCTCACCTCTGATTGGCTAACAGCAACGTGAGTCTACCACTGACTCAATTTGCTTTGCAAGGTTGATGTTTTAGCTCCACAAATAACACAAGCCTGAACAAGCTCTGCTGTGTTGTGGAGTTGCTAATGCTAACGGTTAGTTTCCACTAGCAGAGACGTTTTCTGCTGTTTCTAGGACGCTAAACCAACAACAGCCTTCCCTGTCACGAGCCAAGATGTTTGAGTCCATCAATGCTAATTTTCAGTGTGACGTAGATCTGTCAGGCTTTTCTAATCCGTTTCCCCTTCTATTTTCTATCAGAAGCTAATGCAGGAAATAAGGGTAGAAGACTATTTTCATGTTCAGCCTGCATGTGAAACTCAGAGTGACTGATCGTATTTCAAAAACAAGTCAAAAATGGTTTCTCAGTGAACTTGCTCTTTAAAAAATGCAAAAAAATGATTTTAGGTTAATTTCTTTTTGTACATTTGTACTCCTCAAAATAGGTCCAAAATAGGCATACTAGTAAAAGTTTGAATACATAAATGTTAGAAAGTGTCAATGAAATGAAAAGTGGGGGCTGCACAAAACCACTCAGAGGGCTGCCAGTGGCCCCAGGCCAAACTTTGGGCATGCCTGTACTAACATAAATCAAAGCTGTAGAAGCCTTTCAAAATAAAATACTTTTTTTTGAAAAACTGTGTTTTTTGAGTAAAAATAAATACCATCGCTAAAACAATATTTCTCCCCCACTAGAAACCCATTAACACAGGAGTATATCTATTCTGGAGGCATTTATGCAGGTAAGTGGATTTTAATCTTTTATAATCTGCCGGTATATGCTTTTATCTGTAGACAAATTGTCGCTGGATAATTGCTGGGTCATTGACTGCATGGGAGGGGCAGAACAGAATGTGCCTTCAGTGCCACAAACCAAGAGCAAGAATAGTTCCAGCCTTGTGTTGGAGTGTTATTTGTCTGCTACCAAAGAACAAAAGGCAGATAGATAAGAGCTGGATGGAACGCTCCATGTCCGTCTCTGGCCCACCCTGCTTTTTAGACCTAGTTTATGTCAAACGGGAGGAGAAAGGAATGATTTTGCAGCGTATGGACATCTTGTTTCCTTTTGATCTAACGATTAATTCTACTGTACAGCTACAAAGGATGTGATTTGGGTTTAGAGGGAGCAGTTTGTAGAAGTGTGAGAAAAGCTATCACCATGATTATTACTTTAAGCTAACAACCTTTAAAAACATATTAGTGGTAGGACACACTATCTGTTAAATAACAACAAATTACAGTACAGGATTCCAGACAAAATGGCAAAATGATCAGTTTGAGTGAAAAGGAGGAAAACACGGGGGTGTGACTCAGCTGTAGACCCTTCTGGCTGCTGTGTTTATATATATTTATACATATGTGTATTCTGAGCAACAAAACTTGCCCTATTTTACATTTTATGTTTGTTAAAAATAAATAAATTTTCTCTACAGAATGCGGAGCAACCAGGCACAGAAATGAATGTTAAACGCGTCTTCATACTGAATGCAAGGTTATGGTTGTTTTTTTTTTGTTGTTGTTGTTTAATGAATTGAGGGTGTAATCGGGTCTGATACAGAATAAGGCTCCTAAGCATGATTTAGAGTCTAGGTGAGCAAATTCAAAATATTCTTAAAATCCCAGTTTCAGACTCTTTATCCTGAAGCTCAGATCGTATTTGCCCTGACTGCAATAAACCATGTCTCTTCTTGTCTTTTATGAGTTATTTGTTTCCATAACTTAGTGCCTTTTCTAAGAATTGCAGTCACAACAGGGAGGATGCTGTTTGGACTTGACCTAAAGCATTAGAAAGCGGGGCTTGTGTTTCACAGGTTAGTCCTCTAATAAAGACTGAATAACCACAGAACGACTGCAGGAGCCACAACTACTTACTATCAAAGAAAGACGTGTTGTTGAAGGCAGAGGTGGGTGGGCTGGGGGCGCAGGGAGAAGTGATGAAACGATTAAAACGATTTGGTTTGGCTCGCCCCTTCAGATGCTATTATCAAGGTGAGGCACCGCCACTTCAGGCCTCCAGTTGGAGCAGAACCGCATGTGGCCGAATGGTATCAGACCTAGCAGCTCCCTGGATCTACTTGGCCACCTCCGGCCCCATTGGTGACTACCGTGCCCACGCCTGTGGTGTCGCCTCACTGCTTGGCCTAACAGCATGGCTGTTTGGGGCCACAGTGGGTCCGTAAAGCTAGAGGTGCCAGCCTCCTGAAATGGGACACTTGACCTGCGTCTCAGCGGGCGTTCTCCTTGGTAGCTACGGGAGACTGTGAAGAGGTCGGGGCTAAAGGTGAAGCAGGGCTTCCGTGAGCCTGGGACCAGGGAGATCCGGCCCTCCAGCGACGGTTCCAACAGGCTGAGGCTAGTTCTGTCTGTGAATGAATCCGTTCGGTCTTCATAGTTGAGGTCAGCGGGAGCAGAGCACTGCTGCAGGGGCCAGCCTCCGCGGCTCTTTCCCCCGATGTCCGCAGCGCTGCCTCCCTCACCACCTTCGCGCTCTACCCTCATCGTTTCATCTTCCTCCTCTTCTTCTTCCTGCTCTTCCTCCTCTACCTCTGCAGGCTCCTCCTCCTGCACCGGTCCCTCCACCACACCCTCCTCCTCATCCTCTGCGTTGGTGGGTGGTGGAGAGCGTGGGTCCCGCAAGAACACCACTATGACAGTAATGTTATCACTGGAGCCTGCATCTCGGGCCGAGGCCACCAGCTTGTGGGCCACCATGGTGGTGTCTCCATTGTTCTCCTGGAGATGGTCGCTTACCACCCGCACTGCTTCGTCTGGATTTACTGTGTCCCAGAAGCCATCACAGGCCAGAATCAGGTAGTCTTCTGAGCCATCTAATGGGAAAATACCATGATCTGCATCACCGCAGATGTAGGGTTTGTGCTCCGAGTCGCCTGTCAAAACCAAAAACATCATTAAGGACAGTGGAAAGGGTAGTTTAGGACGAAAAGGTTCTAAAAAACAAATTCATCTTAACTTTTTTCAATAATCTACGGAAGTCCTGAAAGGCAAGGGAACTGTCATTCACAGAACAAAAGAGTATTTTTTGGGTTTTTTTTAAGACGTTCTCATTTTTTGCTTAAATAAAAAAAACTTATTAGAACAAATTGTATTCTTAAAAACTGCTAAGGGAAGTAAAAAACAACAAAGATTTCCTTTTTCTTTTGCTTTTTGTTGAGTAAGAAGTGGGAAAAATGATAAAAATGAGACAACAGACTAAAATATTTTTCTCCTGGCCTTGAATGGCTTCCGCAAGAATCACATCTTAAAGTACTGCAGAATAATGTTTGTGCATGCAGCAGCATCACTAATAAACCATTAGTGTACCTATTGCTCTGGACACCGACAGGCTGCCGTTGACCCTCCATGTACCGAACCAGATCACACACCCTCCCAGTGCCTCGATCCTCTGCTTCTCATCCTGCAGAGACACAAAGACGGCTATCGTCTCTGCAGCAAATGACTCATGACAGCGCTCGCTACCTGTAATGCACTTAAAATAATTGGTCCACTCAAATTGCTGTTTATTTAGTTCTTAGTTCTCTAAATGACAGGAAGCGACCAACGATCCTTCTCTTCAGCAGCAGGAAAAGTAAAAACATGATTCTGAATATCATCAAAATTACAAGAGACTCTCATCTCTGCCTGTTAGATGGTTAGTTAGCTCATGTAGCTCATCAACATCAAGCTGTTTGTGTATTGAGAATGTCAAATCTCACCTCTCTGTCTGGTTTATGTGGTTTCATCAGCTCCACCACCTGCCCCCTCCTGACCAGAATGACTTGGGAGTCTCCCAGCCAGGCCACGTGCAGCGTCTGACCACGCAGGAACGTCACCACGCCCGTCGTTCCACAGCGCAGGTTCTGACAGACACACCAATGCCTCAAACTCATACAGGAACAACGTCCTCAACTCATCAAAACACAACCAGCTGAAGCTGATTCCACTGACACGCTCAAAGATATCAAACAACATTTTTGATCGGCTGCCATACTGCTGCCAACCACTGAACATTCTCCCTCTCTTGATACTAACTTTTTACTTTCTTTAACATAAAGTACTACTACTAGTTAATCAGGTTATTTTGTATGTGTATTTGCTCTGTCTTCTTAAACGCCCAGTCGGTTGTAGCAGAAGGCTGCTCATACTCTTGGAGGTTTCTTCCTGTTTAAAGGGAGTTTTTCTCTCCACTGTCGCTACATGCTTGCTTAGTATGGAGATTGCTGTAAAGTCATTGACACAACAAGTCAGTGACTCGATGCAATCTGCTGGGTTTCTTTAGTTAACAGAGCTCTCAAGCCTCACGCAATGAGCGTGAGACTCACGCATTTTGCTGTCTTACACGCACTCACGCCACACATGAGATTTCTCACGCTGAAAAAGCACAACGGTGAGGTTAGTTGGACAGTGGATATTCAACAGATGGTTCACTACAGTCAATATTGAGTTATTATGCCGTGCGCTATGATATGTGTGTGCGCTGCGCCAGATAGAGACGGCGGTCAGCTGTGTTCCGAGGACTCGCTCATGAAAGCGGTGGTCCGCTTAGGGACCGTCAACAATTTCTAGTCATTTGAGAACGCATACAAAAAGTCAAAAGCTTCCAGCTTCATTGATTAAATTATTCAAAATCAATTCTCAGTTCTGTTCCTAAACTAGACCAATGAGACACGTTTTTTTTAACACATTTCATACAATCTGATCTTTTTTTTATTAAGATTTTCATAAAAATAAGATATTTTCTTCAAAAGCTTCCAGGTTTTTTTGTCATTTTATTACAAAACCTGGATGCTATTGAAGCAAAATACAGAAATTGCCATATAAATATTAATAAAAATGATCTCTTTCGATTAGACATGTTAAAAACTGGTGTCTCATTAGTCTAGCTTAGTAACAAAACTGTGAATTCATATTGAGTAATTTGTTAATTTACCTGGAAGTTTTTGAAGAAAATTACTTAATTTTCTATAAAAATCTTAATAAAAAAGATCAAATTGCATAATATGTTAAAAACTGCTGTCTCATTGGTCTAGCTTAGTAACACCATTGGAAATTGGGTTTGAGTATTTTGATCAATTTATCTGGAAGCTATTGAAAAACAAACTATTTTTCATTAAATTACTCATAAAAAAAAGATCCCATTGTATGAAATATATTTCAAACTGATGTGTCTTTTTTGTCTAGTTAAGTAACACAACTGAGAATTGATTTTGAATAATTTAATCAACTAAGCTGAAAGCTTTCGATTTTTTGTATGCATTCTCAAATGACTAGAAATTGTTGACGGTCCCCAAGCGGACCATCGCTTTCATCAGCTGACCGCCGTCTCTATGTGGCGCAGCGCACGATATGAAACCCTCCGCTGACTGTAGTGAACCAGGAGTGAATGTCTGTCGAATAACCAACATCCAACTAATCTCGCTGTTTACCCCCCCCCACCCCCACCCCCACCCTAGTCTCACGCATGGAAAACTTCAAAAGTTGGGAGCCCTGAGTTAACAATAATGACTTGAACACTGATAAGCATAAATAAATTGACTTCCACCCACAAAAACCCACCAGAAAGCGGAAAGATGAGACGAGCCCCCCCACTCCACCCCTATTACCTCTCGGGAGGCCTTCTTTACAAAACGTTCATCGGTCAGCTTGAAGGCTCTGCAGAGTGCCTCGTTGGGGTCCTGGCTAAAGCACTCCTGCCGGACTAAGTTCACGTGGAGGTGGTTGGCGGCATAAATGGCAGCATCCACACCGCCGTGACCGTCAAACACAGCAAAGAAGGCCTGTTCCTCCTGGTCCTGGTAGACAGGAGAACAAAAACAACCTTGCTGTAATATTCTCACTGTGGGAGTGTGAGCAACAACAAAAGATCCCACTATGTTCATCACATACAAAGGTTTCCGTTCAGCAAATATGAATCCAGTTAGACTTCTATATGTTGGACACTTAAAATAGCTGGTTTCTAAAGCCTCCTGAGGGAAGGAACCACATTCAGCAGCACAGGTCTCCTGGAGAGGAGCTGAACTATCTATCAGCAGGTCATATTTACAGACCTGCACTGCTCACATCTTGTATTGATAAATTGCTGGTGCTCTGCACACTTACAGCTGTCTGAAGAGTCCATTTTTGTCTGTGCAAGTTATCATAATAAACATATTTTTCTTTAAGAAGGAAAGACTCCTGTTTAACTCTTGTAGGCATGTTGGAACAAAAGGCGCTGTATTTTTATGTTGCCTGAATGTTGAAGAGAGTGTTGAAGTCAGGGATGATGATGTGCTTGTCCTCCATCTTGCGTCTCATGTTCTTAATGGCGTGGATGGACGTCTCATAGTACGGCTGTGGACGGCGGCGGTAGGGCAGCTCCTTCTGCCAGACGCAGCACGTCTCAAACAGCCTGTTAAACACCAACCGGGCCAACTTCACAGACTCCATCTCTAACACACACACACAAGGCACGCAAGCACGCGCACACACGCACGCACGCACGCACACACACACACACACACACACACACACACACACACACAGAAACAAGTAAATCTAACATGCTTGAATTAAACTCTACTACAAAACACTTCTCTGCTTGTTTCCTGCTCCCACACACATTTGCAGCCTACACAACAAAAATCAAATAAGAGAATGTAGAGGTCACTATCTTTTCCACACCTGTCTTTGCTTCCAGAGTTTGTGAGTAAAAACAAACTCCATCAATAATCTCACTTGTGGGCACTAAGTGGACCTCTTTTATGTCTGAATTGTCTTCAAAGTGACATTAAATACATTTTTTTTTTTTGCTGTTTTTAGGAGTAAAAGTGTGTTGTTGCCATCTGAAAACAGCTCAGATCACCTAACTTTCATAGTGGTTCATTTGACATTATTTTATCAACCTTTACACCACCATCAGTCTCACTTTAGACTGTTATTTTTATAGATTTTTTTTGAGGATTTTATAAGGTTAATGAGGCCCAATAAATAATCATCAGTGAATCCAGGGCTCAAGTCCAGCAATACTCTTTTATATTATTTCTGCTGAAATAAGTGTGTAATGTGAAAAGATTTAAGTTTTGTTCAATTAATTCTACATGGAGCATGTAGAATGAATTGTTAGCAGTGGTGCCCCCAAGGCGTGGCCAAGACCTCCCATGGAAAATTGATGGCCACCCCCTGGAAAGACCTTCCCAAACTGAATAACTCATGTTCATGTTCACATGAACTAGTCTTCCTGGGCACGCCCAACCAGGAGGAGACCTAAAGGAAGACCCAGGACATGCTGGAGGGACTATGTCTCTCAGCTGGCCAGGGAACACCTTGGGATTCCCCCAAAGTAGCTGGCCCAAGTGGTTGGAGAGAGGGAAGTCTGGGCCTCTCTGCTTAGGCTATTGCCTCCGCAACTCGACCCCGGATAAGCAGAGGAAAATGGATGGATGGAAATTGAGGTTAATTTGTTGGATGCACATTTATTTTAACAAAAAAGCATGAAGGAGCAATGCACAACTACAGGCTAAATGCTCCCAGAGTTACAACAACGACCAACTTTTGTGCCACCCTAAAATTTTCACTGTTTCACTGGGTGCCACTGGCTTTTAGCCCATGCGTCTGTATGCAAACTCCATTTCTCTGAGGAAAATGCCCCATAAATCCTTTTTAGGGTCAGAATAGTCAACTTTTTGGCTTTTTAGATATTTTACTAGATTATTTCTGTCTTGAATCACTCACCAGTAAAAGAGTCATTATTTCCAGCTAGCAGCAAACGTCAGTGGAAGAGGAACGAAGCTGTGTGAGGCCTGACAGAAGCAAAGGCTGTGCCAGAGCTTAACATGCTAATGCTAGAATGAGCGTCTGTGCTGTCTTTGCTTTGTCCTCTCACTGTCCATCTGTTCTTCTAACAAAGACCAGCCTTTCCTGTGTCCTCCATCCCCCTTTCATTCTCCACTTTTTAAATGAACAATCCCTTTAAATCCCGTGTCCCGGCATTAAACCCGCTCTCTCTGCTCTGACTCTTATTTCTCTTGCTTGTTTTAGAGCGGCATCTGACATAAAGGACTGCTCATAAAAATAAACAAATAAATAAATAAATAAACAGAAAAGTTGAGTGCAGCGAAGCGACAAACAGGATGTGATTGGCCATTACATAACAAAGTAGAGAACATGCACAAGATGCTTTTTGCCTCGTTAAACTTTGGGTTTACATCTTTGAAATTCAAATTGATCACCTGTAATAAAATTTAAACAATAAAAAATAATGGTTCATAAAATTAAAGTCTTTAGCTACATTTATTCACACTGAAGGTTGCATTCCATGTTTAGCTTCCAACAAACCAGCATGCAGAAGTGGAATGCAGCTCTTGTTAGTACACCTGTTATTTCAGTTTTGCTAATCAAAATTAATTTACGGTTTCACCAATTTCTATCATTCTTGTTGCTCCCGGCAACAAGAGGATGATGGTGATGGTAAAACCACTCATGGTGTTCATAATATTACCAAAATTTGAATTCACCATTAATAAAACGTTTTGCCTTTTCCCGTCCCCATTAGCCCACTACACCTACTGTTATATCTCAGATGCTTTTAGCAGGCTGTTACACTGAGTTAATGACATGATCTCACTCACCCATTTATCACCTAATTGTCATTATTTTAGCATAAAGCGCTACTATAAAGATGCTAATGAATGCAGCTCCTGCAGATGTTAATAGATTAAAACACTTTGTATATATTTGCTATGACTGCAGATATTTTAGACTTTGTTTGACAACCGAATCGTAGAGTTTCCTTCCTGCCCTCTAGCGGTCAAATCCCACTTAATGCACTTGATATGAGGGAGAACTGGGACAAAGCCCTGGTGGTTTTACGTGTGTGTGTGTGTGTGTGTGTGTGTGTGTGTGTGTGTGTGTGTGATGAAGTGAGAGGGAGACCTAATTTGTTTGAGAGAGCGATCTCGTGGACTCCCCAGGGGGGGACTCACGTGGTAACGGGTCAGCTCCATCTTCTACGGTCTTGTTGGGGTAGTGGATGGAGAGGTCGGTCTGGAGGAGGCTGTCAGCCGTGGCCCTGGCCAGGGCGGCGGCCAGCGAGCAGGGACAGTTGCTGCGGAGAGACGGCACAGTCATGAATGGGTCAGACAGAAATCCTCTGTGGAGGAGTCTGTTTGGCACTTGTTTAATTCAGTTTGACTGACAGAGAATCTGGGTTTTTCCAGGTGTTGGTGCGTTCTGAATCTTCTGTGTAATTATGGTCGACGCAGAAAAGCAGGCTTTGATTCTTGGCTGATAAGCTCATTTCAGGTCTGGCTGCATTATGAAACTTTCTAACAGCGTGTTAGAAAAAGGCCAGGAATCACCCTGACAGGTGTTAAAATGATATAACAGAGTTATGTTCATTGCAGCAGAACATCACATCTGGCCAGATTTCTGTTTGCGTGCGTGCACACTGAACCGAAGCCTCGCTGTACATTGTGTCACCTCCATAACTAGGCCACCTCCAGATGCAGGTAACCATGGTAACCACATGCTCTCCATCACCCTCACCATTAAGTTGAAAGACGAACCTGACTGACCCCTTGAGTAAAGAACAAGGACCAAAGCTGAGCAACAGTAATTACACAAACTATCAGATTATTTGTTCACCATGTCTAAAGTCAATAATCTGATAATCTCCAGTCAGGCATGTCTCTAATCCTGACCTCTTGATGTGAGTGTAAAAACTTCAGCGTCACAGGGTCATGGAGGGAATCTGGACCAAATTTCACGATAATCTATCCAATAGAGGTCAGTGGTGCAAAAAGATGCTGCCAACAAATTAGCAACCAAGATTAAAATGAACATTATATAACATTTCTTCACTCTTACTGATGGGTTAGTGCAAAGTTTTTAAACCCTGTCCAACCTCATTCTGACTTCTGTAAAAAACGTATCCCTTAACGTATTTGACCAGACAGATGCAACACTTACAGAAAATATCTGTACTGTTCTGAGCTGAATAATTCATACAGAATACCTGAATAGGTGATCAAGTTTGTGCTCATAGGGACCAATAATCCATGCACACGCGTCTCAGAGTCGCTCTCACAGAAACTCCCACAAGTGCTATTCAGGATGTGCAATCAGCCCCGATAGTAGATCTGCCCCCAATGAGTCTTAATCAGTAAACCTCCTCGGTTCATATTAATTGAGATTTTAGCAGCAGGCCAGAATCCTCAAAGGCAGCGCTGCTTTTAATTTCCCTCTAATAAACGAGCTGGGGTTGGCTCAGAACAACACTGTACAATTAAACTCTCTGTATTCAGAGTGGAAGGCCCTCAGCCACTTGTGTGACACCAGTTTAATCAATAACAACTTACCCAGCAGTCAGACTCAACATCTTTAATGAATTCAGGACTGCATACATGTGCCAACAGAGACGCCTAAATGAGCTAATTCTCATGTATAATAAACCAGGTAAGTTCTTCTAGAGAAGATTGTTGCCAACGTAGTTTGGCATCACAATGAAGAAGCAGAAATAAGAGGTTGGTGAGTGGAAAGGTACTTAGTTTAATAATTTGATTGAATATCAGACCATATTGCTTTAAAACTACATTAAAGGTGTCCTAGGAAGAGTTTTCTGTACAGTTTAAAACTGTTCTTTTAGCCTCTATAAAGAATATGAAACTTTGTTGGGGCTCACAATGACACAGGAGTCCTGATAAAAGGCCAAACGCAACCCCATAATAAAGCCCTACAATGAAAAGACTGGTTTGCCCCACCCACTTGGCCAGGACATGAATCTTAACCTCTTGAACCCAACGGATGAGCTACGTGCTGATTGGTTTACCCCGATGACTAACGCTAGTAACGCGTGTGTGTGTGTGGGGGGGGGGGCACACGTAAGAGGAAGTGAGTGTTAGGCCTGCTTTAGTCTGAGTGGGGCAGGGCTACAGGAACATGGATGAACAAGGAACGCTCCACAACCTACTCGGAGCAAGTTCTGGAGTGGACGAATGAGGAAGAGGACAGGAACTACAAGCGGTGGTTCTATCTGACATTCATTCATAGTTTGGATATTCCCAGCATATCCTGGAATGTGAGAGGTGCTCCATCAATCTTCTTTGTTGGTTTCCTCTCATCCAACAAAACGTTAGCAGTAGCTCAGTTTAGCCTTAGCAGTAGCTCAGGCGTGAGCAGTAGCATTACCATGACCAAAAGTTTTGTTTTGCCAATGTTGACGTGGGTATGGACATGCTAATGTAAGGTGGTGTGTCCAAGCTTATGACATGTTAAATCAGCTTTTCTCAGGACAAACCATTTATTTGTGGCCATTACAACATTATTAATTTACATCGGAAAGCAGGTCGGAGACAATACAGACATTCTAGTATGCTATATTGAACACCTCATATTCAACAACAACAACAAGGTAAATGTGATTTTACATTCTAGGACCGCTGTAAATTAAAGTTGTTGCTGCTTGTTTGAGAGTGCAAATCAAACTCTTGGTCTCTCATTCCACATAAACTCATTTCTAGTCTGCAAAAAAATCAAAAGATTTAATAAAAATCCCCACAATGGGGTGCATGTAAAGCACCTGTGTTTCTGCAGCCTGAAGGCTTCACCGAATCCGTCTTAAAAGCCAAAGTAGAGCAGGAAAAGCACAAAAGCAGTCAAGCTGCTTCATCACAACGTGCATCTGAAAGATCAGGTTTGCACCATTCATGTAAGTGTTGACATTACAAGACAGATCCTATATTTACAAACCAGGAGTGAACACACAAGAGGGTTTATGTAGGTGTGTACAGGACTTGTTGCTTCTTATTGGTTAGTGTTTGCTGCCTGACAGGAGCCACGAGGCACTAATCCTAAAATATGATTGCACACATACATTTTTGAATATATTAAACCTTGTATGCTTTTAGAGAATCAGCACACACAACAGAAAGCTGCAGACTTTTCATTAATCTCCGACTTGTATCCTTCCATCACAGCAGCTGCTGCCACCATTCTCTGTCCGAGCAACGCCACGCTGTGTTTGTCTCTGACTCATTTAAGGACATTTAGTTTCATCTGGGACATCTGCTGTCAACAGCTGTTTATGCTCAAATATAGCACCGAGCACAAGTTTCAATCCACTCCGGATTTCTTCATGTTCAAGTGAAACATTACTCAAGACCACCAAAACGCAAATTTGCAATGAGGGATAACAGAGGACTTCCAATAAAAGGTCTGGGTCCTTGGTTTTATCCTCAAACTGGGTCAAGGGCTAGAAACATGAGGAGAAGCATAGTTAAATCATGGCCACAGTCATCTCCTGGGAAAACTTCTCCTTGAAAATGGGACCGTTACCTTTATAAAATGTTCCCATTCTTAAAGGGCACATCACCGGACACCACAGCAGCATTAAAGAAGCCTGGTGCCTCCATAAAGACCAAAATATTCTCAGTTTGTCTCTGACACACTTTAATCAGAACCAGCGAGGAGTTTATTTAAAGTAAACTAGGTTATTCTGAAGCAGGATGAGACGCAACAAGCTTCAAATAACCAGATAATTGTAGAAAACAAGGCATGCAACCCCAACACCTAAACTAGATCAAAAGTTTTTTTCTTAGTTTCTGTCAGCTGAAACTGACCCCTTTTCCATCATAATCCCTGTTTAAACTATTCATCTTCTTTAAAACCACCAGTGTGGCAGATTTTAGAAATATGAGGAGGAAATGGCCCTGTTAGGGTTATTTTTATAAATTTCTAGTGGTGTGAAAATGTGCAGACTCTCCTGCAAACCCATCTGGATTATGTCTTTTTATTCAATTTCAGCACTTTGGTTAAAAAAACCAAAACACATTTAAAGCAGCTGAACTTTGTATTTGCATAAAGCATGAAATAGTATTTTAGGAGCAAATTAGATACATTTCTTAAGAAATGTGTGAGAATGAAGAAATCTGAAGATGTTTTATTTTGAAAGGAATAGAACACAAATATTAGAATGATGCGGATGATTGTGTTTTTTATTCTGTTAACTTTTTTCTAATTCCTGGTTGTAAAGAATATTATCAAATATAATGAGGTAATAACCATATGCTGCTGAAACGGAGAGATGATGATGATACATCGAGAGGTGGAGCCACTATTTAGGTTTCTTCGTCACTGCAGCGTCTTCTCCTTCGTGTTTCCATTCATAGAAACTCACTACATCTCCCTCTCCTCTTCACCTCCTGTTTGGCTCCACCACTGGCAGCCCTGTGGGGGTGGATGCTGGGACGGCGAGCTCCAATTGGCCGCTGCTCCTACAGGAGAAGACGGCACGCTCCAATGGCTGCTTCCCGTGGCTCGTGCATCACAGTGAGGTCATGTGGAGCGGAGGAGGATTAAAGGAAAGCTTAATCTCTGTTCATGCCATCACACTGCAGAGGCACAAATGACTACTGTACACGATGCATACTGAGCACTGGTTCAACTGGTAAATAATGTTGTCATAGTGCAACTCTTCCTGTTAGTCATCCCAGTGGCTTTTTCCTTCTTTTCAGTGGGAATATTTGAAATGTACTGAAGTCCCAGGGACACACATGTAATCCTGAGTGGAATTCATGCAGATTTTCATTTATAATGAGAATTTATTGAACATTTGCCTCTCTCCTCTGAGTAGGGGATTCCTGTCTTTTATTGCTTTATTATCAAATGTTTAAATTCACATTCTGCAGAGACCTTTCCAGGTTTAACTGTTAAATAATGATGAAAACCCATTGTCTACTTTTCTGTTTTACTGATGCTCTAATCGTTCTCTGCAGGGGCTCAGACGCCTCCCGTTTGCTTTAATTATAGACTGAGATGTACGTTTGAATGCAAGGCTTCATTTGGAAAGAAAACGTTTCTCTGACTGTGTAAGAGGCAAATTGTGGCACACATAAATAAACCAGGGTAATAAAGACAAATCCACAGATAATAGTTTTCCAGATACCACTAGGCCACCAGCTCTGGTGGCCTAGTGGTATCTGGATTATGTAGGGTCTCACAATAAGTCAGTGTCTTACCTTGTTCATGTTAGTTTTAAAACTGCTTTTAAAGCTATCAGTGGCTCTAACCCAGCCCAGTAGCTGTTTGTTAGTGTGGGACTAAGCATAAACTAAGAGAAGACCTGTTTTGGCTGTAGCTGCTAACATAATGTGGAATAAAGTCTCTGTGCAGGTCATTAAAGCCTTTTCTCTCTGTTTAATCAAATAAGTAATATTTAATCAATGCATTATTAAGTTTAAGAAAATAACAGAAATTAAACAATAGACAGCTACTGAAGTTAAACAGAGTGATTAACCAGTAAAGCGTGTGACATCAAAAACACAGATTACACACATTTTAAACATAAGCTCACAGAAAATTAACAGTGAAATTAATAGTTCCAAAATAATTAAAAACAGGTATATAAAATAAAAAAGTCAGGTAATGGCTAAAAAAATAAGTAAGAAAAAGTAAGAATAAGGAGCCAAAACTAATCTAAGTGGGTCAAGCTCACCATGGGTTTGTGCAAATTTACAAGACCAGAGAACAGAAAAGGAACAAGCCAACTTCATGTATTTAGATAAATAAATAAATAAATAAATAAAAAAAACTACAAATTAATTGTAAAGCTCTAGACGGATGCAAAAATGCTAAAATGGGTTAAATGTGCCTGCAGGAGTCTGGAATCACAGAAATATTAAACAGGTGGGGCTGCAACACACACACACGCACACACACACACACACACACACACACACTTTCAAAACACGCTACCTTAAGGTTATGCATTATAATAGACATTGAATGTGATTGAACAGACTGAAAGGAAACATCTCTTTTCTGGATCATCTGATCTGATCCAATAACTCGATGTGTTCAGATGTTTTTCCTCCTCATCTGAAAGTTGACAGTGTTGTGAAACAGGGAAAGAAGCTGCAGAAACAGGAAAATATCTCAATTACTTTCCTTTGTATTTGCTGCTGGATCTTGTTCATAGACAACACACCTGTGCAGCTGTATATGGTGGCATGCAGGAGTGAGGGGTGATTACCGCTGTCTCTCGGGGTCTTTACCACAGTCTGAGACTGCCTTTGTTCTCTTGTGGTCTCTGTGTTAAGCTACAGTCATGCAGGGAGCTCCGACAGGCTGCTCGTAGCGATAATACTGTAGCTGTATGTGTTAGATGACTCATGCACGCAGCCATGTTTCACTCCTTTTCCTTGCTTTTCTACAAGCTTCTACAGAATTAGCACCGGAGAGGAGCAACAAGGTTGTTTCCATAGCAACGCTTAGGCAAGTGACTGACAGTCAGCAGTGTCAGTCCTCCTGCTGCCAAACCCACAGAACAAGCTCCCACTTCATTATTCTAAATATTGAGTATTTTCTGAGCCAAGAGGAGGTGAGACTGGAGATCCACGGGAATTCACTCAGCTCCGTCGACATGTTCTCGTTTGGGCAGCGTTCCTTCTTAGCCGGCATTCCTCAAATCAAACCTACAAGAGCCTTTTGAAGCATCAGAGGGAGCAGCTTCAGGCCTTTTTTCATCCACATTTCCAAATGAAAGGCTGAATTAGTGTGTTTCTAACAACTCTGTTATGTGAACACGGTATTCTCAAGAGGACATAAGAGGCTTACGTAACAGAACGTGTGCCAGGAAGCCTCAAATTGTGGTGTTTTACTGCTGCTTCTCTCTTAAAATGGCTTTCAAATGACTTTGATGAATTAATTTGTCTCCTCGGTTCACACACACCATGTGGCGCTTTAGTCTGTTACAAGGCTTCCTGGCATTTTGATGGTGAGCAGCAGGAATCCACTGATGCTGCCTCAAATCAACCAACGAGCCTGCAGTGCATGCTTTTCTCCACGGCCAAGGGTAAAACCCCCTTTTTCATTTATTATTCCTTCATTCATACTTTCCGATGCACTGAAATAAAACTCAGCAGATAAAAGACTGTATTAGAACGTTATGTCATAATCATGTTCAGCGATGTCACACAGCACAGATTTAATATAAAACGCTCTCATTTGCTTGAACAGACCAGTCCTTGTTGTCAGCAAATCCCATAAAGATATAAAACCATCTGACCTCTGTACTCTGCTGCAAAAACAGATAAAAATGACTTCAATTATGTTCTAAAAAAGAAGATTTTATGAAACAGAGGACATCCTGCATTTGCTCTGAGCTATATTCAGGTATGAATGAAGAGTGAGTATTTACTGCTGCAGATCAGAGAGCATGTCCATGAATATGTTATCTTTCCCTCCCTTGGAGTAAACAAATGTGTGGCTCACATCACACATGCAGCAGAGTAGGTGATAGGAAGAGTTATCCTACAAGTTGTTGCATGAATGATCAGATAGCGCTGTGGTTCAGCAACGGTGCAGGATGTCAGCTCGTTTCATCAAAACAAAGAAAGAGGAAACTATTTTACATCAGTGACAAAATAAATCTGCTCATATATTTATTTTTGGGCCTCTGGATTAAAAGTTCAGCGAGTGCATATCTGACCCAATGCAGAAAAACTGATCAGTTGTGACCTGGCTGAGGAGCTAATGGCTAGTCAGGGTGGGTCACCATGGTTAACCCTCAATTAATAACAAATTAATTACAGATTATGTTTCTATTGCTCCTATGAGCTATAGGAGCAGGTAAACATACTTTCTTTATGCAAATGTATGTTTGCTATCACAAGAATCCGTAACAATTCAGTAACAGACCAATCAGGGGACACTTTACATGAACTACAGGCTCTGCCTCCAGTGCAAGCGAAGATTTTAAAGTGTACACTGAGAAAGTTGAGCGTGTGCTCTTCACCGTGGTTCAATTTTACTGAGCCTTTCCACCGGACGTGTAAACGACAGGTAACGTCTGCAAAACGTAGTACGCAGCAATTAGCCGCCGTTATAGTGAATGGGTGTGTCTTCATCAGCCGCAAGTCTCTTAGGAGTGTAGGGACTCGTTGCTTACGCTTCACGTCTATTTTTTACGCACTACGCTTGCAGAATGCGTCAAACTCCTGCAGTTCAGATCGTGCCAGACAGGAAGTGTAAAGCATCCAGGAACTTTCAAAATAAAAGTCAGTGAAGATTGCTTAAGTAGTAGAAAAAGTACATAATTTCCTGTGAAATCTCCGTAGCTGAGGTAAACGGAACAGAAAATAAACCTTTTGGATATATGCTTTCATCTTCCTCCTTGCCTGTTATTGGGTGAACTGCCAAAATCACGCGTGGTTTTGCAATTCTCCCATCGTTTTGTGACCTCGAGGGACCAGCTGCGTGGAACGCTTTTGCTGCCGTTTCGTGTCTAAAATGCTCCCAGTGGAAAGGTGTTAGCCTGCAGCTTCACACAGTTTGATTGACAGCCTCTAACGCAGATGTGTCTGTTCACACAAAGACAGTTTCACTTTAGTTTATAAAATACAGAATATATGCACTGAATGTACAGTATAGCTAAAATATTTCTATCACCTCCTGGTGGCTGGTTTCAGTACAAATCAATAGCCCCATCCACTGGTTTCAGTCTAAAACTGGTGCAGCAGACTTGCTAGGGGTTATATAAAATGTCGGGTCACATGCATCATGTGAAGTTGTTGCAAACAAATTGTGAGATTTGTGTGAATGCTCATTCCTTTTAAATCTTGTAAAAAGCAAGCTCAAACAACCATAGTTTGTTTCAGTAAATACATTACAATGTGCTTAATTTAAATTTCAATACAGCTACTTGGAAATGAAGACATAAAGCATCCTTGTATGAAACGAGCCACATCCAGGATGATGTTTAGTGAAACAGAAGAGGTTTTGAGCAGATGTGTTCACGGTAAACAGTAGAACCTGAGCAGCTTGATTTGCCAGCGGCTCACCATGAGCAGATGTGTGAGTACTCTGCCCTCTCAGCATCTACCTCACAACCTGAGCACACCTCTAGATGTTTTTAAATCCCACTGATGTAACATGAATGTGCATAACATTAGAAAAACCTTCTAAAAACTGGTGTGTAGGCAGTGAGTGTACTCTTACAACAATGTGGCACACCGCAAAGAAAATGTGTCACGTTTCTGAAACGGTTGTGAGTCTGTTGTGGTTTGTCCGTTTCAAGCTTCTGCTCAGCCTCTGCTGAAAGGCCGGGGGAGCGTGCACGCTGTTCCCAGTGAGGTTTCCGAGCAGCGCTGCTCTGTATAAAAGCCTTCAGGCGGGGTTATGTAATCCACCAGCAGGATCATTGGTAGATTGGTGGGAGCCTGCAGGGAAGGGTGCATCATGCCCTGGCCTGAACCACCTCTGGAAGATCCTTTAACACCACTGAAGTCAGTTAGTTTTCATTCAAATCTAACATTTGGTGTTTATTATGGAACACTGCATTTAATGGTTTATTTTCTGAGAACAACATAGAAAACAGGGAACTCCACTACGATAATGCAGCAGACTGGAGAGTTTCCATCAGTGGGAGTGCATCTCCAGCTCAATAGGTGAGCAGCAGCCACAGAGCTAAAGAAGAGGGTTGGTACTTTCAAATAGCGGGACTTCAGTCAATATCTCATATTTAGAACATTTAGATAAAGAAATTCATCAGAGACAAGCCATGTTTAAATTAATCTAACACTCTGACTCATCACACCAGGTATTTTGACATAATTTCATCGTGATGAGCATAACACTGTGGTGTGAAAGTCTACAGGAGAGATGCATTCCTTCTAGGAGCCTTTAATAGAATTACTTTGTTTAAAATTCATGTTTTCTGATAATCTGACTGAACTAAACTTTTTTGCTAACCATCCTGTTCGAGATAAAAGGAGGAGAGGATGTGCTGCATCGTTGTTGAATATCCAAAGACAATGTTCAAGGTCAGACTGGCAGCGATTCAGGCCTATAGCGTGCACTCAGCTGCTTTGCATTCAGCTCACCTGCCACAGACGTATGACTCATCATTTGAATTATGGCCACATTGTGTGAACAAAGACACGCAGCGCCGTCGAGCTGCAGCAGCAGCATCTGCTGCTGAAGGCTCCATGATGCTGCAGGAGGAAAAGGAGGCCACTGCATGTCCAAAAACGGGGTCTCTCCAGAGCTGGGATTAATTAAAGTGCCTGTTTTAGAGACATCAGAGCTATCCATTACTTTAATCTAGAGCTTCCAATCACGCAGCGTTGCGAACAAGTCGATCTGCTGCAGAATGTAGCTCTACACTGCACCTCCATCATTACTTCTTGGAGGTTGGTGTGGGTTAGGGTTAGCCATAAATTAGATTTTATTATAATATTTTATTTATAACATCTTCAGTAGGATGTTTACCTTCAATAATTATAAAAGATATAAAGATTTTAAAATATCAAACCCTATGAAATACATTAAATTATACAATTTCTTTTTTTTTTAATAAATTGAGAAATGAACCTTGAATTAATGCTTCTTATGACTCATTAAAGATAAAACTTTGAAGCAGTAATTGATTATTATTTGTAGCAGTGTGCGCTCAGGTGAGTGCACGTGTGTACATCTGAGTCAGATACAACAACAGAGCTTTGACTTCCACCTGTGGGAGCGTTTGCATGTTCTATCTATATTTGCATGCTCTGCTTCTGGCTAAACTCCTTTCATTCCCCTTGATCGAACTCCCGGTTGCTTAGTTCAGGTGTGTGATGGACTCCCAGTGCATTCTGGGACATTTTAATCCCACCCAGAATGGCAGCAAGACAGTATCCAAACATTTTGGAGAAGCGGAGCTACAAATAAGTGCTCACACAACCCAGAATTTAACTCCTCGTGCCCCGCTCTGATGGAAAATAAAGATATCAGCCAAATTCTATTTCACGCTGACCTTCTTATCCGCGCTAGCAGCTGTTCTGGGATTAAACTTGTCGTGTCTCTGCGGTGTAAATGCTCAGGAGGAAAGTTAATTATTCAAGCACCAGTGGTCAGGTGATGTGTGTTTGCAGGCATGTTGTGTGCAGAAGAAGAATAGTTCCTCTTTGACCAGATGAAGTCATAACTATGATATTTAGTGGTGGATTAGCCGCCCCTCTGTGGTAATGATGGTAGCCACATTTCCCAGAAGCCTCAGAAGATGCGCATCTCCAGGGGGATCAGATCTCCTGGCCTGATGCTGTTCTGATTAAAGAGCTGACAGATGGTGCAATGAAAACTAGGTCTTAAACTCACTTTCAGTTGTTTTTGTTTGAATGTTCTCTAACAGCTCAGGACTGTGCCTCTTCCATTCGGGAGCAGCCGCTCCAACGTTCCCGCTAACCGCCGCGTTTTACTCTGACGGATGTGAATGAGCGCTAAACGCATTGTCTTTGAAACTAGTTCAGCTAAAACGAGGTCGTTTCATTCTTAGACGGTGCATGTGGGACTTCAGTGGATGGTCTGATTTTTTTTCTGCTATAAATTGAGAAAATAGTTTCATATTGGAGCTCCACTTGGACAGCGTCTCTCGCTCTGTAGCGTTGTCGGTCTGACCTTTGGAGTTCTAAATAAAGCAGAAACAGGAACAAATGGACAGACATAAGCTGAAGGCTAATGAGCATCATTTAATAAATGAAAAGCCGACATGGCCCTACTCTGGACCCACCATGTCAGAGGTCTGTTGTGTCTCTCCTCTCATTTCCTGCTTCACTTTGTCTCGTTAATAAAAAGAATAAAGACGAAAACGACATTTAATCCAATCAGAGCGCTCGTCTCATTTTTCCAGCTACATTTAAGCCGCGCTCAGACTAATAGAGATCACATTTTAAAGCTGCTCCTGAAAATACAAAGCAGAGATCTACACCATCTCTCATTAACAGCATTTGTTTATTTTTGGGATAGGTTTGACGTTTCAACTTTTATATCGTGTTTTAGATGTTTTCTATGTTTTTTAGGTGTCTTATCAAATTAGGTTTTACACTAAACATGTTAGAATGATGAGCATGAGTTAGCATAAGAGATCTAACGATAACTATAGTGTTCTTTTGTTGATTTGTTTAATAGTTTTATACTAAAGTAACACTAAATAGTTTTTTTAACTTTAAGCTAGAGCTTTAACATTGATCTCATGATTGTTGAGTTAGAAACTTGACCAGTCTCATATTTGACACCACTCTGCAGCCCTCTGCTAACCAAAAACTGCACTAGATAGTTTTGTGGAGCGTGTCGGTGTTCTAGGGGGCGCTCTTATTCCTGCTGTAATGCTAGTGGTTAGCATTACAGCAGTTTGCCGATCATCAATAAATCACAAGAAAGAGAAAAAAAGAAGTTTGCTTTTTCTGTTGGCATCTTGGCGGAGCCTGGAAGTAAAAGTAAGAGTAATGTCTTTGGAGGTGAAGCAAAGAGCTAAAACTGAAGTGAACATTGGCGCGGCCTACACTAGTTTGGAGCTAAAGGAAGCTACAAAATCACAGACTGGTGGTAATCTGCATGGCTTGTTGCTACTGAACTTGTATATAAGTATAATATTTTTGACCAACAGTGTGAACCTTTTAACTTTGTGGTTTATTTTAGTATTAGTTGGCTCAAGTTAGTGTTAGCTCGTTGTTAGCGCTAGCTACATCAGGCTGCAGCAGGGTTGTGTTTACGGTAGTTTTAATTCCACTTTAAACCAGAAAGTTCTCAGGAACGAGGAGCAGGAAACTCCTCAGTGTTACTTTAAGACAGGACTATTAAATGTGTTTTTATAAGCTAGCCTAGATATGTCACATATATATATAAATGAATATACAAAATAAAATACATACAATAGGAAAAATATACATACAGAAAAAATAAACAAAAGGAAATTGTTAACATGAATTTATCATAATTTTATTATCCAACGTTAATTCTTTCCCATTTCATTTGTACATCAATTTAAAAGAAAAACACTGTTCGTAGGTTTATGAAAGAGATGTTGATTTTTTCCCCAACAGTGAGTCCTAATATTTGTTGTTTACCACAAAAAAAGTGTAATAAATGTCACTGGTTACGGCGATAGTTTATATTGCAATAAAACTGGCTCCATAAGGATGTTATATCTAAGTTCATGCAGCGTTTTTAGTTGTGTCTTATAAATTAAAAACCTAATACTCAAACAATTTTCATATCTCAAATTTTAAATTGACAAAAATGTGACAAACATCTCACTACACGAACAATGTGATTTGTCCCCTCAAGTGAAACATTAGAGATGATTATTATTCCAGAGGTGAAACTCAAAGCCCTGCAACCCTTCTCTAGAAGAAAAGACTAAGTGAACTGATAAAAGACAGGTAGAAGTTAATCCATTAATGAGTGTTTCCTCTCTCTGGTGCAGCATCCTACTTCTGCACAACCTGGCTTGAGGGAAGTCCTGATTATTAAAACCCTGGAGGAGTTTCAAACAGGGCGAGCTCGTCCTTGAACCAGAGGACAGGACTCGTAATGGCTGAGGTTTGCCCTGGCAGCTACAGGAAAGTCATTATTAAATGGATTAAAACGATCCAACTTATCACAGGATCTGAGCTGCTGGTGTGAGCTCTCTCTGCTCTGACGGGGTTAATGGCACAGAAACGCAGGGGTGTGTTGGTAGAAATCAGTCAATAAAGGACAGTTTTGGCATTTTTAACACAAAAAATTGGTCATGAAGAGAAAACCACCGCTACTTTGAGGCTGAAAGACAGGATGATTGCCAAGAAGTCGTCCTTGTGCAGCAACACCACCCACTCTTCTAATTGTGTGTGTGTGTGTGTGTGTGTGTGTGTGTGTGTGTGTGTGTGTGTGTGTGTTGAGGGGTCATTTAGCTCCCCCTCTTCCTCTTCATCATCAGTTCATCAGCAAAAACAAACAGCGATGTCAGACGTCTCCTTAATCCTGGATAAACCCAATCCTTCTACTAATGTAACACTGAGGCCAGAGGTCAGAGGTCAGACTCTTCAGTTTGCTCCCAACTAGATGTCAGGATGAGATGGGGGATTGGGAAATGACATATCTGACCCCCAGGAGCAGCAACATAAATGTCTACTGACTTATTCTTTGATAAAATTCACTATTTGACACTCATCCTAAAATATTTGCTAGGAGGAACGTGTGTGCCACGGCAGCTCACCATCACCATGGCGATAGCAGCTCGGGACCGTACAGATGGCATGTTTTTGCAGGTTAGAGGAGTTCAGTCATCTTACAACAGTTAAAGTTACTAATAGTTAAAGTAAAACAGAACTTTTAGTGATAAATTAAAAAGAGAAATTGTGAGCCATTGTAATAAACATGAATGTGGGTATATGTGAGAAAATTGTCAGGATATTAAAACTAAAAGTTTTTTAAAATAATCACACGTGAACAGTTTATGTGGTGCAAACCTTTCCTCAGATGTTTCCTCCAGCTGTTTTTATACACACACACACGAGCCGTGTCCACACCTCCAGACTCGTTTCCCCATCAACACACGCACACACACACACACACACACGCACACACACACACACGCACACACACACACACAGGGGGGGATCTCTCTTTTCTTGCGCAAGTCTATTATTAGATGTTCAACCCAGAGACAAACTAATGACACACTGGGATGAATCACCATTGCTGCTGCCTCCGACTATCATTATACTCACAGCACAGCTACAGTAGACAGGATGCCAGCCACACACACACACACACACACACACACACACACACACACACACCTGGCCAGTTTCTCTCTCAATTGCATCCAGACTTAACTTTAACCTTTACTATGAGTCAAAATATTTAATTGGTGAAATCCGGAATTTGGTTGAAACTGCATTTTAACAGGTAAATGACAAATTCCAGCTGTTTCTACAGGATGAATGCTAGCTAACTCCATTCTAAACACAAGCTGATCATTTGGTTTGCTTATGTGGTTTTGATTGCAGAGAAAACCCATATTTAACCGAATTGAAATGGCCAGAAACCTTCTAAAACACAGCATGAGTCCAGGGAAACTGATTAGCTTTGTTGTTGTCTGAAGCACTATTATCAAACTCCACCTACACGTTTCTGCTTGACTGAAACATGCTGCTGCTGCTGTATTCAAACTGGTCTTTATCACAAAAGTCTGGCTTGTTACTGTGACAACTGCTGCATGTGATGCAAAGAAATGTTGAAGAAACACACGGAGGACGTTTGGTCATGCCTGCGTTCTCACTGTGTGTCCAAATCCACCCAGAACACGACTTTAAGTTGTGGCAGCGACACATCGGATCACATGTCAGCCCAGAATGAGACTTGATCCATCAGCAAACAAATGCTGCAACGGCTCCTTTTAAACATTAAAACACTCAAAGCAGTCAGCAGTGAAACCTGCAAGATGAAACCTAAGCCGCCCTGCAGGTACCAGGTGGGAACCGCACACACAAATGTGCACATGGATTAGGGGTAACATTGGTGTGTATGTGCAGCAGTCATTATGTTGAGCCGCTTTCAGCATGAATCTGAGAGGCTACATTTAAACGGGGAAACATGAGTAAACACAACACCGACATCTACAAATGGCAGCTATAATGTTTGGTGTCATCAATACCACTGCATGTAGTGACATCCACAATCACACCTAATATTTAGGTTCAGACATTAATTCCATCAGATAAAGCCATTGTGTGAAAGACAAGTTGTTTAATGAAAGATAAGTATTTGTTGCTTTTTAATAGAATTAAACTGAGAAAAAAAATGAATATCCATGCATTAGGCTGCTTACAGAAAGAGAATGAATTTCCCTGACCTCTATTTTTATCTCAGTACCCAGCATTTCTCAGGCTTGATACAAACATTTAGATGTGGAAAAATATATAGAGAGCCTATTTATATGTATACAATTCATTAATTGTTCATGTAAAAATGTAATTTATGAAGAACAAAAATGGATGGTTAATAAATGGTTTAAATAAGATGAACTAACCTGAAATAAGCTAAATTAGGCCACGGTTGATAAAGCTAAAACTGGCAAAGCCAGGACAGGGAGCCTGAGTCTCCTCCCTTTCCGGTCGGCTCGTGGGTCGCCTGACCAAAAAAAAAGTATTTAAGTGGCAATAAAAAATGATTCTGGTCTGCTTTGCCTTACACCCTGAATCACACATATTTTGTATTTCAATTAAAATGAAAAATAATTATGTGTGTTTTGACTATGTCTGTCACATAATTTGAAATGTATTCGCTTGTAAAAATTTGTAATTAAAAAGCCAAAAATCAGAAGTCGCAAATTCTTGACTGAGATTCTACATCACCGCAGAATCTCTTCTCCCCCAGAGTAGCTGCTACTTACCACATGACCATTATAGTGGTTTTCTTCATGTTTATTTCTATAATGGCAAATCTGCAAAAGAAGCTAGCTTAAAACAAATTTTCTTGCCTCTTAACAATGTTCTAACATAGTATATCTATAAATATTTTGTGGAGAGTAAAAAAACAAAACAAAAACAAAATGACATGGTTCCGTCACATTTGTCTAAAATCTTCAGCCAATAACACGGCTTGGTCCGAAACCAACAATTGGACCATCCAGTCGTCTGTCTTACCCAACAACCGTACTTTCACATTTACCTATAGGTCCTCCACTCATAACGCACTCACACATTCTACAACAGAACACCACTGGTGTGAGAGGTTCATGGCTCATTAATGTCAGAGAAGGAGAACCAGCCGGCTGCTACCATTTCAACTTTAGGACAAACTACCAGCTTTCTTGTTTACTGTGGCAATGCACGTTCCCATATCAGGGGGCATGGCCTAGGGATGATAGCCGACGGGAGGGGTGAGAGTTCTGTGACTGTGTTGAAAAGCTAGCTTGTTTTGCAGATTTGGTATAGCATCTTTAAAGGCATACTATGCAACTTTTTCATATTTTTAAATAATTTTCTTGAGCCAGTATGTGCTAAAATTACCCTTTACAGGGTTAGTGAAATGTCACTCAGATCCCCACCGCCCTCTGTAGCCAGAAGATCGCACTTGCAAATTCAGAGTACCGGTGCGGTCCCTGCTGGACTTAGTAAAGTGGAGCTGACATGCCTGGAGCTGCAGTCTGCTTCCAGCATGTTTCCTGTATGTTTTAGATCATGAACAAACCTGATTTGTCTGATTTAGTGATGAACTGCTCCTGTAGACACTAATGAAGGCTGAGGAGACATTTCAGCAGTTAGATTAAGGTGTTAAAAAGACAAACGCACCGCGAGGAGATAAGTTTCGCTTTTGGTTTCACTAACGAACACTAGGGGGTGCAAAAAGCAAGCCAAAATTGCATAGAATCCCTTTAATGCACCTTCTTTCGTCCTGGAAGAAAGATGCAAAGCTTGCTAAACTCAGCCATTTTTCATCTCCTTCTACATGTGTGATTTGATGACGTAAATTTGGTGAAACGAGCAGTTGGACTTCTCTACATGTTTTCATACAAAACCTAAAGTAACTTTTTCTGCCTGTTGAAAATAAAAGCTTTCTTGGCATCAAAATAGGTTTTTAAAATTTATGGACATCATATGTTTAATTCATGGTACATATCAAACGGGATCAGAAAATAACTTTTTTTAGTCTATAGCCCGGAAGTAGATGGGTGTGACTTAGACTCCCCATATGGTTAAGCAAAGGAAGGCTAGGATAGGTTAAGCCAAGATAGGCTAAACAAAGATTCACTAAGCTAAGATATGCTAAAATAGGCTAAGCCAAAATAGGTTGAGTAAAGAAAAGGCTAAGCTAATATAGGCTGGAATAGGCTAAGTCAAGCCTAACCCTAACCCATGATAGGCAGAGATATACAAGTCCAAACGTGCAAAGTTATGATACGTTTTTTCAAAGATAGGTAGTTTAACTAAATAAGCTAAGAATGAGCAACAAAGCTGACAGTATATGTACTATAGTTTAGTATTTATTTTATATCAGAAGTATCACTACAGAGCTAATTTCCAAAGACACTGTTGCAAATTAGCTAAGCAAGCATGATAAAGTTAAACAAAGCAGCTGAATAAATGCTAAATGGTCATTATTTTGTGCAACTTTTTTCCCATTTTGAATTTCAACATTAAATTTCTGAGAGAACCTAAAACAACAGCTATTTTTCCTGGGTAAAGTTTTAATTTCCCTTTTGGAGGAAAAATTCCTTATTTTTTAGAGGAGATGAAAAAATGTCCTCTAGTGGTATTTAATACTTTTTTTTTACTCTAGCAATCTGCTTTGGGTAGATAATGCTTAAAAGAATCAACGTGTGATTCATCGCCTCTGACAGGACAAACGTACAAGAAAAGAAGGAAATCTTTAACCACTCGGCTGAGTCAGCGAGCTGCACTTATTTTAGGTTTTGCTAATGGATGTGGCACAGATCAGACTCATGGACTCTAAGTCAGAGCTAATCTTTATTATTAGAATTATTATGTTGTTACTGAATCATTTGCTGCAAGTCACTTAAGCTGATTGAGAGGGATCTTCATTTTCCTGATGCACATAATGGCTAATTCATTTTTTATATATTATAGATCGTGTTATGATAAAGACTTTTATAAACTGCTGATAAATTTTGTATGTGAGCTGAATCATTGATGGCATTGCTGTGATGTTGATGCTGAGTGCAGGTCGACAATTTTATTAAAGGTTATATAAAACTCAGACTTTTTCTAAGGGACCTTGACTTCCTGCTTTCTTTGAGAGGCAAACTCAAATAAAAGCAGCCAAGTCTGCTCTGACATTTTCACTGACAGCACTTAAAGAAAAGCCTCTGGGTGTCCAGCAAAAACATTATTACATCAAGCAAAACCTGCTTCTGTCTTTTTAATATCAACAGCATCCTAACATCTCAAAAAGAAACTCACAAAGACTTGTTTTATTTAAAAACAAAAGCAGCCTATACTAAACCTGGTTATTATTGTAGTTTTCAACCATTTGACAGGACTCAACATGCTTCCCTGGGATCAGCTGAATCCATCTTCCTGCAGGATCAGACTTGTGGCAAAACTGCTCCTTTTAGCATCTTGTGGAAGATGTTGAGGGTTTAATGCTCAGTGACCTTTTATATATCAGCCAATCAAACCTGGAGAGCGTGAAGGAGACGGCGTGACTCCCCGGAGGACAAATATCGATCTGAGCAGCTCAGAGGCCAACAGTCTCCTAGAAGGGTCTGATCCAGCTGCAGTAAAATGCTGTGTGCCCTAGATGAGTCCTTCCATCTCCCCAGCACAGTTTCTGCTCCTATTTTGGGTTTAAAACCAGGCCAGGCTGTAGCGCTCTCTCCCGCTCCAGCCACTTCTCCAGCGGCTGCCAAATGTTTTTCTTTTAAATGCAAAATGTATAAAAGAGATTGATCTCTCTGTGCGTTTCCTGTTAACATCTGGAGCTTCGTGTCCTCCTCGCAGCTGCATGGACATGCAAACACATCCTTTATATTTATTATTGAGCTGCATGCATTCCCTCTGTTGGGCTTACGATCCAGTCTATAATAACAGAACCGGTGAGGCTATTTTTAGCCCGCATGAAAATGCGCTCAGCAGTGATGGCAATGCCCCCCACCCCCCACCCCCTCCTACACCATAATGACGACGTACTGTTACGCAAAACCAGGGGTTCACCTTTTCCAGACCTCCAGATTTGTGGCACGAAGCAAGAAGCGCACATATCTGTCTAGCGCGCGCACACGCACGCTCGAGCACACGCACACAGAAGCAGCAGGAGAGATTTAACTTCTGCTTTTTGCTCGATTTAGTTCCTCATGAAGACTCTTGTCTGAGCCTGGGGCCAGACACGCCCTGCATCCTCCCGCAGGTGTGGAGGAGTCAGTGGGCATTCCTGGGCTCGTGAAGGAGCCCCCAGCAGGGGGTCGCTGCCCGCTCACCCCCCCACAGCAAACCGACCTTCACACATCTCACAACACACACACACACACACCTCAGTAACACGGAAATGTCTGCATGCCAGGACAGAAAGTCCACACTTAACTATTTGTAGAGGTGCTGGAGACACAGGTCGAGACACTCTCCCTCCACCTCGTCCTCAGACACCAGGTCCGACAAGGGGCGCGTTGGCACCGGGTCGCTCTCCTGCAGAGGCATCCTCATCTCGCGAATAAAGAGCTCCAGGAACCGTCGGAAGGTTTTCTCCTCTGCTGCAGAGCCGGCCATCACTGCTCATTCCTGGACAGACAGAGACAGCTCCGCCCGTCAAACTCTCCGAGCTGAGAAGAGAAGAGTCAGAACCGAACTATTGCGACTGTCGGTGCGCTACCGTCATACTACCTGAATAACTGAGTGCTACCGGAGGAGCGGACCCGTGGAGGACCGGCGTGTCTGAGAACGGCGGACCGGGACTGGAGGAGCTGACCGTGGGCTTTTACTATCGGACGAGCTGTCACCGGCTGGACTGAGCCCCCATTCAAGAGCCGAGCGGGAGCGCGCACCGCCTTATCAGGGATTTCGGCTGATCAGAAGGCGCTGACGTCAGAGAGAGGTCAAGAACGCGCACGCAGCTCTGCCTCCTGACGTCGGAGGGCTTTGAGTCTAAATAAATAAATAAATGGAAATTCGAAAGAAATAAAGACCAGAAATAAAGTCATGCTAGAGTTTATTTATTGATTGATTTATATGTTCAATTAAGCTGGTTAAATTATCTTAAACCAACAAGTTATTCAACAAAAATGCGAGTCATGTATGTTGTGCAAGAATGCTAATTGGGTCAGTAAAACGTGTTATTTTTATTGTCTAATTATTGAATGTGTGTTTAATTGTGAATATGTCAAATTATGGGAAAGTGGAAATATATCTTGTCCTTAGTCCAGTTTGATCTGTTGTGACCACAAAAAGAAAATGTTTTATAGCTGTGTGTTAGGAAGAATTAATAGTTAAAATATTTAGATTTAAAAATTAAGTTTCTATTAGTGGCACTTTTATCTGTTAGATGAAATCCTCTCATCCAGGTGCTCCTACTGATAATAATCTCCTGCTGGGATGAGAATTTATCTGCATGGTCCATTAAAAGTGAATAAGGAGCTGAGCCCTTCATGGTGGATCCTATATTTTAACAGTTGACCAGAAATAATAAATCACAGATAAGCCAGGGAGCTCAAACATATACAAATCCCCCAAAAGTAAACACATCCTCATTGTTGTTGATGCCCTTTTCTCGTTGTTTTAAACTTGATATTTTTAATTATTTTATAAAGAAAAACAAACCAATAAAACCATATTTTCTTCCAAGTGAAATTTTACTATACACCTAAATGTATTTTTCATCAAACTTGCAAGAGCTGGTACATGTTCTTCTGCACGCTGGAAAAGTCCATCAACATTCAGGTCAACAGAGAGAGGCCACCCACCAAATATGTGACCCCAGGGAATCAAAGCATTGAACAGTTATTGGAAAACTTTAATTTATTCATGTTGAATGAATAAATTAAAGGCACTAAAAGGCTCAGTATGCACAGTACTGAATACAGCTTCTTAAAAGAGGAGCGATGCACCTTCTCCAGGTGTGGAAAATGTTGATGCAGCTGATCTCCTCAAACTGAACACAGGATTCATTTAAAAAATCAAGATGTTCCCAGCTTGAAATCCAAAGATGTGGCATGCTCACCCCCCAAAAACATGTAATCAAATAAGAAGCTTGTGGTGTTGTTTTTTAAAAGAAAGAGCAGACCACAGCAGTGGATTAGAAATGCTTGGGAAGCACTGTGTGCAAAGCCAGCATCAGGATCGATAAATCTATTTTCTAAAGAGACACAAACAAAACATTAACAAAGGATGGAGTCCTTCAGTGACACACAAGGCAGAAGTCTACAAGGCTTTTTACTGTCTTTGACTGAATGAAATAACAGCTTTGGCACGAACAATCTGCTCCAAACACAAACTCTCCTCTAACATTACCAGCCAGCCATGTGTACCAGGTAAAACAATAACATGACCTTGAAGTACCAAGAACATTTTCTACTGCAGCTAGAGTTAGTACTTATGTAGTACTTAATTGTTCACTTCCACAAAATGAAAACTGTCATTTATAACTGCGATAACATTTTCCATTCAGTAATAGATCGTAACAGATAAAAAAGGGGAATAACAAGAAACAAAACAACTCAGAACAGCTACAGATTCAGCTGTACTCTAAGGCCCTTAAGTCCCAAATAAATAATAAATCAAGAATAAAAACACTAAACGTATATCACAATTTCGTAAAAGATGAATGTGCCTTCATTCTAATTAATTTATAATATATTAAAGAGTTTTTGTACCTTAATTTTGTTTTATTTGATTAGATTACATGCCTTGATTTAAAAAAATCATCTCTGTTGTGTAAAGACTTTATAAGTGTGATTCACTCGATAAAAAGTTTAACACCATAAGACAAGTTTGTTATTTTGATTTTTTTTTGCAAATAAAGTTTGTTGTAAAGTCAACAAGTCGCCTAAAGAGGGCGACTGTTGTTCAATTTAAGACAAAAATTTTAAGCGGAACGCATCTTTTGGCTAGGTAATTTACCCGGACAGTTTATATAAAAGTAACGGAAGTGCGCAAGGAAACAGTTGCGCAGCTGTTATCGTTCCTCCTTCTCGGTGCCTTTTCATCATGAAGGAAACGAACATGTCTCTACCCGTGAGTGTTGGAGCTCTGCTGCAGGCGGGCCTGCCGGAGGACGCTGCTTACCGAGACGACGGCCTCTGTGTTGTCGGTATTTTCGGTAAAAGCAACACGCAGCCCGGACCGCTGAAAGACTCTCTAATCAACATCTTGGAGGACAAACATATCTTCTCCGTGTTCGGTGAACCGGAGGACGACGGCACAGTAAACAGCCACATCCAGGCCTTCTACAACCAGGAGAACCAGGTACTGTACCTGCTGTTGTCCTCCGTGTCCGACAGCCGGCAGCTGCTCCGGGCCTGTCAGTCTCTGAGCGCTGGGATCAGCCACTCCGACGCACACGACTTTTGGAAGGGCCTGGACCGACAGCACTGCCTCCACCTGCTCTACATGTTTTCTGTGTGTCACGTCCTCCTGCTGGTCCACCCCAGTCAGACCTTCGACGTGACCTACGACAGGCTCTTCAGAGCCCTGGACGCCCTGCGGCAGAAGGTGCTGCCTCTGATCCGGGCTGCCATCAAGGACTGCCCAGTGTCCAAAGAGTGGAAGCTGAACTGCAGACCCTGTCCCCCACGGCTGCTTTTTGTCTTCCAGATGACCGCCACGCTCAAGGTTCGCTTTTGATTAAACATTCTCCTTTTAGTGCATAAAGGAAGTAGAGTTGAGCAGTGAAACATGAATTTAAATAACACATTTTGTTTGTTCTTTTTAAAGGTTTGTTCAAATGGGTTTGAGTCTGGAGGAAATCCCGACAAACCCAAGAAGCATTCTCCCAGGAGGAGGCTGCAGCACGCACTGGAGGACCAGATTTACCGGATCTTCCGTAAAAGCAGAGTTCTGACCAACCAGAGCAGTAACTGTTTGTTTACTGTGCCCGCCAACCAGGCGTTTGTGTACGTGATACCAACAGCAGACAAGGACCCAGTAGGCACTTTGCTCAGTCAGCTACGGTCAAACTGCATGTTGTCTGAGCAGGATTCCCCAGTGCCTGTGTCAGGGCCGAGGCGGTACCAGCAGATGCGCCGATCGGCCCGGCAGCCCTGCAGCGGTGGCGAGCTGAGTGGCTTCTCGATGGGCGGTCAGCTGGTGGATTGCAGCTTGAGGGAATTCCTTTGGCAGCACGTTGAACTGGTGCTGACCAAGAAAGGTTTTGATGACAGTGTCGGTCGCAACCCACAGCCTTCGCACTTTGAGCTGCCGACATACACCAAATGGGTACAGGTCTCCTCCAGACTCTACCAAGTCCTAATCACCAACACGGATGAAGAACTGGCTGAGTTGGCCACAAAAGTCCAAAGCCAGGTGAAGGTTTTGGATGGATTTCTCGATGCTGATACAAAGTTTTCAGAAAACAGGTGCCAAAAAGCTCTGCCGCTGGCTCACAGCGCCTACCAGTCCAACCTTCCACACAACTACACCACAACAGTGCACAAAAACCAGCTGGCTCAGGCCCTGCGGGTGTACAGCCAGCATGCCCGAGGCGTGGCTTTCCAGCGGTATGCCCTGCAGCTCCACGAGGACTGCTACAAGTTCTGGAGCAACGGCCACCAGCTGTGTGAGGAGAGAAGTCTGACAGACCAGCACTGTGTTCATAAGTTTCACCTCCTGCCTCAACCTGGTGAGTGCCGCATAATCTCCCAAAACGTATTCAGTGTTTTTTTACCTATAAAAACTGCTTTAAACACAAAAAATATTCCCAAATCAATAGAAGTTCATCATTTTTACTTAAAGTGCAGTAAAAATGACTAAATCTGTCTTAAATGTGCAGGAGAGAAAGCAGACCTGGATCACAACCCACCCATCATGAACCACAACAGCAGGGGGCGCTCCACCAGCTCCTGTAACTGTGGTCGGAAACAGGCTCCTCGGGAGGATCCCTTTGACATCCAGGCTGCAAATTACGAGTTCTACCAGGTCAGGATCCACACCACCGCCTCCAGAAAGGACTCAAGACTCCATGAATAACACAACACAGTTTATATCTGACTACAAACCCTGTAATAATGTGTGCTACATATTTTTTCTATCCGGAGTAGATGCTGGAGGAGAAATGCTGTGGGAAGCTGGAGAGGATCGAGTTTCCTGTGTTCCAGCCCAGCACTCCGGACCCGGCGCCAGCCAGCAACCAGACTCAGCGGCTCCCGTCTGAAACTGACACAGAGAGGCTGAAGGAGCCGAGCACGGCTCAGAGCCACACACCTGGGGACACCAGTCTCAGCCTGGCTCTCAGTCTGGGTCAGTCCACAGACAGCCTGGGGCCCTATGGGGACGGAGACGCATCTGAAAACCAGGTTCAGCCCAAGAGGCCGAGCCTCGTGGACCGTCAGCCCTCCACTGTGGAGTATCTACCAGGTATGATGCACTCCAGCTGCCCAAAAGGCCTCCTCCCGAAGTTCTCCAGCTGGTCACTGATCAAACTGGGTCAAGCAAAGTCTTACAACTGCCACACTGGTCTGGAACAGCCAGGATTCCTCCCCGGCTCGTCCTTCCTCTTACCGTGGGACTTGGTGATCCGGTCTCGGTCGGAGGAGGACGCAGGACTGACGGAGCCTTTGGACGGAGGCGCGTCATCGTGGCCAGCTCCCAACAAGAGCCTGGTTGGAAAGCGAGGCAGCACCGGAGGGCTCGGCAGGAGTCGCAGGAGGGATGACATGGCTCGGGTCTTTGTAGGGTTTGAGTATGAGGACAGCAGAGGACGACGCTTCATTAGCTGTGGGCCTGATAAGATAGTAAAGGCTCTGGGGCCAGGGGGCGCCAAAGATCCCGCCACCCGAGTCCTAAACACAGACATGCCGCTCTACGTCCCGTCTCCATCACAGGGGCGAGGCCTGAAGCCACACTTTGCTCAGCTGACTCGTCTCTTTATCGTGGTTCCCGACACGCCGCTGGAGATCACGCTGAACCCCCAGGTACGTGTCTAAATAAAGGTTTTAATTACTCATTAGCATGGTTTCAGAGGAGTTTAATCTTCATTAAAAAGTCTTTTAGGTCATTTGTGTATAGGAGGAAAATTGGTCTTCCTGCGGCATCCAGATCCAACAGAATGAGGATGGACGTGTGAATAAAAACATTTTGTTGTTTCCAGGTCCAGCCCGGACTTCCTCCTTGTCCCATCTTTCATCCAGAGCAGCCGGAGGTTGTGCTGCCCCCCGACAGTTTCTGGGTTCTGAGGTTTCCTTATTCCTACGCAACCGAGCGCGGCCCCTTGTTCCCCCCCAAAGAAAACCAACCCCTCAACAACTACAAGGTGCTGCGAGGCATCCTGAGGGCCTCCACAGCCAACCCTCCGCCCCAGTGAGCATCGAGATCAACGAAGCATTTAGGGACTGCTAAGAAATGCTTCACAGAGCTGAAACATTAAATCACGAAGCAGCAGAACATTCTGGGGGTGTTGGAGCAAAGATTTGATGTTTAGACACTAAACCTGAACCCTTTAGGTCCAGATTTCAGTTACTGCTCTGATCGTATTATCTTTTTAAAAAAATGGTTACAGCTGATTTAAAAGTCTTTTCACTACTGGCTTATGGAGGAAAATGTGTGAATACATTTGGGGCTTTTTATTGTTTTTTTTTTATTATTATTTTGTAACATTTTCATTTTAATAAATGATCTGATTGTAAGATAATTTAGTCCTTTGTCGCTCAGAGTATGATGTTAATGTTGTAGTTACCCCGTGTATGCTTATCTATCAGCACTCTGGACCCTCTAGACTCCTGATGATCAGAGCTGAGTGAACTTTTTTTGAGCTTTTAATTCAGATAATGAATGTTTACCTCAGGATGAGACGTGGTTTGTCAGAAATGTATTTAAATATCTGTTCAGAATTATTCAGATTCACACACCCAGTGCTGGAGAGCATGTTTGTGGTTTTGTAAATAAAAACCCTTCAACATGTCTCATCTTTCTCATTATTGTGTCCGTCGCAACAAACTGCTGGTGAGAGCCCATTTGGTTTTGCAACGATGCGAGGCGTTTTCTCAAAAAAAGTCTATAAACTGCTTTTAAATGTTGATTCAGCAACATGATGCAACACATTGCAATATTTCAGTGTATCAATTTCTTACATTCCTAATATATACACACACGACCTTATACAGATTTAACACAATTTTACTTATAAAAATGCTTTTTCATCTGTTTGCCAGCTTAAATAAACACCTTGAGCTTCTAGGAAGTTTTATATTAAGTACAAGAATGCAGCTAATCAATCAGAATAACACACACACACTTAGTTCTTAGGAATGTGAACATAGATGTTAATAACAAAGCTGATTCCAGGTCGGTGCGTTCTTGAAGGATCATTAAACAGACGACATTTTCCTTAAAGCTTCACTCTTATTGCTGTTAGGTTTGTGCTCACACACACACACCTGTTTAACACAACAGGTGATACACCTCACCTTCCTGTTTACACTCCAAATATTAATGAAACTAATGGTTCCAGCTGGCCCGTGTCTGCAGAAGCCCACATGAGTGAGACTTTGTTTAGACTGTGCCTCAGCCTCCATCTACATCCTAGATGAGTCCTGTGGGGTGATGAGACTGTGGAGCAGAAATATCACACTAATAAATACATAAAAAATTTATTTCATGAGTTATTTGCATCCATCAGTCTTTCTTTAAATGATTTAGAAATATCAAAAATGTCTCCCACGCTTTTCCTCCTCCATGCTGTTCCAGCTCCCTCTGATCAGATCACCTTTTATTTGTTGTGAAACCAAGCAGAGCTCCAAGAGTTGGTTTTGTCCTTCAGACGGCTCCTGGGAGCAGTAAATCTGGGCGTGTGTTTGAAGCTACGACAACCATAAAAGGAGGAAAACAAATGGTGAGAATCCAGAGTTGTTGTTCTCACCTGGAGACAGGTGCATAGATCCGGGTTTACGGCCCCGTCTTTTGTGTCTGAACCCAATTTTACCAACAACACCTTTGTTCCAAAGTCCAGCGCTCACAAAAGGAGAAAGCAGAAACTGAGCTGGATGTTCTCAGCTTCAGCTTACACACAAACGGCCGAGATCTGAGTAAGTATCACAGATTTATGCATTTAGATGCCTGCTGGAATGTTTCACTGCAAATGTATTCTTTAAATGTGTCATTTATTATATTATTGTGTTGGATCCTCATTTGTTTATTTATTACAAGTCTTGGTTTGCTTTTTCTACAGTAACTAACATTTGTGTTGTAAACATTCAAGTTTTTAGGTTTTAGTGCAATGACTCTCTTTGCTGTATGTAAATAAAGAAATAGTGTTTCTATTATGAATTATTATTATTATTATTATTACTACTACTACTAGTAGTAGTAGTAGTATTGTTATTATTATTATTATTATTATTATTATTAATAATAATAATAATAATAATAATAATAATAATAATAATTAATGACATTTTCAATAACTTTAAAGAGTCAAAGATCTGTTTTGTGAGGTCTTACATGATAAATTAGATTTGTTTATTTAGTTTATTAGCTAAATGGATGTTGAAGTTTTTACAGAGAATTAAAGTGTCACACTCCTCGTGTTAATTGTTAACATGGCTCTCCTGTTAAATAAAAACTATTCAAGGTCACAGCTGGCTTAGATTAGTGCAAAGTTAATATTAAACTTGATGAAAATGTTTTCACCTGCTCCAGAGGTATCTGTGATGTGGTTTCAAAAAGTTTAAAACCGGCCCTAAATCCTCTCTTTTTTTTCTTCCAAATGTTCACATTTTGTTGCAATCTTTAAACGCGATCCTGGCCTAAAATTATTCAGGTTTTTGTTTCAAAACACAACATTTCAAAAACCCCGGGTGACTCAAGACTTTTGCACATTTGCTTTGGACAAAGAAGAAATCATAATTTTGTTGTTTTTTTTTTGTATCTTCTTGCAGCTCTTTGTTGATGAAACGCCAAAGTTTAAAATTAGAAGTCTCAGTTCGTTGTTGAACCAGAACAACATGGCTAACAGGAAGTCACAGGTCCAGCGAAGAATCGTGTCCAAGGACGGCCACAACAACGTGCAGATCGACAACGTGGAGGGCATGGTCAAGTTGTACCTGCATGACCTCTGGACCACGGTGGTGGACATGAAGTGGCGCTACAAGCTCACCCTGTTTGCCTCCACCTTCATCATGACTTGGTTCATCTTCGGGGTGTTCTTTTACCTGATTGGGATGGGGAACGGAGACTACGAGGTTGGGGTGAACTCTACTCACACGCCGTGCGTGATGAACGTGGAGACGCTCACTGGAGCCTTCCTGTTCTCTCTCGAGTCCCAGACCACCATCGGTTATGGCTTTCGTTATATTTCTGAGGAGTGTCCTCTGGCCATCTTCACCCTGGTGGCTCAGCTTGTCATCACTGGCCTGGCTGAGATCTTCGTCACAGGGGCCTTCCTGGCCAAACTGGCTCGGCCCAAGAAAAGAGCAGAAACCATAAAGTTCAGCCAGGTGGCGGTGGTCTGCCCACACCAAGGTAAGCTGTGTCTAGTGGTGAGGGTGGCCAACATGAGGAAAAGCCTCCTGATCCAGTGTCAGCTTGGTGGAAAGCTCTTTCAATCTAACGTGACAGAGGAAGGTGAGAAGACCCAAATCCACCAGAGCTCTGTGGATTTCTTCATGGACTCCAGCGGAGACTGTCCTTTCCTGATTCTTCCACTCACCTTCTACCACGTTATTGATGAGCACAGCCCGTTAGCAGGTCTGACAGCAGAAAACCTGCACAATCGTGACTTTGAGCTGCTCGTCACCCTCAACGCCACCATGGAGTCGACCGCAGCCACGTGCCAGAGCCGGACCTCCTATGTCCCTCAGGAGATCCTGTGGGGCTACGACTTCAAGCCAGTCCTCTTCAGCACTGTCGGAGGCCGCTTTGTTGTTGATTTCAACTTTTTTGACCAAGTGCAAATGAGCAGCAACACAGACCTCATTAGCAGCAACGAAGAGAAGCTGAAACTAGACGAAGCCTGAGAAGAAACTATTATCGAACAGACTGAAAGACCAGGTATACGATCATCACAGCAACAACTTAGAACTAAACACTAGTGAGGGCTTGGAGTTGGACTTTTAGAGAATTTGTACATCAGATTTTCAGGAAATAAAAAAATTATCTTTTTAAATTCTGCATGAAACAACTAAAAAAATACTTTGTTTCCACTTGTTTACATATTGGATGTAAAAATAGAAAAAAGTTGTTTCACTTCCTAAAAAAGTCACACTCCAATCTGATTGGTCAGTTCCTCGGGCCTTCACAGGCCACTCCCCCTACAGTCAGGGGGAGGGGCTTACACAATCATCTTTATATTTGTTGCATTGAATACATTTCATTTTACTTAGTCATAAATAATATAGAACACACACACACACACACAATTTTGTGACAGCTGGAGCACAAAATGAAAGTCTAGGTGGTGTTTAGTGTAATATTTTTAAATTACAAACTTAAACTGTGACTGATTTGATGGGGATTTAAAGTTTTCATTTAGATTATTTTTTAACCAGAATGTTCTCAAGCAAACTGCTTATACCTGCATTGTAATTAGATTGTAATAAATGTTACTGTAGACCCCTCAGAAGCTAGCTTTGATCTTTAGTGTATCTGCCCTCATCCATTGGTGGCTATCAGCTGCTGGGGCACGCGTGGCCCCGGACTCTGGCGTTGCTGGGACCTGGGCTGCTGTGGGCAGCCCCTCCATCATCACACACAACATTTAAAAAAGAAAACAAAACAACAGTTTTGGTGACAAATTCACTTACAAACACACACATGAACATATTCTATAAGATATAGATGCATAGACGCATGCACACACACACACACACACACACACACACACACACAGAAATACATGCTACTACAAACATAGACAATACCATATAACAGTTACTTTTCTATTTATTCTTGTAGTTTTTTATTTTATTTTATTTTATTATGACGACCTCACTGTTTTATCTTTCCTGTTTGTTGGTTGTTGTCTATTTGTTGTGTTCTGTTGTCCCTCCACCCCCCCTCCCCTCCCCTCCCTGTTTGAGGTGTTTCTCTTTTCTCCCTGCCTGTCCACTCTGGTGCATTAGCCAATGCGGTCTACCATGCTACAAACATAATAAAAGGCTATTGCTCAACAGGAGGAATATCCCACATCCCTCTTGCTGTAGAGTAAAACTGCTCTGGCATGTTATGTCACCCACATCAACCATTCTGTCTGCTTCAACTGCCAGGACAGGACAGGTTGAAAGAAAAGACTTTTAGTTTAATTAAAATGTCCTCTTTTTCTTTTTAGGATGTATAATAAAAATACAGACAAATAAAAAAAAAAGATGTGTCATACTAGCACCAAAACAGAAATATTCATCCTTGCATGATGCAAACATCACTCCTGTCTGTGTGATGGTTCACTAACTAATAAACTAAAAGTATCTCCATGTTTAATGTGGGAAAAAAATGTGAATTAAAAACAGAACTAGTTGTATCTGGATTATGGTTACAGGTGCTGATGTGGAACTCTTACTCTGTCCTTATTGTCTCACCACTTGTAGATTATGGTAGTAAACTTGGTGTGGTGACACATTTGGGTATGTATCATAGATGGTGACAAAAATGTTTTGTTTTTGTAAATAAAGCTAACCACTATTAGCAAAATGAGCTGGTTTGCAGGTGTTCATTCACACATTTAGAGCATGTTCTCTAATAGTCATACATGTAAATGATTTAATCAGATACAAAGGCCAAGATCGAGAGCTCATATGAGGGCAGCTCACCAACAGATTTCAGGCGTAGACAAGAGTCAGACAAAGATGCCTGTTGTCCCCACTCCTCTTCCTCATCGCCATCGACTTCATCATAAAGACTTCCATCTGCAAGCGCAGGAACGGAATTCAGTGGACCCTGTGGAGTCAACTGGATGACATAGACTTTGTGGATGACCTCACCTTTGTCTCCCACAGCCAGCAGCACAGGTCGGATTTTTCATACACAAGGAGAAGACTAAAATCCTCAAGATCAACTCCAGCAGCATAAACCCAATCACCCTTAGTGGAAGTCCTCTGGAGGAAACAATACTTCACCTGGGCAGCATCATCAACCAGCAAGGTGGGGTTGATGCAGATGTCAAGGCAAGCATCATCGTCATCCAACTGAAGAACATCCGGGCATCCAGAGAGCTGACCCTAACATCAAGATTTGACTTTTAACATAAACACTAACATGAAGTCAGTTCTGTTATACAGGGCTGAAACCTGGAGGACAAACAAAACATCTAAATGCAAAAGGATTATCCACATCCGCTGGCCAGACACCATCAGTAACATCAGCCTTTTAGAAGGGACCTGCAAACATCAGGTTATGTGTAGGACACCCCACCGGCTAACCACCAACCAACATCACCATGCAGGCTCTCAGGTGGAACCCTCAAGGTGAAGGAGAGGCCGTCCAAGAAACACCTGACGATGAGATCTCGAGGCAGACATGAAAGAGATGGCTGTACCTGGAGCCAACTGGAAAAAAGACTCAAGACAGAAATCTCTGCATCTGCCGTTAGGGCAAAACGAACGACTTGAAACGCAGAAATTCTGATTTCCAAACACAACATTCAAGATACTTCAATTGATGTTGACTCTGTAGCTGAATTTATGGATCTTGTGTTTTATTTTTACAATAAAAGCTTGAAACGTATGTGTTTTCAGAATATATAATAGTAAACATTTATTTGTGTGCAACATGAAAGTTGATGTAGTCAGCAACCATTGTTTTAAAGCATACCTGCAACCTAAACCACTATAATACTTGGACATACAATAATATCTTTAAGATTCTTCACATACACTCGTGGTTTTTTGTGTCAAACTGTTGAATTTAGTCTTTTTTGAGATTATTGAGTCAACTTGATCTGTGTAACTGATGGAGATTCGGTGCTCTGTAAAGGAAAGTGTGGATGTAAGAACACAATACTGAATGTTAAAGCCTTTTGAAGGACAAAGCAGGTCAAGCTTTTGTCTTGCCCGTTTTCATTAGCTGTCACCTTTTGTTGTGGCAACATTCTGGAGCAGCCGGTGAGGTTGAACTGGCTGCTGCTGAATGTATGTGGTCCAAACAATTAGTGAGTTTAAGCGGTACAAAAAGTCTTTTTACTGAGACAACACTGTCTGATATTGACCGCTACCTCCACCTTTGTGCAAGAAGGAACAGGAGGAGCACTGCCAGATTCCTGCTAAATGACCTCCAGTGGGTCATTCTGCATGTGTCTGCTCAAACGATCAGAGACAGACTCCATGAGGGTGGTATGAGGGCTCAACGTCCACAGGTGGGGGTTGTACTTACAGCCCAACACCGTGCAGGATGTTTGGCATTTGCCAGAGAACAACAAGATTGGCAAATTCACCACTGGTACCCTGTGCTCTTCACAGATGAAAGCAGGTTCACACTGAGCACATGACAGATGACGTGACGGAGTCTGGAGACGCTGTGGAGAACGTTCTGCTGCCTGCAACATCCTCCAGCATAACCGGTTTGGCAGTGGGTCAGTAATGGTGTGGGGTGACATTTCTTTTGGGGGCCGCACAGCCCTCCATGTGCTCACCAGAGGTAGCCTGACTGCCATTAGTTACCGAGATGAGATCCTCAGACCCCTTGTGAGACCATATGCTGGTGCGGTTGGCCCTGGGTTCCTCCTAATGCAAGACAATGCTAGACCTCATGTGGCTGGAGTGTGTCAGCAGTTCCTGCAAGCAATTCCCAGACCTGAATCCAACTGATCACGTATGGGACATCATGTCTCGCTTCATCCACCAACACCACGTTGCACCACAGACTGTCCAGGAGTTGGTAGATGATTTAGTCCAGGTCTGGGAGGAGATCCCTCAGGAGACCATCCACCACCTCATCAGGTGAATGCCCAGGCGTTGTAGGGAGGTCATGCGGACACATGGAGGCCACACACACCACTGAGCCTCATTTTGACTTGTTTTAAGGACATTACATCAAAGTTGGATCATGTTTGTCCACTTTAGTTTTGAGTGTGACTCCAAATCCATACCTCCATGTGTTGATAAATTTGATTTCTATTGATAGTTTTAGTGTGATTTTTGTTGTCAGCACATTCAACTATGTAAAGAACAAAGTATTTTATAAAAATATTTCATTCATTCAGATCAAGGATGCCTAATTTTTATGTTCTTTTATTTTCTTGAGCAGTGTACTTATCATGTACTTAAATTTTATATTTATTTTCATTGTTGTGAAGTTATATTACATTATGTATTCTAAAGCTTATAGCATACAAGTGGCCAAATCTTACCAGAAAATATAATTTGTTAAAATTACATTCAAGGTTAAATACTGTCTGTATTTAAGTTGGACTGCTCTAACATAAATACATTATCTAGTGGAAGGTTACTAAACCTTTATTGTGAATAACAATGATTTTGGAATGTGTTTCTTCTACCTTCATTTGTTATTTTAAAATGTAGTTATTAAATTTTACTTATCATCGATTTTGCCCTTTAGACCATATAAATGTAGTATGTTGCAAATAATTGAATTTATCAAATAAAATCAGCTGTTGTGATCAAACATTTACTCAGTTTTTCAGTATCATTCTTACCCAATTGTTTTTATTTGTATTTGGGTTTAATTTACTTTTTTTGAGTAGTTCATACATTCATTATGAAATCCAAATGCATTAATGATTTTCCTATTTAAAATAAAATATGGACCTATTTTTTAATTCTATGTCTGTATCAATGTCTGAGTATGTTTATTAGATAAAATTGAGTATTTATTAGTCTTTGAACTAAGAACTAATAATTTTATATCTGATATGTTAGAAACTATAAACTTATGCTGGTAAAATTTTGTGACAATATTTATTTAAAATTGCTCTAAATAAACCGTGGATTTAGTTTCGTCCTGTGGCCGCCAGAGGGCGCATAATCTAATATGTTTGTAGTCAATTATTATGTAGTGCTGTTAGCTAGTTGCTAATAGTTCCTGCTTTACCTCGTTTATTTAATCATGTAGAACACAAATAATTAAAATATATTTATTGCGTTTTAGTAGTTACGTAGTTTGTTTAAGTGAAAACGTTCTGGCTTTCCCATTATTTACACTAATAATGCTTATAGCACTAAAGTAAAATCCGTAATAATTTTTAAGTGTTATGTTTTATTTTGAAGGAACCTACAGGAAGTGCTAATGAGTCATGTCACGTTAAGCTTTATGAACAATGGCTGTAGGGACAAATTGCGTCCGCTAGAGGGCGGGAAAATCCTTAATCTCGAGAGCTAGACAAAATAGACTACAGGTGTCCACAGTACTTGTTTAAAAGCAAAACAGTTCATTTAGACGTTACTCGCTTTTTAATGGATTGAGTTAATGTATATCTGGTAACATTCTGTGACAATATATATTTATATTATGACTTAATTTACAGTTTTTCTCCATTGGTTTGGCCCATTTCTTGAAACAGAAATGACATTCTCAAAAAAACATGGACAAACCTCCAAACCTCTTGGTAAATGTTCACAACAGAATGGCATTTCTCATTCATTTAATCAAACGGCAAATGCCTTAGTACATGTCTCAATTGTCTCAGTGCATCTTTGCAAATGATTAAGTACAAGTAGCCTACAGTTATACAGTTAGCCCACATTTAGCACATTTTCCAAATGAATAGATCTTGTAGATCTAAACTGATTAGTTGATTCTCAGTCCAATGATCATTCTCTCCAAAACATGTCAGCATGATTTCATTGTATAAGTACTCGCATGCACAACTGTCTGTTCAATTGTCAAAACTGGTGAAGAACATATTACCATGAATGCCATATATGAATTTCTTTGAATATTTGATACATTGATGACAGTCATTGACAGTCAGGTGAAACTAGACTATATATAAACACAATAAGCATCTCCACAATAGACCAGGTTTTGAAGAAGCATCAGATGACAATGAAACAAATCTACAAGGTACCATTTGAGAGGAACTCTGACAGAGTGAAGGAGCTGCGGTACCAGTATGTAAATGTAAGTCAGTTACTGGTTGTCTCCCATTATAACCTTACCTGTAATCACAGTAAGCAGTAGTTCACTTATTTGGTTTCAATACCTCCTTTTCCTGATTTCAGAATCAGTATTTGCTTCATCTGACTTCAACAATTTCAACAGAAAACCGCAGTTCACTGTATTACACAATTATCATTATGATACTTATATCATACATCATTGTCTATTGTTGGTCCTCTGCCATAGTGACAAAACATCTAAACATTTAGTATGGCAGTACTCACACAATGCCAAAGGGACGATGCATTTTGGGGGCACTGACTATTCAGATTAGAAAGGAATGTAGTTTTGACACATGAGTGAACTGTTTTAGGAGAGATGTGAGCTTTTGCAGGTGAACCATGTTGTTGTGATCAACCATCCAGGTTTATTTTGACAAAAGCACCAAGAATGATGAGAATGTCCGATCTGTGTCGAGAAATGAGCCAAAGCTATTGAGAAGGATCTTTGCCATTTTGGAGACACTGACTGTTTAAATGAGAAAGGGATTTAGATTGAAGCCTGACCTAACAGTTTTGGAAGAGATATGAGCTTTTGCAGGTGAGCTATAGTGTTGTGAACATTTGCCAAGAGGTTTGGAGGTTTGTCCATGTTATTTTGAGAATGTCATTTCTGTTTCAAGAAATGAGCCAAACCAATGGAGAAAAACTGTAAAACTGAACTTGTACCCATAGACATTGATCAATTATAATGTCTATGCTTGTACCGCTGTAGCTAGGTGATTGTGGGGGTGTGGCGTGAGAGCGTGTGACGACAGTCAAATGCGTATGTCTCACGCTCATTGCGTGAGAGTTGGAAGCCTGTTTTTATCTTTCATCATTGTGCTTTTACTTCGAAGGAGGCAGAACGGAAGTTTTCAAAAACAGGCGGAAGTGGTACATTTATTTTGGAAGAGCAACCCGGATATTGATTTGTTTCATATCAGGAACGGGCTACTCCATCAAATGGAAAGAGTGGTTATTGTTTGTTGCATCAACTAAAGGAGTCCTAGACGTTATTGGAATAATTAAACTGTCCACTCAGCTCAGCCATGAGCGTCACTTTGGACATAAGACTGAAGAGAGCGAACAAAGTGTATCGTGAGGGGGTAAGTTGTCCGCAGTCAGCTAGCATCCATACAGTCGGTTAAAATAATGTAAACAACCTTCATATGATTATCTTAAATTCGTCAGTGAACCTGTTAAATTTATTAAAACGAAAACGAGCTTGTTAAATATTTGCTTTGGCAAGTCGCTCTCACGTGACCTGGTTTGTGACGGTGTTACGAGAAATTCTGTTACCCGTCAGATCCTGGTTCCTGTGGTGTCATGGGGAATTATGTTACCAGCTAGAGTTTGCACTGCCTGTAGATTAAGCAAGACGCCTTTATACTATCTGAACGTTAGGAAAACAATGAATTAAACAGAACATTTTATTTTAATTTTTTGTTATTATTTAACCTTTATTTAACCAGGGAATCCTTTGAGATCGAGTCTCTTTTGCGAAGGTGCCCTTGCCAAGAAAGCCGCCATAAAAGTTTCACATAAAATACAAGTAGTAAAAAAAGTAGTTTGGATAGGAACATAACAGACACAATTCATTAGTGATACCATTATTTGATAACCATTATTTATTTATACGTGTTTTAGAAAAAACAGGCAAAAATTTGAATGCACTTTAAACGTGCAAGATTAGTCATAATTGTCATGTGCAGTTGTTTTAACACCACAGATATGCAATATTAATCTTTAGTATGCTGTAGTTTCACGATAAGCACTAAATTATGGTCCTGATGCATGCCACTCATTTAATATTATTTAATTCCTTTATGTGCTTAAGAGGGACGTACAGTATGCATTAATGAACAGACCATCAGACAACCAGTCCCTTGCTCATTCAACCTAGGGACAATTCAGTCTCCAATAAACCTAAAAATGCATGTTTGTGGGTTTTGGGAGGAAACTAGTGTACCCAGAGAAAACCCACGCATCCATGAGAAGAACATGTCAAATCTGCACAGAAATTTGAACCTGCAACCTTCCTGCTTCAACTGCTCCACTAAGCAGCTTGCATAAATTGCTTTCTTAAAACCATCACTGAAAAAATACAAAGGCACAAGCATATTTGCAGGTTCCTCCACTAACTTTCTCCTTATTTTAAATAAATAATGCATCCTTTGTAAACAGGAAATTGAATATAAATTACTTTCATTTGGTGCAGGAGACGGTGGGAGGTGTCATCGTGCTGACATGTAAAGAGGTGATGCAGCATCACGGCATCTCGCTAAACATGGAGGGAATTGTAAACCTCCAGCTGAGCTCCAAGAGTGTCGGTGTCTTTGAGGCTTTCTACAATTCTGTCAAGGTGAGCTGATGATTCACATCCCTCTGGTTATCAGATCAAATGTATGCCATACATAGATGTAAATGTTGTATCGAAACCACTTGACTCAGGAATTTCAACATCTTGTGTTTTAAGTAAAAATCACATTAAATCGCTTGTAAAATTAGCTCGTTGGTGCCCCCAAGTGGCCGTAGGAGGAAACAGATTTGGACCATCAGCTTCCAGTTTATCCAACCACTTGATTTTTCAAACGTTGCTAATAATAAATCGGTTTTAATGTGTTTCAGCCCATCCAGCTGATCAGCAGTAACATCGAGGTGGCCAAGGCAGGAAAAATCCCAGGAGGAAAGACGGAGATCCCATTTGAGTTCCCTCTGCACATGAAAGGGAACAAAGTGCTTTACGAGACGTATCACGGAGTCTTCGTCAACATTCAGGTAACTCTGATTTATAATCTAAAACTCAGTTTATACATCTTTGAAGATTAAGAGCTTTTTTCTTTAAGGATGATGTATTGTTGAAGCTCTTTGGGGAACAGAGTTGTGTATATTACTGTTTTCTCTACAGTACACACTCCGCTGTGACCTAAAGCGCTCCCTGCTGGCCAAAGACCTGAGCAGGAGCTGCGAGTTCATCGTTCACTCTCAGGTGAGTTAAACACCTCAACCTTTACGATGCTTCTGTTAAAGTAGCATTCACCCGTTTTTCCCCTTCAAATGTGAACTCCATCAAAAGAGATGCAACAGTTGTTGATCCTCTTGGTTTTCAGCCGTATAAAGCCAAAATTGTCCCCGCTCCGGTCAACTTCACGATCACCCCTGACACCTTGCAGAACATGCGCGAGGTGAGGAAAAGCCACACGCTCCAAAAAGTTTTGTATTCTTTTAATTTTAACTGAAACTGAAATGTGCCATTTGTCTCCAGAGGAGCTCTCTGCCAAAGTTTCTGATCAGAGGCCATTTAGACGCCACGAGCTGTGTGATCAGTCAGCCGCTGACGGGAGAGGTGGTGGTGGAGAAATCAGACGTCCCCATCAAGAGCATCGAGCTGCAGCTGGTTAGAGTGGAGACCTGTGGTGAGTTTTTAAACTCAGAGGGCTGAAGTTGCTGCAGCAGCAGAGCTGAAGCTCTTCTCTGTTCAGGTTGTGCTGAAGGATACGCCCGAGATGCTACAGAGATCCAGAACATCCAGATCGCTGAAGGAGACGTGTGCCATGGCCTCTCCATTCCTATCTACATGGTCTTCCCTCGACTCTTCACCTGCCCCACGCTGGAAACCACCAACTTCAAAGTTGGTGAGTAAAACCATCCAGTTCAGTCAGAACTCCAACCAGTGGGAAGAGACTAAAACATTTGTTTCTGTTCTTCAGAGTTTGAAATCAACATAGTCATCGTCCTCCATGACGATCATCTGATCACAGAGAACTTTCCTCTGAAGCTGTGTCGACTCTGAACGACTTTTCATCCACAAGTGGAAAACAAATCCTTAATCCAAAGTCATTTGAGATAAATCGGTGACCTGGGACCAGCCTCAGATGTTGTCGCTGCACCGTCTCCACCACCTGGATCTAGTCTAATGATGAGCCTTTAAGGAACCGTTTGGGAGAAAACACTTGGAAAGACTTTCTTTGTATGAATGAAATAAATCCTGACTAGTCTGAAGTATTTAAACATTTATTATATTTTGTTCAGCAAAGCCCACATAGCATTTAAAAAGTGGTCAGTTTAGTTTGCAAACAGCAGAAGATTGATTCTTTAATTTGAAGCTCTAGTAAGTCAGCAATAAAATAGCTTAAAAAATGTACATGTAACCTGCAGCACTGGGAGATGAAACCGCTTCTCCAGGACAAACACAAAAGCATTAGAATAAGCAAGAAAAAGTTAAAGCCTAATTAATGTTAAAAGAAAGCAATTTAAAAAACATAAAAGCACATGAATAATTAGGGGAGGAGTCTTCAGGGGGCTTGGCGTTTCCTGCCAGACAGAGCAGGGAAGTCCTCGGGCAGAAGAGCGTGGTTTCTGCAGGTGGGACAGGTGCTCTGCTCCTTCAGCCAGGACCTGATACACTGAACAGAACCAGAACTGCACATGAAAATGTTTTCTTGGTATTTAAACCCAATGCACTGATCCACGCTCACCTCATTATGGAAGCTGTGTCTGCACTCCAGCACGCAGGCGTTCTCTGGACTCATGTCTTCATGACAGATGATGCACGGGTCCTCCATGTTCAGCTGCAACCAGAACGTAAACGTGATCAGCTGATGAGCCACACCTGGCTTCACTCTCACATTTGTCTTCACTGATGAAGAGGAAGTTTCTCATTATATTTGATCCCTACTAGAGGCTGAATCTGATGGAGATGAGCAGCAGTTTAGGAGCCGGGAGGGTTAATGAGATGCAGCAGCTCACCGTACCAGACTCTAGAGTGTTTGACTATTTATATAAAATGTGTTTAAACTAGTAATTCATTCACCACCTAATGATGTTGGACTTACTGCATCTGGATTTCTGACTCTCTGGGGTCCAAACGACTGCCAGACATTAGCCTGGGTGACCAACGGGGGGGTGGCACGCTGAGCTGGACTGGAGCGACCTGCAGCGTTAGCTCTGGCACAGTTCAGCTTCTCCTGAGAGAAGAGTAAAACTGAATTCAACACGCTGAGCTTGAACAATAAAAAGTTGTCTCACTTGGAAACAATTAGCCTTTCGCCGAGCCCCGCCCCCCTTAGTTACTGTTGCCAAGTCCGACAATAAGTGGATCAAATACTGCAGCTCCGCAGATTTCCGTGATGGAAAGAAGGAGACAGATGCGTGTCAGCGACATTTTTTGGAGCAATTTCTCCTCAATTTCATCCAGATCGAGGCAAAATGGGTTACAGGATGCAGTGGAGGGATATATTAGTGTCGGCTCCGCTGAGCGAAGCATAGCAGGGAACAAGGAGTTTGGGAGAAGGTCCGGCGTCCGAGGACGCGTGGATCCAAGGAGTGGTGGGCGGCGATGCGGTGTCCCTGTGAGCTGTCAGATGTCAGCTGTCAGATGATCTGAGCTGCAGGCAGCTCTAACGGAGAAAAGCTCCCAGCGCTCTGCATCGCTCAGTTGATCATCTCAGCTGAGTCTGTTTATAAAATGTAACTTTTTATGCCCGTGTTTACTTTCATTTTTAGTTCCCGGCCGGAGCTCGGCATTAATTCATCACGTGATCATGACACCACCCGCTGTTGCGCCAATAGGCTTAATGTGCATTTATATAAGACACACGGTTGAGGTAATATTACGCTGATTTGCCGGCACGGTGTGTCTATAAAGGGTCTTCTTGGATAGTCTGGGAGGCGGACCTCCGCTCACCCGCGGGCGGGGGGAGCACTCATGCTTGCTGGCTTTCTGGTTGAGGTCGATGAGGAGGTTCTGAAGGAAACGAAGGAGACACGACTACTATCGAGGCTAATGCTTAGTAGTAAATTAGGCTTAGCTTCATCATTTTGTTTGGAGCTGTCGGATAGTAACGGTTGCTATGATGTGTGATTGGACAATAGCCGTTCTGGGGGCGGGGCAGGCGAAAGGCTAATTAAGAAATGAGATTTGCAAATGAGACGGGTGAGTTCTGATTAAGCTACCTGATGGTCCAGGATCAGCTGAGTCACTCCACTCACACAATCCTGCAGCGTCACAGCGTGCAGACTTCCACGTCTGGCCAAACGAAACTCTGTAACATAGTTCATCAAATCTGGCCTGAACATAAACACAAGAAAACATCTATTAGTACCAGGATTTATTTGGTTTTATCTCACGGCTGATCGGTCAGACAGGCTGAGCTGTCGGGAACAAAACAAGGTGTGTTTTCTTACCTTGAATAGTCAGGAAACATGGCTGTCAGGGCCTCCATGACTCTGTCAAACAGAGGCCCTGGCTTCTTTTTTACAGCTTTGTGCGGCTTCGCTGCAGGAGCTTCAGCTGCAGGTGGAGGCATGCTGTTGGAGGCCTGAGCTGAAGCTTGAGGGACCAAGTCTTTGGCTGCTGTGGAGAGCTGAAACAATCAAAGGAAACGGGTCAGAAGGAAAAGTTACTAATCTTCTCATGGCTACATTTATAAACCCAAACAAAAGTTTTACATCAATGAAGGGTAAACTCTGGTAATAAAAACCATGTTGAACTGGTCTTACTGGTGCAGCTGCAGGATCAGGATCACTGCTCTCATAGTCTCCACTGCCGTTCTCCACCTTTTCGCGCTGCTCCCGGAACCGTTGCTGTGGAGGACACGTGTGTGACTGACTTTTTTTTAAAACCACTGATTTAATTAAAACCACTAGAAACTCAGAAAAGCTTCAGTTAGATGCTTCAGGAACGTCATGTTCACCTCAGCAATGGAAATGTTCTTCTCTACTTCTTCCACTTTGACTCTGCAGCTTTTCCGGGTCATTTCCAGGTGCTCGTTTGGGGCTCTGCAGAAAAAAAACATTGTTTTCACACCTGAATCTATGACATATAAACACCTCATGTGACTGTCCCTCCTCTTACCTGTGACACACCTCATCCAGTTTGGTCAGTAGAGCCTTGGAGTCTGCCAACTCTCTGCAGAGTCCGGACAAAGACTGGTTGCAGCTGCTGTTCACCATGGACAGCTGGAGACACAAAACCAGAGGTTTAAAGACAGTTGGTGCCCCCTCCTTTATATGCAGGGCATCCTAATGTGTTTCTGCAGCTAATTTGCCGTTCAAGCGTAACTTTAGTAGTCCGAGTTCCACATAAACCAAAGAAAATTCAGTTTTTACAGTTTAGAGGATTAAACCTTGAATCCGGAGGACGTACCTGAGCTGTTTGAGCCCTTCTGCTGGCAGAGGCCAACAAGGATCTGCAGCGTTTAATCTCATCCTCCAAACTCATCTTCTCAGCTGCCGACCGATTACTGGGGGTGGGAGGATCAGTCAGGAATAATAATCAGTAAATCGTGTATTTGTGTTCAGCTCAGTTTACCTCAGCTCCAAGAAGTCATTCAGCTTTTCTTCATAGGCGCTGTTGTTCTCTCTGATAGTCTGGGAAAGACTACACACACACACACACGTTGAAATGAAAATAGAAACTAAGCGACATATTTAACATTGGTTAGGATGTTTGTAATCATCGCTCTTCACCTCGTTTGTTCTTCACCCAGCTGCTCGAGCTCCATCTTCAGGGCCTTCAGCTCCTCCTGGTTCGCCTTCTTCTCCTTCTGGTACTTTTTCACCTCCTCCTCCAGCTTCTCCTGGAACATGGCCAGCTCCTTATGGGTCACCTAAGCAACACAACACACATTTATGCATTCATCCTCTATATTCAGCGTAAACACATCAGATTTAGACCTACTTGTATATTTGAGGCGACAATCTTTATCTCCTCCTCTAGAACAGCAGCATCATCTTTACTTGGATTGACTCTGATTTGGTTTTTCATTTTCTTTATCTGCTTCTCCAGCATCCTGATGCTCTTCTCCTTTTTGTTGATGTCGCCCTAAAATCAGCAAAGGCAAAAGGACTCTTGTTGATATGCTTTAAACTAATAATAATAGAGCCTTTTATTTTCTCTTAAGGAAAACATTTGAGCTTTTGTTGATTTTACCGCTAAAATCTTTACTGTTGGACGATTTCAGAGTTCAGGTATATTGTAACGGACAGGTAAAACTCACCTGACAGTTCTCAAAACGTGAATAACGCTCGGTGTTCACAGCCACACTTCTCTTGAGCTCCTGATGTGTCTAACAGAAGAACAAAAGGCCTTAATAATAAGAACATTAACATGGGTTTCAGCAAACGTGATGAAAGGTGTGCGTTCACCTGCACCGCTGCATGTTGTCTGAAAAGGTGTTTATCAGCTGGAATAAAAAATGCTTTCTCTGGAGTCGAATCCGTTTCCAAAACTGAAAAGTCTGAGTTGAGGGCATCGAGGTCAGGATCCACAACAGGTAAAAATTCATACGGCTGTTCCAGGTCCCCTTCGCTCCAGGGACAGGGGGGGTTGCTCTCTGGCAACTGGGAGTAAAATGAGTAAGGATTTGGGAGGAAGGGAGGAGAGTCTGCGTGAGCCGGGGAGTAGCTGCCCTGGTAGCTGGTGAAATCATACACCGAGTAGAAATCAGGAGGTGAAGAGATGCAAACATCATCGATGTCATCCAGGTCGTCCAGACGGGCTGCGTGTTCGGTCTGCTGCAGGGACACGGCGTGCTTGGCCAGGCCGACGCGCCGGCCCATCTTAATAAAACGAAGGGACTCCAGCAAAAAGGCCTCAAAGCCGCCCGCTTCCTCGATCTTCTGCTTCGCCACTGCGGGAAAGTTCTCTAGCTCTCCCACCAGCAGGCGGTCCTCCGTGTTAAGGGGGCCATGCTCTTCCAGGATCTGAGCAAAGTAGCTGCAGAAGGAGGCGGAACGGAGGATTAACCCCATAACCCAGAAACTAAAGCCTTTGGTTACCAGAATGTTCTAAAGACTGAACTTACTCATACAAACTTTCTCTAGTTGGATCTGGGTTGTTGTCCAAAATACTTTTATAGGAGGTTCTGGTTCTGGTGGTGTTGTACTGGTCCTCAAAATCTGCCACTTCCTCTCGAAGGTGACTGGGTACGCTGAAGGGTTCGGTGGGGTGAAGGAATGATCTGTTGGCAGGAAAAGTTTGTTACAGGTCACGTCTGTTTTTATTTGTCTGAAAGTAGAAAATGAATCTTACAAAGAGTCGTCTTCAAAAAGGTCTTGGTCCCACTCCTCTCTAGGCGTTAGTGCTCTGATGCCAGACAAAACAAAAACACCCTGAAAGGACAAACAGGAGCGATCATACCAGGTTCTTCTTAAAGCAAAACATTAAAACCCAAACCTTGGTAAGTTTCTCACCTTCTCCTTCTGCTTCTTTTTCCGTCCTCGACTCTTAGCCCTCGTAGGAGAATTCTGAAATGAAAACCAGATAAATAAATGTTCGAGGTTTCTCACGTCTCTACAGGATCGAAGCGTGTCTGTTTTATAATTTTGTGAGATTACAGGGTCCTCAGTTTCACGACTTACATTTTCATCAGACTTTTTTAAGACTGAACATTGTCCATCTGGAACACAAAACACAGTAAAACCATTAAAACAAACATAAAAACCAAAAAATCAAATGCTCATCGGGTTTAAAATACGCACCCATCGTATAAAAATACTCATCCAGTATAGTGTGACAGGACACATAGTTGTCTTTATGCTCCTCCAAAGTCCAGATAAATAGTCTCATGTCATGAGGCGGAGCCTGTTTTAGGTATTCAGTCACAGTTAAGCCATTGCTTGAAAAAAACTCAGGTCTAATGCTCAGTTTTTCTAAAATCATCTCCTTCAACGGTCCAAATTCTAGCAGGAGCGTCAGATCCAGCTGCTCCAGGTGCTCCGAGTGGCGTTCGATGAAACTCTGGGCAGCGTTCAGACCTAAAGGCAGGAAGCAGCTGGTCAGGATTACGTCTGGGTGAATGAACATTAAACAGCAGCATGAACATGAGGATGAAGGCTGACCTGCAGCGTTGAGCTGACACGCCCAGCTGCTCAGCTTAGGATCTATATCCACACAGCTACTAAGTTCTTGGACAAACACTCGTGCCCAAACCCGGTTCTTCCTCTCCAGCAGAAGATCCACAACTTGACCTAAATCCTTCACCGACTCCTGCTGGTTGTGGTTCAGCAGCCTCCCGGCTATCTGGTTCCCCCTCAGCAGGTCCAGCTCCAACCAGGGCCTCAGACTGCCGGTCAGGACAGAAATCTGGAGACCCCTTTCCTCCCTGAGGAGATCCATGTTCTGGCTGATCTGCAGGAGAACTCGATCTCTGTACAGCAACCAGGCTGAGAACACAAAGCACACGTTAAAGCAGCAGCAAGAGCACATTTTCAGACATTTAATAAGAGAAGCCATACTTTTCTGTTGACTTTGTGTCCCCAAGTCTTCTTTCTGCTGCAGAATCTCATTGGGGGAGGTGTTTTCTTCAGATGACTGCTTATACTGCTTCCTTTTGAGCTTGTGCTCCTCTTTTGATTTTAACTTCTTTAGACTGAAGAGAAACCAAACATGCACCTTTACAACTTGTACTTGAAAGACGTGAAAAATCCTGTTCTGTTATTCCACTTAGACCAGCATCACACTGGCAGAGGATGCACGAATGTTCCAGCGTTTCTGCAAACCTGCTACTGGTTGCGAGTCCCTCTGAGCCCCAGGAGTCCAGCGATAATCTGAGCTTTTATAAATCGAACTAACTCTAAAATGTGGCTATTATCTCAGCCATCTTTTACCAAAAGAAAGCAACTTTTAGACAGATCCACCATAAAGTAATAGCTTTTTAAAGCTGCAGACTCACCTTGTACATTTCTGATTCTCTTTGGGCCTCTTTAGCACCTGTGATTTAGCGATTGTAGATTCAAACTGAAAAGACAGAAACACTCATCAACATTCATCCTGTTTATCAACCTGGAGTTTACTCAGGTTTATATCTTACCTTACATTTCACCAAACCCGTTGGACAATAGATTTTTATACTACTTATTTGGCCGACACAGTCGGGAGTCAAACACTTTTCATGGAGAATGTCCTGCGACACAAAAACACAAACACTGTGTTTCCTCTGTGAGCGAAAAACACTAAAACCACTGCGATCGTTTGGGGATGAAGCCACCTAAACCAACCTTTTCATTCTTTTCAGAGAATTTTGTCATCTTCAGGCTCTTCCAGCAGTTGATGTGAAACTCAACCTTGCAGCTCTGACAGCAGCACATCTGAACGTAGCCCTTTTAAATAAAAAACAAACAAGTTCCATAAGCTCAGAGAGGTTTTAAAGGATATTAAATTCCAAAACCTGCTGCTGTTACCTTAAAATCTGGGTCAGTTAGGTAGATTTCAGGTTTCACAGGGCACAGACATGTTTCTAGACGACAAACGGCATCAGGAGCGGGAGGAAATCTGCACAACTCTATACAACGCTGCAGAAGATCCTAAAAACACACAAACAATATAAAGTCTGAGGTTAAAATAGGCTTTTTACTGTTGACATATTAAAGTTTTATACATTCTCACATTTTTTGTTTGGTTTGAATAATTCTGACTTTCTGATCAGTTTTAGAAACAAAAAAGAATAAATGGGCAGGTTGTGAGTTTGTAGTTTCTTTTTCAAAACCTTTCAGCATTTGGGCCTTTATGCACAAGAACAATTTCAGGAGGAAATAGAATAAAAGCTTGGTTTTGTAAGCAATCACTTCACACACACACATCACACCTAAAGGTCACCTACCCTGAAATAGTCTGGTTGGGTTTCCTTGACGACCTCTTTTGTTAAAGGCCAGGTGAGTTTACCTGGTGTTATCTGGTTCTTTACCATCTGCAGAGAATCAGAAAACTGCTGCAGAGCAACAGCAAACCTGCAGGAGGCACAAACATTACTGTACATTCTGAACCTGTGTGTGTGTGTGTGTGTGTGTGTGTCGCTGGGATTCGTCTGTACCTGTTTTCTCTGAGAAACACCTTTCCAACAGCGTAGAAACACAGACATTGAAACGTTCGCTCCTCATAGGATTTCATCTTTTTCAGGAGTTTCTGAGCTTCTGTAAGTTCCTAAAAAAGCCAAATATGATTAGATCTAAGAGTTGTTCAGATTTGTAGAGAGAAAAGCATGTAACTCCTCCAATTAGAAAAAATAGATTAAACCTGAAGGAAGACGACAGTGTTTCTACTTTAATACCAAACTGAACTCATCAGTAGTTTGTTCTCAGTGAACGTTTAAAAGAAATCCTGAATCCTTTGATTCACCTCAGGTTGGCCGATTTCTGTCAGAGCCGAAGTTCGTCCAAAAAGCAACAGCAGCACGTCCAACGTGGAAAGTCCAAGTTCCTGAAAAACAGTTTGTGCATCAGAGAGCTTGCTGCGGTGGTCACAAATTTTGCTTTATATTCAACAAGTCAGTGGTTTAAACAAAATCAGTCAGATAATCCATGACTTTGTCCCTTAAGAGGTGTGATTTACCTTGGGAGTTGCAGACTCCACCAGGTTCAGCGCCTGGCTGAATGCCTGCTCCGCGTTGCGGCTTCGGAGGTCGTAAAGAGCCACGTGAGCGTCCTGCATCAGGAACCGGAGCTCTTTACGCATGTCGCTCACACACGCTTTCGATTTAACCACATGGTTCTGGTTCTGAAAGGAAACATCCAACAGGTCAGTCAGATGAAATCAAACATATGCAGGTTGTGCCACATTAACAGAAATCCCCCCACCTCTCGAGGATGATCCTCGTTCTTTTGTTTCTTCTTTTTTCCTTCTTCTGATGTGCTGAACTGCACCTTTTCACTGAAACCACAGAATTTGAGCTGTTTTTACAGTCCAACATTAAAGATGCATGACCTGTATGAGCAGCTTGAGTCCAACAGACGACTGCTGCACACATTCTCAGATATCTAAAATATGGCTGCTGCAAATAGTTGTGAACATTGTTTACAATAAAATATGAAGGCAGGCTTTCATTATCTAGAGCCTTTACCAGTTGTATCTTTCCTGTTTGTGTAGGTATGAGGTTAGGTACATCAAATACTGACTGTTTACAGTTGAGACAGGTACAACAGTTATAAAAAGTAAAGAAAAGTAGCTGAATTTGAATGTTGAGGGGAAATGAACTATTTTTATCAACTGATTAATCAATAAACTGGTTGATAAAATAATCTACATAAATAAGGCAGCTGTAAAATAGAAACTGTATAAATCAGAGCAACAGCAATGGCAGCAGTTTCCACTCACCTTTTAGAGGGTTTGGATGCTACAGAGGTGTTCCCCAACCGTGAAGTGGTCTCGTTTGGTCCTAGGAACAAAGGTTCAAACAAACTATTAAAACAAATATGGACAAAAGCTGAGGACAAATAACCCACAGTTGCTGCAGCAGCATAGTCACTATGAACAGTTTCGTTTTGTTGCCAAAGAAACAGAACTGCTTCAGCTGCAACAGTTAGGAGAAAATGTCTTGTTGCATCCAAACAAGGTTTTACTATGAAACAACTACTTGCATGATAATAACTATGAACAGGTGAGCATGTGTTGTTAAAATAATAAAATGTGCACCAGACCAAAAGCTGTACCGCTTTTGCGTACCTGAGATTTTGTGGAGGATAAACATGTTTTACCACTTATTTATGCCAAAGACTGAATCACTGAGTTAAATCGGAGCATTTTCAGCAGCTGAGGTCATAGACATGAATGACCAATGTTTCTTCCTTATCAATCACAGTGATATCAGTTTGCACATCTGTTGTTGTAAACGAAGCGATGAGCTTTAAAAAAATGTCAAAGAAGCAAGCTCCCTTTGGTGTTCCTCCACCTCCGAAGAAACAGACAGAGTTGAAGCGCGTCTTCTCAGAAAAGTGGCTGCAGGGAGTCAGCTGGCTTCAAACAAATGAACACACAGATGTGGTGCAGAAAATACCATGAAAATCCCAGTCTGGTGGACAAAAACAGCGCTTTCTACGTAGGTACTAAAAACTTCAATCATTCAGCTTCTGATAAACATGGCAACAGCAGAAAGCACCAAAAGGTTGTTTGAGAAATTGTTAATGAAACTAGATGCAGCCAGAACCAGAAGCCCACTCAGCCAATGGAAAGAAACTAAAACCACATTTAAAAATGTGAGGACCAAGCACCAGCCCTAGGTTCTCCCCTGAGAACCAGGACAAAAATATGATGTGCACCACTGACTGTAAACTCCTTCCTTCAACTTCTCATGCCAGAAACTTGGTGCAAATAAATAAGGTTCATTTGAGCTAAAGTGTGAATAAAACAGGATTAAACCTTTTTCAGAAAACGTTTAACAAACAGGGAAGGATTAAACTCACGGTTCTTTCTGTCCATTTTTGTGACCTAAAAAAACAAGTTCATGATTAGTTTTGAATCACAAAGAAAAAGCACAAAAACTTTAAGAAGCCCAGTTTTAATGTAAAAACAAAAGCACAAATAGACACAAGAATCAAAAACATTTTTCTTATTTCCAGTTTTGTCTAAAAATAGGAAATAAATCTCACATTTAAATCAACAATCAAGAGTTTGATTAAAAGAAAAAATGCTTCAATTAAAAGCTTTGTTAAACAAAAAAGGAAAAAGAAAAAAAGTGTTGCTTTTTAAAACGATATATTTTTTATAACAGATTATGATTAAATCTGAGAGGTCTTAGATGATAAAGAATTAATTTTAAATAATAAATGGAGAAGAGCCGAAAAATGCGTCTAAAAGCTACATATTAAAGATTTTCTAAAACTAAAGCAAAACAATGTTTATTTAACCTAAAACCAAAAATAAGATGCATTTCTGAACTTTTCTCATGTTTTTAATACATTTGCAGTGGCCTCTAGTATTAGGGCTAGGTGATATGGCCTAAAATCAATACCACGGTATTCTGTGGAGTTCACCTCGATAACGATAAATGGATGATAAATACGTGTGTTACGCAAAAACAAAAGTTGTCCACTAGATGGGGCTGTCACATGTATTAGGTTGAGTCATGTCATGTGACTGGAGGTGGTACAGCTTCTTAAAGGTGTCATCACTTATAATACCGTGGATATCTACATCATATTATAGTCTTTTAGACCATTAAAATAAATTGTATTGGGAAAATAAATTAAAAATGTGATTTTTTAATCCTTTATTGTGAAGGGTATATTTTCTTGCGAGATCACACGAGATATTTTGGCTGTCTCGGACGCACGTGGGACTGAGGAGCGCGCTGATTGGTAGCAGGAAGCAGGACGCAGCTTTAGCGTCTCGCTCCAAAACAACAAAAGTTATAACTGAAACCGACCTGGCAGTGACCTACAGGATCTAACCGTGTATGTACGAGCCCGAGCCTCGACTCGTACGTAATGGCGCCCTCGTTTGTTGTTGAGTTGGGACAAAGCAAGCTAACAGCCAGGCATCGGCTCTTATGCTGTTGTGAAGATGGAATACACAAACTGATCGGAGTTTTGTCTCCCATAACACGGATTATAACATGAGTCGTCAACGGTAAGACATAATTTATGCGTTTCACATTATGAAATGAGCTTTGTTGTGCTTGTTTGTTCGCTGCTGGTTCATAATTGTTTATATTCGGCCTTTGTGTCGGCATATACGGCCAGAACTCAAGTTCTCGTTTTGGAATGCGCATGCTCGTGGGGTGCATGCTGGTTGAAGAAGGCAAGATTAAACAAACGCTTCAATGTTAAATATCGGCTTCTCAGCCAGTGAAAAATCATTAGGAAGCCATTATAGACATTTTTTAAGTGGAAAAGAGAAGATTTCAGGTGATGACTCCTTTAAAGGGACATGAATGTCACCAACCTACACACATCTTTTCATTTTTTTAAATGACTGAATTTATTGACATGGGGAAAATTATATTGATAAGAGTCAGAGATATGGATAAGGATACATTTTCGATTTATTGCCCAACCCTACGTGTGACTGACACGCTACAACAAAGAGTTTGTGACCAAGATAAATCCCCCTCCTTTCTCTGATTCTCATAAAGAGTGACTGAAACAAACGCTGAAACTCGACAGAAGTTTTTCTATTTTCCATCAGAAGCTAATACAGGAAATGAGAGGTAGAAAACTACTTTCATGTTCAGCCGGCAAACTGAGTGACTGATCATTTTCAAAAATAAATAAAAAATGGTTTCTCAGTGAACCTGCTTATTAATACAGAAATCACAAATGAATGATTAATAAACGACTTACCTTTGCAGGCGAGCTTTTTCCTGCATTACTTTTACCACCGGGTTTGGGCATCTGTGTTCTGGTTACCAAGCCAACTTTAAAACTATTCCCCAGGTTAAAAACAAAAGAACAAATTGAGATCTAATCACTGATAATTTAACTATTTTCATGATCTGTCAGAGGCAGCATGCACACAGACCTACCTCTGGGTTGATTTTGGCAGTTCGGCTGACAATTAAGAACAAAAACACAAGTTTCACTTTTGTTGGGCAGGAAATGAAACTGAAGTCGGAAATGAGTCATTTCCTTCTTCATGATGAAACAATCAGGTCATGAATAAATGACTTGATTAAAAAAGGCAACAAATGCAGACCTGCCAACCTTATCAAAATTTTTTGAGTACCACTTGTGCGGCTTTTTTCGCGGACTTTTGCAACTCTGTTATTTTAATATGTAATTAATCAAAATAAATTTAAAAATATTTTAATATGTATTTAATGGTAATGATTTATTTTGTATATTGCAATATTTCAAGAATGTAATATTCTGATTCTTTTTTCTCATTCATTTACTTCTTTTGTACTAAGCTGAAGTTGGTTACCTTTCTTAGTTTCCAACTCAGAAAGAACAATTCCCACAAATGTTTCCACCCCCAGTATCTTGAACCTGCTGTAATTATAAAATGTAAAATGTTTTATTTTATGGGTGACCAATCAGAACTCTTGAAATAAATGTGCAATAAATACACTGTTCATAAACATCAACCTATAGAGCTGAAAATATGTTACTAATATGACAATCCAAACTCACAATAAAAAAATGAAGCAAGTGGCCTTCTTTGAACTAAAGGTTTCACAAATTACCACCTGGAATTTATGGATTCTGCTGTTAATGTAGAATAATCTAATCCAGGTTTGAAGAGTCTAGGTGTTGTAGTTTTTACACTAGACCAGACCTAAGGTGGTGCAATAAAGTTCTGAAATCTGCATTTTTGAACTGTCACAAATCAGTTTTTGTGATAATTTAATCTTTTGTTCTTGAGTAAGATAGATAATCACATCAACAAGCAGCCTTTGAAATGATGCATATTTAGGGGTAGTGCTCATAACTTTTACTAATGTGGCTACTCGAGTAACCTACCAAGATGTTTAAGCTGAATGAGGCTGTAGTTCTCCTGTGGTACGAGCACAGTGCCCTGAGAGCGAGCTTGTGATGAGCGCGCGTGTTTTTACAGCTCAGGCGGTGCGGAGCAGCTGGGGAAACGCATATCAACGATGGACTGGATGAGAATGACGTAACACCGGTGCGCAAAGGTGCGGATTTCACTGATCAACAGGAGAGGGAGGGGAGAGGGGGAACACAGCGAGTGAAACACGTGAGGGACCGGACTGTTAATAAAGTTTTTAGCAAAACTGCGGGAAAGTGTGTGTGTTAAAACATCCACAACCCCCACCGGGGCGACGCCCAACTGTCCACATTCACCAAAAGCTGTCTGGTTTGCTGACACATGCGTGCGTGTGTGTAGATAGGTGCCCTTTCCTCAGCTCAGATTTACCTTTTTAAACGCCAGAACAGCAGCGAGTGGGAACCGGCGGACGGAGAGAGAGGCAGCAGGCAAGGACGTAGGATGAAACAGGGAGCAGGGGGGTGTTACGCTATAGGTTAGGCAGAATTGTTTTTCTCCGCTTTTCTACGATGATTGGCTTAAACTTCTTAAACACGCTACTGAGTCGTTTTGTCAGACATGAGTACCACACATGCATATTTGCTACAGAACTCACGTGTCCGCGGCTTTTTGCGTAGTTTAGAGGGGTGAGTCGTACCAGCGTAATTAGATGCCAAATTGCGTACTTGCTATGCAAAATGCATACAGGTTGGCAGGTCTGCAAATGTCAAAGTAAAACTATGAATTTTATCAGCAACTTTGAATCAGCATTCTTTAAACAGGCTGAAACATCTTCAATGGAAACTTACTGAATGTGAGCTCAGACATGAACTTCTGGTATTGTTGGTCCAAGTCCCTGAGTCCCTCTGGGTTGTCTCTACACAGGGACTTAGCAGTGCTGTTAGCCTCAAAAGCTAACTGGGTCTGATCCAGGCAGAACAGGGCCTCACAGAAGCGGTAATGACCCTGAACACGAACCAGGAAGTAGAGACTTGTATTAAAAAAATGAAAATCCTCGGGACAGCATGCTTAATCAGACAATGTTTGCAGCTCACACCTTTGCCCAGAGCGGCTTGATGAGAATGGCACGTTTTCCATCACCAGCTGCTTTTCTGGGAAGGATAAATGGAAAATATTAACATAAAACAGAGAAGGAATGAAGTTGAAACATATTTTCTTCACCAGATAGGTTTCGTTTTTGGACAAAATATGACAAAACCTGCACCACACATTTCAAACCACCTTATGGCCATTGCTCCCGTTTGTGTCTTATGTCTGCTGACTGACACATTCCACACCACAGTGCAACATTTAGGCTCTACAACTGGAGAAATGCCAGACATGCCTCCATTACCCTGATAAAAGTAAGTTTAAATCACCCAAAACCAGTCTAAATTCTCCTACAAAGACAACTAATACATAGAAATACTACAATCTATCCCTCAGTAGTCTGCTCCATATCAGCATATAGAAGAGGAATGAAACTGTTACCAAGTGCGTCATATTTATTTTATATTTTAGTAATAATGAATACTTACAGGTATTGCTTACACCTGATATAGCACAGAGCTCTGTTTCCATACAGGATGTGGTTGTCGGGACTTGAAAGAAATAAATTCATAAAAGTAATCAAACAAAATTGGTTTTAATGAACTTGTCTTTATTAGAAACAACAAATTATTAATATCTTTACTCTTCCCTTCAAATGAACTCTTTAAATACATTAAACCCTAACCCCAACATTAACAGAACCATCTAGAACAACAGAAGGTGATAAAATGTAATTACTTACTAATATTTGATGGCTTTAGAATAATATTTTACAGCATCTTCAAACTGCTGTTTCTGAAATTTTTCATTTCCTTTTTTCTTCATGGCCTCACTTTTCTGAAAGAGAAACATAAAAAAAACATCAACTAAAGTGTTTTTAGATGTTTGCTCCCTAGGCAGGCTATCAAGTATTTTCTGTAAGAAAAAAAGAAAACTAAAGTTTTAAATTGTTAAATAAATAAAAATTCAAAATCCACATTTCTTATGCAAAACATTCCCCGTCAGCGGCTTTATTATATTAAACGTATTGATGATTAAATGTAAACTGGGGAGCAGACAACTCTAGTACAGATTTAAAGCAACACTATAGTGTTTTTAACACAAACCATTGCTTTGTAACTGCTTTCAGTGGTTTTTGAGTAAGAAACTAGAGCAACTGCACATGGGACAGCACTCTGTGGCCCTCTGCTGACCAGAAGATGAACTTAACAGTTTTGTGGTTCCATAGAAACACTAGTGGGAGGTCTCTACCTTAAGACTGTTAGCCGTTTACTGTACCGGTGTCTAATATGAAAGCTAGCAGTTCGCTTTTTCAGTTCACTGACCGTCGATTAAAAGCACAAGACGAAGAAGAATTTAGCTTTTTTTGGCATCATGGTGGAGCCTGGAAATAAAGGAAGATTAAGCAAAGGGCTAATGCCAGTGTGACGATAGGCGCAGCCTACACACGTATGAGGGCGCTACAGGAGGCTACGAAATCACGAACCAATTGTGATCTGGCCTTGTAAGTAATAAAATTTGTTGTACAACAGTGTGGATCTTTTTACTTCGTGGCTTATTTAGCATCAGTTGGCTTGTGTTAGAGTTAGCTTGTCATTAGAGCTAGCTACAACAGGCAAGGTTGTTTACAGCAGTTGTAATTCTGCTTTCAACCAGAGAAGCAGAAAACTAAAGTGTTGCTTTAAAGTAGAACCAGATAAGCGGCTTATTAATGCCAGTTTTAATCAATAAGGCTGAAGGTGTAAAAATCTTGTTTTAGTTTACGAAACAGTACAACTAGTGAAGCCTAAGTTATACTTCTCCGTCTGCGTTGGTAGACACAAAACGCCATTATCTGTTATCGCAAGGGCTCTCCAACAGGTTCGCAAGGACGGACGAGGTAGAGTCCACTTTTCTAGCTAACCGGCAAAAGTGACGGACAGCGCAAGCCTGTGATTGGTCAGGACGCTGCTTTCTTTAGCTTCGTCAACAGCACCGCCATTCCCCTCAAAAAATAAAACGAGAGAGGAACATATCTAGCGACAGACACGGAGCAGATTGAAGAACGTCTTGCGGAATAAGTCTGACGATATAAAACATTTATACATCCGTGACTGAAAGAGTACAAAGAGTGTTCGGAAATTCCAGGAAACATGAGTTTAGAGGTGGTAACTGCATGAACAAGTGGAGGACAAACCTGTCCGTGTTAAAATGTCTCTGAAATACATAAACACAATATTAACACACTAGAGACGTGACTGCATCGATGGCAGAATACCCCAAAAAAGTGCTATGCCCCCTGCTTCACAACACTGACACACCAATGCACAAGTAGAAACTAGGCTCGAGTCTGATCATGTTGAGTCTTACTTCTGTTAGACTGTCGGCCGGTTTAGCGACTAGAATCCTCATCGTTTTCTCCATATTTTTACTGATTTCCCGAATAAACTTAGCATCTGAAAAAAAGAGCAAATGGTGTAAGTTGTTAACATTTCCGCCCTTTAAGGAATTTAAAAGTAAAAACCTGTGTGGAGATCTTACACTCTGAGAAAATCAATCCAAGCGTGGTAAAACAGAGCAGAAAGTCACCAAGTGTTTGCAAGTTTGAGCGGATGCAACCATCTCCTGCCTTTTCCAAAAAGCGCACAGTTGTCTCCAATGTTTCTGGGCTGAATTGCTGCAGAAAAGGATTTCATAAAACCACAAATGAATCATTTCACACTGAAGTACAAAACGATTCAAGATAAACATGAATGAGTACCAAAACAAACATGGCTGAATAAAGACTTCTAGTGGATCAGTTACAAAAATAAACAAAGCTGAAGATAATTTTAGCAGTTTTTATTCTAAAAATCTGTACAATTTTAAAATAATTATTTTAACAACCTGACTCACTAGCTCACATAAAACGAAACTAAAAAGCATCTAAAAAAAATATATCAAAAATACACCATTTGAAACATCTTCATTTGTTGCTTCTATTTTTTTTAATCAGTTAACATTTGTTTGTCAAATTCAGATTTTTCCACTTCTTTTTAATAATTTAAACAAACTTATTTAAAAGCACCCGAGTTCTGATTTTATGCTTTTAAATGCACAGCAAACGGGCCACAAAGAGACACCAAAATAATATTTTCTCACACTTACCAGATTCAACATGTTGCTTAAGAAGAAAACATGTCTGGCATATTCCCTCTCCAACTGAAAGAACAAACAAAAGCCTTTAGAGAAAAAATCTCAGTACGAATTTCTAGGTTGGGGGATATGGTTATGGTTCCAAGGTGTATAAAAAGAGCAGAGAGGTTTGGACACAGCCTTCAGGGGATCCGGTGCTGATGGTCTGTGTATTGGAGGTGCACATCCCTAGCTTCACTTGTTGCTTCATGTCAGACAGGAAGTCTGTGATCCACTTGCAGAAGGAGTCAAGCACATTCAGCTTAGACTGCTGTCTTCCAGCAGGGCCGGGATAATGCTGTAGAAGGTGTAGAAGTTCACAAAGAGCATTCTGGCACAGCTGCCAGCTGAGTCCAGGTGCTAGCACAAGATGTTAACAGCATCATCTGCAGACCTGTTGGCTCAGTAGGCAAAAGTGCATGAGGTCCAGTAGGTGATCTGTGATGGGTTTGAGGTGTGAAAGCATCTGACACTCAAAGGACTTTATAACTACAGATGTTAAGAGCAACAGGTCTGTAATCTTTAGCCCTTTTAATAAGACGCACCATGCCGGCAAATCAGCGTAATACTGCTGCCACAGTGTGTCTTATAAAAGCGCTGTGGCAGCATGGCAATGCGGGAATTTTGTGGCATTTGTGCCGCCACACTTGGTAGCAATATTGCCACAACGCCGGACTTGTGAATGCAGATTACGCCTAGGCACAACAGAGGATGGCGTCATGATCACGTGATGAATTAATGCCGCACTCCAGGCAGAAACTATATTCAAAATGAAAGTAAACACAGCAATAAGTTTCGTTTTTTTAAAAAAAAAAACAGAATGAGCTGAGATGATAAACTGGAGTGACGCAAAGCTCCAGGAGCTTCTCTCCATTAGCGCTGGATCTCAGATCATCCAACAGTTAACGAGGACTGTGAAGGACAGACACCTTTAGGAGCGGCTTGTGAAAAACTTAGGAGCGAGGCTTCAATAAAAAGCAAGTTATGTTCAAACTACAGGGAAGTCTGTGGCAGCGCAGAGACCGCCCCCATACCCCCTTTATACCGCCATCACATAAACTTTTGTACGTGGTCAAGATTGCGCCACATTAACGCCATGGTCTGACCACTTATAAAAGACCTAAGGCTTCCAGATGCCAGCTCAGCTTTGCGACAAATCGGTGGCATTGTGGCAGTTGAATTCTGAGATGTTTGCTCTATGGGATCTATGGGATCAGAGTGATGGCTGAAGCCTTGAAGCAGTGAGGTATTAAAGATGTCTGAATATTGGATACATTGTGTCTCAGGGTGGCTGAGAAACAGTTGGTTTGTTCGTTTGAGTCACCTCCAGAAGTTCTCTGATGACTCGGCCATCGTCGACTGTGTGTCTGGGGGGGATGACCGTGAGTACAGGTCAGTCATCATGGACTTTGTGGACTTGTGTGAGCGTAACCACCTTCGCTTGAACACCAGTAAAACAAAGGAAATGGTGATTGACTTCCAGAGAAACACTTCTCCTCACTCACCAGTAAACATACAGGGAGCAGACATTGAGGTGGTGGACACCTTTAAGTACCTGGGTGTTCACCTCAACAGTAAACTGAAGTGGTCCCACAACACAGATGCTCTGTATAAGAAGCGCCAAAGCCGCCTACATCTCATGAGGAGGCTGAGGTCCTTCGGAGTTAACTCCCAGCTGCTAAAATCCTTTTATCACTCTGTTGTTGGCTCTGTTATTCATTCTGCTGTGGTCTGTTGGGGTGTAGGCAGCTCTGACCAAGACAGGAAGAGACTGAACAAGCTAGCTACCAAAGCTAGCTCGTTTCTAATGAGGAGACGTGTGAGAGGAGGATGCTGGGGAAGATGACCTCCATCTTAAGAAACCCCTCCCATCCACTGCACTCCACTGTGGAGATCACGGACAGCTCCTCCAGAGGTAGACTTAGACTTCCCAGATGTAAAACTGAGCGCTATCGTAGATCTTTCATCCCCTCTGCAGTAAGAGTGTAAAACTCCTCAGTCTAAGCTGTACTGGTATCATCCTGACACACAATAACACCAATGCAATATTCAGTATGTGTTCTATACTTGTGCAATACCGGATTCACATTGTTGTCTGTGTCTCTTACAGTATGATGCATAGTGTTGGTACCCTAGTTTGTTTTTATCTTTTATTTGTGTTTTTTTTGTGATCTAAGATTACAATACTAGATTACTGCCTATGTGTATATACATGTATCCTTGTTTTTAGAGATGCACCGATCAGGATTTTGAGGGCCGATCACCAAAAGCAGTATCTGCCGATCCCGATATTACCGATCACAGCGTCAAATCCATAAATTCTTCAATATTGTGTTCTCATGTACGCAACATTGCCATTGTATTATTAGTATAAAAAGTAGGAGATGAGAAAGTATCATTGACCACTGTTTTATTGCAGGCTGAGGCCATGTGCAATATTTAACACTCTACAGACTCTCTCAGAGACAACTTGGACTCAGCTTAAGTGTAGCTTAAATAGTGCAAGAAAGCAAAAGAAAAAAAACTCGAATTTGTGTGTTGTGAGATTTTTTTTATTAAATTATTATTATTATTATCATCATCATCATCACCACCACCAGCAGCACCATCATAACAGTTGCTGTAATGATATAAGAGTAATGTTATGTGTTAGTTTTATTTTGAAGGGCAGTTCAGCTGCTAGAAAAGGTTGCTGTTTCCGGTTCCAGGTCAGCGGCTGTTATGTTATGCTAAGAAAAGCCGCCCAGTTCTGAACTGTTCTGTGGATAAATTGAGAAGTTGTAAGCCATGGGTTACGGCCGACAGTAGCCTGAATAAAAGACCCCTAAACGAGTGACCTGAGAGAGTCAGAGTTGTTACGTTAATAGTAGATTTATTTATTTATTTCCCGTAGCGGATCATGCTAGCGAGCGGAACTCGGCGTCGTCCACCACAGAGAGAGGTTGCTCGTCTAACATGATGATTTTAATTACTTTCCAGGTTACACCCCCGTCAATGTGTGTGCGTGACTCCACAGTCAAGCTGACGGAGAAGTATAAATTAGGCTTTAGTTAACTATTTTTCGGACGGTCACGCTCACACAGGCGAGTGGTTGGTGCAGCTGTATGTGTCTGACTGCTGCCGCTCTGACTCTGAGTGTCTTTTTTTTCCTACAGGGAGACGTGAAATCTCACCTCACTCCCCCAGAGTTTGCTCTTTCAAAGTCTTAAATTCGCTGTGTTGACGCATTTTAAAGAGCTTCCCCCGCTCATTTACATCACTCTCACAGATGGAGTAAAAGTTAGTTTTACATATTTGCCGCTGTGCGCATGCGGGCGAGGGAGGCGTGATGCTGCAGCTACACACAGGTTCTCTGTCGGCCGCAAAATATGAGTGACAGGTATGATCGGCTCTGAAAGGAGTTGCCGATCACGTGTTTTTTCACCAATATCGGTCGATTACGAGCAGTTACCGATCAATCGGTGCATCCCTACTTGTTTTTATCTTTCTTCTAATTACCCTTTGAGTGATGATGCTGCTGTGACAAGTGAATTTCCCCACTGTGGGATCAATAAAGTCTATTCTATTGTTTACATCTCTGGACAATAGAGAATAGTGCTGGGGTGGTAGGTGTGACATCGGAGGCAGACAGAGAGGTAGAGGAGCAGTCGAGATCTTTGTTGTGTCAGCGGTGGTGGAGCCGAGGTGCTCGGGGATTTGATTGCTTTAAGTGTCAGGGGAGGTGGCAGTCTGATTCCATTGTTTCTTGAAGCTCCAGTAGGAGTCATCCAGGCTATTGGCTAGGTGTGAATTGTTGGTGGAGTGGGGTGGTTTAGCCTTGAAGTTTCTTATATTGCCATTGTTTGAGCAGAACTGTTGCAGTAGGTCAGGGGTAGACACTCCCTTCCCTGAGGGCCACTATCCAGCAGGTTTTAGTTGTTTCCTGGCTTCAACACACCTGGTTTTAATCAGCAGGTGATTAATAGGCTTCTACAGAGCCAGATGAGCTGTTGGACAGGTGAATAAGGTGTGTTGGAGCAGGGAAACGACTAAAACATGCTAGATATCGGCCCTCGGGGTAGGGAGTTGTCTACTCCTGTTTTTTTTAATACTGTTGTTACACCTCTCAATCCCTGGCTAAACTTGTAATTGGACTCCCTGCTGTCTCCGTCCCCACTGAGAAACACTTCTTTGTCCTGAGCCGTCTGAGTTCAGCTGTGAATCACGGCTTGTCTTTATAAATCATCATGGAGTGTTTTGGTACACAGGTATCCACACAGAAACCAATGTACCATACTCAAGTTAACAAAGTAAAAATAATATTTGCTGTGGTAGTAAACATCTCAATAAGCTCAGATTTCAGCAGGAAAAGTCAGAAATAAAAAACAAACCAAACAGCTGTAATTATGTACATGAATGTCAAACTTACAGTTCCCATTTCCAGGTATAACAGGATTTTTTCCACCACTTGTATCTTAGCTAAGTGATCCAGTGTTAGCATTTCATTGTCCCTGCAACAACAAGATGAAAAACCTTTTTATTATTGACCGATGCTGTAAAAGTTTTGAGTAGCAACAACTGCTGGTTTCTGAAGCCGGGCTTACTTTGAGCTCATTAAGCCTACTTCCAAAGCCCAGTCATACATTTCGGAGTCATCTGGCTGCAGCAGGGTGGGAAGCCAGAAGACACAAACCTTCATCTGCTGTGCAGCTTCTCGCCTCACGTGAATAGGAATGCTGCTCCATTTATCAAGGAGCTCTTCTACAGAGAAAAAAAATAGTTCATCAAACCCAGGTTTTTTTATGTGCATATCTCTTTATACGTATTAAAATCCTTGAGCTGGGTCATCATGAATAAATTTGTTATCTTCCTACAGAGTAGTAGACCATGTAACTGAAACGTAAACACAATGGCACCACATCCAGGACCAAAGGGGTCCTAATTCTGCTTTACTCATAATAAAAAACAGAAATGATTTCCTTACCTGATATACGGTAAGTGGTAATTGCTTCTTCTCTCTGAGTGACCAAAAAATAAACGTTTAATTAATGGGAGATAATAAAAAATTAAAAAAATAAAAAATTACTGCAAAATGTGATTTAACCATCACCTTATATTTCTGATATCTGAAACTCTCCCAATCACAATCAGAGTCTGAATCCGACATTTTGTTTGAATCTGCAAAAAGATTTGTACAAATCATGTGTTGAACATTTTAAATCTGTTTCTTCACAAGCTTTGGTATCACACAACACTTTATCTCCTGGGGTCAGCACTGAAGCTTTTTGCCATTAGTTAGGTAGTAAAATTGTTTCAAAAGTTGTCATTTTAATGAATAACTAGAACCTCTAAATCAATATAATCTTCCTTTTTACAGCCAAACATAAGCTTTATTGTATCTGAAACTTGAGACTTTTACTCTTCCACATACATTTTAACACATGAAATTTCTTGTAGCCTAAACACATTTAATAACTTTTAATTCTAACAATTTTAATTACCGTTTATAAGTATACAACTGAAACACACTTTTCAATCTTTATATTTTAATGATCACCTAACTTTTAAAAAACACGTCCAATCCCGTAGCATTTGTGCTAAATTAGATATTTTCCTTTAAATGCTTTAATTGCTTCAAGAGTAAAATAGTGATTATGGTCCTTGATCCAAACCCACCGGACTGCCTCCAACACACGCAAACTTCAGTTCCGCCAGCTGCACTTAATTCAATCAATGCAGTAATATAAACACAACACGAACGCGACAGGACTATTTGAGCGTCCAGATTTATTATGTTATTAAATTGCTGAAATTAGCAGTGTTCTGTGATCCTGAAAACACGCTGTAAGCACACCGCGTAGGTGTGGTCCGACTAGACCTACTCCGAGTCGTGGCAAAACAGGTGACGCTGAAAAACAATTTACAACAATGTGGTCAAAGTGGTGATGATNTTATTTTCAGAATATAAACATTATTTCTTCCCGTGGTGCGACCTAATAGCCGTTCGTTGCGTTTCTACATTTGTCCTTAATTTACGCGCCTTCGGCCGTGAGCTAAACGTTTAAAATTGGGAATTGTATTTAAACCGGGGTTTAGGTAAATACTACTGGTTAGGATGAAGTCAGAAACCACCTACCTTAGAATATTAATCGCGAACTTAGCTGAGAGGCTGGCCAATCCTCCTTATATCATGGTGAGCAGAAGTTTTAGGCACCGTGTACCACGCAGCTAACGCACAAAGACAACAGAGATTCTTCTTCTTCTTCTTCTTCTACTTTGTCTCGCGAGACTCGGCAGCGCCCCCTACAAGAACTAACCAGGAGCCCCCTGAAGAAGTGGCTCTTTTAATGACGCTAACCTGAGTAATAATGCCTCTATATTTAAGATGAAAAAAGTAGTTTTAGCTCATTTTTACATAAAAATGTTAGCATTAAATATCTGCAGAAGAACAACAATAATAACACAAGAGGGTGGATTGCCATCATGAAATGTACCAAAATCAGCTTCCATTCTTTTTATTAGATCCAGAATTTGCTAAATATCCTGAGGTATAATTTTGTTGTGTTTAAAAAGGTTTACAGCTTGCTATGCTTTGGACAGAAATAACCCTGCATAAAAAGTGTCATGTACTTCTTTTCTATTCCTTAACACAAAAATGGCAGCTAGTGCCACATGTGCATATGTATATTTACTTTTTAAAAGTTTAAAACACAATATTTTAATTTTACAGTTCAATTGAATTAAGGTTCACAAGACTTGACTTATTATATGCAAACATGTAATACCAAAAACTGATTTTGATCTAATTTGTCCTCAGCTCAAAGTCATTCCTCTGCCTGAGCAGGCTCCTGAAGACTTTTTGAGAATAAAGGAAAAAGCTTCTGTTGCGCTCCAGGTCCTGAGCTTTCATAATACGGGTCACCAGAGCCTGTTGGATGGCTGGAGACTCACAAGGGTGATGCTGAACACTGTGATTCACTTTTCTCTGAGGCTCTATGACCAATAGACCAAGCATGCTGTCTTCTTCCTCCCTTGTGTTTTGAATACCATCTATTGCATCATCACTTCCTTTCAGCACACAGAGTCCAAAGTTTTCTCTGGATTCATTTGTTTTACAGCTACTGTTATTTCCTGCAGCTGGACTGGGCGTGGTCCAATCAATAACCTTATCAGTTGAGTTAACCAGGCTGGAGTTAAGAAGGTGAGCACTGGAGGAGGTGACATTACTGGTGTCTTTAAGCCACGTGGATGGTTGAGGTTTGGGTTTTAAAGACACAGGAGCTTCAGTCTCCAAGATGTTTCTGTGTAAATAAGCAGTGTAGCCTTTAACCAGGTGATTGAAGCCAGTCTTATAAGACAAACGCAATGACTCAACTGATCCTAAAGGCACAGAGTGCAGACGAACCTGTTGAAGGGAGAAAAAAGGTGTTATTAGAAAATAGGTTTTCCTCTTTCATAGTACCGATTTTCAGAACATATGTTTTATTTTTTAACTTCATCTGGATGTATACATCTTTTCATCTTCCAGTTCTGACCTGGTGGATCCTCATGTGCAGATGAACTGCAGCTCCTACCAGCCACTGTTGCATGGACTCTGTGCTCATTCTCTTCTTCCTGGTCATCCTCTCATAATGGTCCAGCAGCTCCAGTTTTAGCCAGTTGTCATAGAGTTCTGTGGCCTCAGCTATCTCCTCCTCGTCGTTGGCAATGCCAGGGACGAGGCTCAGGTAGCTCTGGATAATCAGGCCAATTCTCGAAGATGTGCTGATACCAAAAATCCTCTTAGTTTTGGATGTGGGAGCAGAGACATGGCCCTGTGTTGGACCTGGAGCTCGAGTCTGATAGGACACAGAATTTTGAACATTTAAATTTTGCTTCTGCATCCTGTTTTGTGGCTGGAAGCTAAATACAAGTAGAGCAACGTACACAATAAAGGAACTTAGAATGGATTACATAATTACTGAAATTAGCACAAAGTAAATAATAAATATGGCCTACTTGCTGGGCAACCTGGTCAAAAAGCACGGACAGAGCCAGCGCAATGACCCCCACTCCTCCATATGCAACCCTACAACACCCCACTTCCCGGGTAAGGTTTAGGTTAAATGTAGTCTGCTGCCCTTTACTCATGCTCCGCTGTAAGAAGTCGTACTGGTGCTGCAGTGCAGGAGAGGAATCCAGTGAGAGGAAAGTCGTGAGGACGGGATCCAAGGAGATATCTGGGAGGATGTTGGCATCCCGAGCCACAGAGAACAGCTCCTGGACGGTGGCTGGAGAAGGAAGACACCGACTGGGACCTGTCAAGATCATGGCTTCATCTCTCTGTGTAACCAGTGTGCTGAGGCTTATCTGTGTTTGTTCAGCCCAGTCACAATGATAATGAACCCAGTCCACCAGAACACTAATGTTTGACCTGTAAACTAGATTCACAGACATTCATTTCCATAAAAAGTCAAGGGTATCGAGAGTATTTATTTTGAATCCAGAGCTCTTTTTAAACGGCTTCTCTGATTTCTGGCTTCATTTGCACACCAAAACTCACAACTTGTCATTTTTAACCTATAAATGAGACCTCAGCGCCACACAAACCAAAACAGGATGTTTCAGCCAGGAATTTAAAACAACCTCTGAACCAAAATGAACCTAAAATGGGTTTAAAAGAGAAAGGGCAGAAGGGCAAAACAGAAGTTTCACTTCCCCAAAACAAAAACTGCTGTTGACGTCTGATCTGTGCAAAAGGAAACATTCATTTCAGAGAATACAGAACTCTTAATCAGATTGGCATTTAGACAAATTCTCTTAATATTAACTTGATTGTAAATAAAAGAGCATAGTTCTCTCATTCTAACTTTACTGTACTGTTTTTTCTATGTTGGCATTTGTTCTTGCAGCTAGATAAAAGTCAAACTGATTTTAACACAGATTTATTTAAAAATAAGATTAGAGCAATTCCTGAATCTGGTAGAAAATTGCTTAACCAAGGTCACTGTTGACATATTTCTTGGTATTGTTTTAACAGAATGGTCAAGGGAACCAAACTGCCAAAACCTCTGCTTATATAGGGGTGCTATGTTTATTTATTGATGACTCTTCCACCCTCCATAGACATATAGGTACCCTCTAAACGAAGCATTTTTTTGGTCAACATTTATTGATTTTGCAACTTTTTCGTGTAAAATTCATAGTGAAACAGTGTTATGTGTTCTTTTTCTCATTTGGAGTTTTACCTGCCAGAGTTTAATGCTGGAATAGACATGAAGGTCACAAATACAATTTTAAGCTGTTCTCTAATATTATTTTCACAAAAAATACAAACTCTCAATGGGAGATAAGAACTGTAAAATAATAACAGAAAGGAAAACTACATAAAACAAAACTTCAGCATAACTCTATGTTCAATAATAATAATAAACAAAATCGTGTTTTTTTCGTATACATTCGTATGAAGTCGTTATGTTCTGTCTGTTACGTCACCCTTCCCCAAATTTCATGACATCTGACACCAAACCTTTAAAAATTATCCTTCCTGAAGCAAAAACATTAATAAATTGAAGCAATTTCCTGACAAAACAATAACAAGACTTAAAAATTTTGTTTTTAGAAACCTAGAGCCAGTGCCACACTGATCTGTAAACAAAACCAAAACGCTCTCGCACTTCCTTGTTCCTACGTGCTTACGTCATTGTCTCAACCTTCGAAGTGTCGTCCTCTCACCAGACAGAGACGCAAAAGAGGCGGAGGAGGAGGTTTGATTCTACTTCTGAACGGTGAAAACATAACAGGTGAGATCCGAAACGGCGCTCCAGATACATCACGTTTCCAGAAAAGCAAACTAGAAATGATCCGAATCTAAACCGAACCACCTAGGTTACGGCGCTTCTTTGTAGTAGCTCTGAAAGCAGCTGCTACATCCGTTAGCTCGTTCGGTTGACCTCCATGATGACAAATAGAATAAAAAAAATGAATGTAAACACACATCTAATGCTTGCTTAAGGGTTACACCCCTCCACAGAGAGCAGAACAGCCGTCATAGCTGAGTTGTAGAAAACTAACGAGTCACATTAGCTAAGTGACTTTTACAGCCACCAGATAGTTATGTTATTGTCATTTTGTGTTGACTTAAAATACGTGACTGTGGTGCTCATTTACGATGTTTCTTAAATTAATAAAGATTTTTATTAAAGAAGAATGTTATTTTATTGTTTTGGTGCACTGACAAGAACAGTCGTTTAAATAAAACTTTATTGACACCTCAAACTGAAACACAACACATATGTTCTGAAATTAGGTTAAATACAAAATAGGCCTACTATTGTACTTGTTTATGTTTAAGCAAGAAAACAGAGGCGTATATGAAAGAGTCTTTCCCTCCAACCTGTTCTTGATGACATGAAAATTCATAACAGGTATTAGTTTGAACATGCTCTGAGTAGTTGGTTAGGAATGTTCTTGAGGTCGACCAATAATATCGCTCCTGAAAACTAACCCTAACGTTTATACTCTAAAACAAAATTATTACATAATTATGACACAGGTTTAAGATATGCTAAGAAGTCATTTAGACTCAGTTATAGCAAATAATCTTTATTGTTTGTGTTTTGTATGTCTAATTTAAGTGTCTTTCAGCTGTTTTTGTCTCTACTAACTCCAAAACGGTGCCATATGTATTAGCAGACAAAATGTAATTTGTTTTGTGCCGAACTGTTTGTCTGCAAACATTTGTCTGCTGTTGCTAAACATAATACTGAGTTGTGGCTGTGGGTGTTTTTTTTTCTGAATAGCTATCCCAAAGCTGCAGACTCTCGTGATTGTCTAGTTTTTAGCATGAAAATTCCTCGCTTTAATTAAATTATATTCAGAATCGTTGTTATTTCTCTGCCAGTTTTAAAGCCACACAGAGATGTATGTAGGTGGAGAATGCGTGAAGTGTTGGTCCAGATCAAGTCAGATAAAAAATAAATAAATAAAAAGCAAAGCAAAGTAATCCAGATCACGAGGTTATCATCAATCTGTTGCTTTAAAGTCTATGAAGGGAAAATCGACTCATGGAGTTTCTCAAAAAATATTTCCATTTCCTCTCAGATGCATCACTTCCTGAAAAAGTGGAGTTTTTTCTCTCCTTCTTCTGGTATTTTAGTCCACTTCTTATTATTCAAACTTCAAGAATAAAATAAATAGTTGTTTCTAGCTCTGAATTTGGACTTTTCATTGGAAAGTGATGATTCTTTGCAGCCATCTGAAGAGAATCTGCAACTTCACCACTAGATGTCAGTGAATCTGTGCACTAAACTTTCTTTCAGTCTGCCATAAAAGAGCTGAACAGCTGTTAGCAAACAGCCTTATATGCTGGTGAAGATTCTCAATCATCCAGGTCATGGTAATCCAAAGGGGGTTCAAATGAAGACGACTGGACTTCTTTGGTTTCTTGAAGATGTTTCGCTTCTCATCCAGGGTCAATTCAGACTGGAATATGGGAGTCAAGCTTATAAACTGTAGCTGTCTATTGTTACTTTCAAGAAACCAAAGAAGTCCAGTTGCCTTCATTCAAACACCCTTTGAAATAGCCTTATGGACATATAGAGGTAGGGCTTATGACATGTTTCCAGAATATATCATAATAAAAAAGCAGGCTAGACTAGTTTTATTTCTAAGCCTCTTCATCTGACGACATCATGGACAGCTTGTCTTTGTGTAAGGTGTGTGATGTGTGCAGGCTGACTAATCTATCCATGTCAGCGTGAGACAAACAGGCAGCAATAGATAGATCAGCCTGATCAACGCTGTGTACAAAACACTAATAAACCCAATGATGAATTTTTCATTCCAGGTCATCCAGCATTATGAATCAGCGGACCGAGCGACGGGGCATCCACGTGGACCAATCAGACCTGCTGTGCAAAAAGGGATGTGGTTACTATGGAAACGCAGCATGGCAGGGCCTGTGCTCGAAGTGCTGGAGGGAGGAGTACCAGCGGGTACGGCAGAAGCAGATCCAGGACGACTGGGCCTTGGCAGAGAAGTGAGACCTTATTTGGACTCCAAACCAACACCCAGCTGCTGCCTCATTAAAGCAGCCCAAAGGAAAAAGACATTTACCTGTGTTTTTCCACTTTACTCCAGCTGAATTTATTCAAAATTGCCTGGTAGTTGATATTTTGACATAATGCATCGACTTTTTATGGCTCCAGGTTGCAGCGAGAGGAAGAGGCAGCGTATGCCAGCAGTCACGGCGCGCACTCCCAGTCAGCCACGGCGCAGCACACTTCTCTCGGCCACTTCTCCAAGTTTGAAGAGAAGAAAACCAATGAGAAGACGCGCAAAGTGACCACAGTTAAGAAGTTCTTCAGCCCTTCATCGCGAACCGCCTCTAAAAAAGGTGTCACACACAGCTCGGTCTGATTAAAGCAGCTAAATGTGGAAAGTAGCCTAAACCTTTGCTGTGTGGTTCTCTCTGATCAGAAATCCAGGAAGGTAAAGCACCGAGTCCGTCTATTAGCCGTCACGCTAGCTTTGATACAGACCAAGTGTCAAAAGACTTTGTGGACTTCCTGAAGAACCTCCACAAGCCCGGCCGGGAGATCCATAAGCAGTGCAGAGCTTTCCTCATGAACATGTCGAGTAAGAAGGTGTGTTGTCCTCAGGAGACGATTGTGGTCGGCGTTTCTTTTCAAAATAACAAAAAGTTCTTGTTCTGACAGGACCTAGGTGCCGATGAGCTGTCTGAGTGTGTTCAGGACTTCTACCAGACCTTGGCCGACCGCTTGATGAGTCACTTCAAAGGTTAGCTTGGAAAAGTTACAGAAATATAAATTATATTTACCACCATCAAGCTGCGTGTACAGGAAGAGCCACAAGATGGCAGCACTGTCAACGTCTCATTGGTGTTTTCTCCAGGCTCTTCAGAATCAGTGGAGCAGGTGATGGACCAAGTGGAAAAGTACATCATGACGCGTCTGTATAAGAGCGTATTCTGTCCAGAGACAACCGATGATGAGAAGAAGGACTTGGCAACGCAGGACAGGATAAGGTGGGGCTGATTATGCAACAGCCACTTTTAGCTTTTATTTTTCCGTGTGAGCAAACGGCTGCAGCTGCAGCCTGATTGTGTCCCACGAGGAAAACTACTGTAACAAACTCCACATGAACATTGATCACTTGTGTTGCAGGGCTTTGCATTGGGTCACCATCCAGATGCTCTGTGTGTCCTTCGAAGAAGACATCCCTGAAGTCTCTGAGAATGTGGTCAAAGCGATAACAGGTGATGATGTGATTCAATGTACAGGGTCTTTTAGCTGTTTGATGAGACTTTTGTCAACATTTGGGGGTTAAAACAAGTTCAAAGGAAACAAAACTCTCACTTCGTGTCCAGATATCATTGAGATGGACTCCAAGAGAGTTCCTCGGGACAAGCTTGCTTGCATCACCCGCTGCAGCAAACACATCTTCAGTGCCATCAGGATCACCAAGAACGAGCCAGCCTCCGCCGATGATTTCCTCCCTGCACTCATTTACATCGTCCTCAAAGCGAACCCTCCGCGGCTCCAGTCCAACATCCAGTACATCACCAGGTTCTGCAACCCCAGCAGGTTGATGACTGGAGAGGATGGATACTACTTCACAAACCTGGTCTGTCCTTTAGTTCACATCAGCTTCAGTTGGAACCTCAGAAACTATTCTGATGCTTGTTTGCTTTTCTCATCTAGTGCTGTGCAGTGGCCTTCATTGAGAAGCTCGACGCTCAGTCTCTAAACCTCTCCCCGGAGGAATTTGAGCGCTGCATGTCCGGTCAAGCTTCGCCGCGATTCAGCAGCTCAGAAGGCGACTGGCCCCGCTCTGGATCAGGGCTCAGCGCCACTGTCACCAACCCCGTCCTGGTCCAACTCAATCACAACCTGGAGCTGCTGACGGGACTCTGCACCCGGCAGGAGGCCGTGACGGAGGCCGCTCAAAGCCTCCAAGCCGATCTCCTCGCCTGGTCGGACAGCGTGCAGCGGGAGGTTAACGACATCTTAGAGAAATATCCGCTAGAGATCATCTCCTCCAAAGTTTCTGCCATTGATGCCAACAACACGGACAACGAGAACCTGCCGTCACCCATCAAACCCCAGGTGTTCGCCGGCTAATCGAGACGATCGAAACAGGAAAACACTCTTAGCTCATGTCAGTCCTTGTGTTTTAAACATTCACACGACGGTCACAAATCTCCTCATCAGCACCTTAGAATTCAGCTAATGCCAACATTTAACCCAGATCATTTCACTTTAGACCCTTAGGTTCTGTCATGCTCATTTCTGCTAATGTGTGCAGCATTAGTTAAAAAGCTACAAACTGGATCTAAAATAATCAGGCAGCTTCAGCAACAGAGAAATAATAAACTGTGGAGTTTTTAAATTTTAATTTCTGTTTTAAACCATTTTTATCATCTAATCCTGCAAAATAGGGAGGAAGCGTCGTTACTGTTCCAGTCTTAAAGCTGTAAGTTAGCATCTGTGACTCAATGTCGCAGCTAAGTTTAAAGTACTGACTGAAGATAAGAGGGTTTTTATTTGACATGATCTTGTTTCTCATCATATTTAGTTTTTTTGTTGAGTTATGTGCATAACAGAAACTTAGCTGCAACAAGTTGCAGAAAATCTCCAAACATAATTTTACTGTCAGATTATCTCAAAATGTTTCTTCTTTAATGCTTTAATAATAATAATAATAATAATAATAATAATAATAATAATAATAATAATATGTATTTTAATCTGAAACAGAACAACACAGGAAATAAGGTTTATAAATGTTTTTATTATTAGTATTGCCTCTAAAAATGCTGCTTTTTCTTTTTAATGTTCAGTTAAAGGAGTCATCACCTATAATACCGTTACATTATAATAGCTACATCCTATTATAGTCTTTTAGACCATTAAAAGAAATTGTATTGGGAAAAATAAATTAAAAATGTGCTTTTCTGATCCTTTTTTGTAAAGGGCATATTTTCTCGCGAGATCACGCGATATTTAGGCTGTCTCGGACGCGGGCGGGACTGAGGGGCACGTTGATTGGTGGAAGGAAGCAGGAAGCAGCTTCAGCATCTTGCTCCAAAATAACAAAAGTTATAACTGAACCCGACCTGGCAGTAACCTACGGGATCCAACCGTGTATGTATGAGCCCACCTCGTGCGTAATGGCACCCTCGCTTGTTGTTGAGTTGGGACAAAGCAAGCTAACAGCCAGGCATCGGCTCTTATACTGTTGTGAAGGTGGAATACGCAAACCGAGTGGAGTTTTGTCCCATAACACAGATTATAACATGAGTCGTCAACGGTAATACATAATTTATGCGTTTCAAGTTATGAAATGAGCTTTGTTGTGCTGGTTTGCTCACTGCTGGTTCATATTTGTTTATATTCTACCTTTATGTCGGCATATAGGGCCAGAGCTCAAGTTCTCGTTTTGTAGTGCGCATGCTCGTGGGGTGCATGTGAGCTNGAAATAAATAACACTGACAGTGGTAAACACTGAAAGATAACACAAATAAAAGACAGATGTGTTTTTATTAAAATCATAAAAGACAAAATATGAATATGTTAAGTATTTTTTGATAGAATTGCGACCAAAATTGATGCGACACCCTTTACTTCATAACGTTAGCGCGTTTGCTAGCTTACCGTTATAGGGTCAAGATAGTAAAAAAAGAACGAAATTAGTTAAACTCAAGTTATATATGATTATTTTCAGAATATAAACATTATTTCTTCCCGTGGTGCGACCTAATAGCCGTTCGTTGCGTTTCTACATTTGTCCTTAATTTACGCGCCTTCGGCCGTGAGCTAAACGTTTAAAATTGGGAATTGTATTTAAACCGGGGTTTAGGTAAATACTACTGGTTAGGATGAAGTCAGAAACCACCTACCTTAGAATATTAATCGCGAACTTAGCTGAGAGGCTGGCCAATCCTCCTTATATCATGGTGAGCAGAAGTTTTAGGCACCGTGTACCACGCAGCTAACGCACAAAGACAACAGAGATTCTTCTTCTTCTTCTTCTTCTACTTTGTCTCGCGAGACTCGGCAGCGCCCCCTACAAGAACTAACCAGGAGCCCCCTGAAGAAGTGGCTCTTTTAATGACGCTAACCTGAGTAATAATGCCTCTATATTTAAGATGAAAAAAGTAGTTTTAGCTCATTTTTACATAAAAATGTTAGCATTAATTATCTGCAGAAGAACAACAATAATAACACAAGAGGGTGGATTGCCATCATGAAATGTACCAAAATCAATTGCACAGCTTCCATTCTTTTTATTAGATCCAGAATTTGCTAAATATCCTGAGGTATAATTTTGTTGTGTTTAAAAAGGTTTACAGCTTGCTATGCTTTGGACAGAAATAACCCTGCATAAAAAGTGTCATGTACTTCTTTTCTATTCCTTAACACAAAAATGGCAGCTAGTGCCACATGTGCATATGTATATTTACTTTTTAAAAGTTTAAAACACAATATTTTAATTTTACAGTTCAATTGAATTAAGGTTCACAAGAAACTGTGGTGACTTGACTTATTATATGCAAACATGTAATACCAAAAACTGATTTTGATCTAATTTGTCCTCAGCTCAAAGTCATTCCTCTGCCTGAGCAGGCTCCTGAAGACTTTTTGAGAATAAAGGAAAAAGCTTCTGTTGCGCTCCAGGTCCTGAGCTTTCATAATACGGGTCACCAGAGCCTGTTGGATGGCTGGAGACTCACAAGGGTGATGCTGAACACTGTGATTCACTTTTCTCTGAGGCTCTATGACCAATAGACCAAGCATGCTGTCTTCTTCCTCCCTTGTGTTTTGAATACCATCTATTGCATCATCACTTCCTTTCAGCACACAGAGTCCAAAGTTTTCTCTGGATTCATTTGTTTTACAGCTACTGTTATTTCCTGCAGCTGGACTGGGCGTGGTCCAATCAATAACCTTATCAGTTGAGTTAACCAGGCTGGAGTTAAGAAGGTGAGCACTGGAGGAGGTGACATTACTGGTGTCTTTAAGCCACGTGGATGGTTGAGGTTTGGGTTTTAAAGACACAGGAGCTTCAGTCTCCAAGATGTTTCTGTGTAAATAAGCAGTGTAGCCTTTAACCAGGTGATTGAAGCCAGTCTTATAAGACAAACGCAATGACTCAACTGATCCTAAAGGCACAGAGTGCAGACGAACCTGTTGAAGGGAGAAAAAAGGTGTTATTAGAAAATAGGTTTTCCTCTTTCATAGTACCGATTTTCAGAACATATGTTTTATTTTTTAACTTCATCTGGATGTATACATCTTTTCATCTTCCAGTTCTGACCTGGTGGATCCTCATGTGCAGATGAACTGCAGCTCCTACCAGCCACTGTTGCATGGACTCTGTGCTCATTCTCTTCTTCCTGGTCATCCTCTCATAATGGTCCAGCAGCTCCAGTTTTAGCCAGTTGTCATAGAGTTCTGTGGCCTCAGCTATCTCCTCCTCGTCGTTGGCAATGCCAGGGACGAGGCTCAGGTAGCTCTGGATAATCAGGCCAATTCTCGAAGATGTGCTGATACCAAAAATCCTCTTAGTTTTGGATGTGGGAGCAGAGACATGGCCCTGTGTTGGACCTGGAGCTCGAGTCTGATAGGACACAGAATTTTGAACATTTAAATTTTGCTTCTGCATCCTGTTTTGTGGCTGGAAGCTAAATACAAGTAGAGCAACGTACACAATAAAGGAACTTAGAATGGATTACATAATTACTGAAATTAGCACAAAGTAAATAATAAATATGGCCTACTTGCTGGGCAACCTGGTCAAAAAGCACGGACAGAGCCAGCGCAATGACCCCCACTCCTCCATATGCAACCCTACAACACCCCACTTCCCGGGTAAGGTTTAGGTTAAATGTAGTCTGCTGCCCTTTACTCATGCTCCGCTGTAAGAAGTCGTACTGGTGCTGCAGTGCAGGAGAGGAATCCAGTGAGAGGAAAGTCGTGAGGACGGGATCCAAGGAGATATCTGGGAGGATGTTGGCATCCCGAGCCACAGAGAACAGCTCCTGGACGGTGGCTGGAGAAGGAAGACACCGACTGGGACCTGTCAAGATCATGGCTTCATCTCTCTGTGTAACCAGTGTGCTGAGGCTTATCTGTGTTTGTTCAGCCCAGTCACAATGATAATGAACCCAGTCCACCAGAACACTAATGTTTGACCTGTAAACTAGATTCACAGACATTCATTTCCATAAAAAGTCAAGGGTATCGAGAGTATTTATTTTGAATCCAGAGCTCTTTTTAAACGGCTTCTCTGATTTCTGGCTTCATTTGCACACCAAAACTCACAACTTGTCATTTTTAACCTATAAATGAGACCTCAGCGCCACACAAACCAAAACAGGATGTTTCAGCCAGGAATTTAAAACAACCTCTGAACCAAAATGAACCTAAAATGGGTTTAAAAGAGAAAGGGCAGAAGGGCAAAACAGAAGTTTCACTTCCCCAAAACAAAAACTGCTGTTGACGTCTGATCTGTGCAAAAGGAAACATTCATTTCAGAGAATACAGAACTCTTAATCAGATTGGCATTTAGACAAATTCTCTTAATATTAACTTGATTGTAAATAAAAGAGCATAGTTCTCTCATTCTAACTTTACTGTACTGTTTTTTCTATGTTGGCATTTGTTCTTGCAGCTAGATAAAAGTCAAACTGATTTTAACACAGATTTATTTAAAAATAAGATTAGAGCAATTCCTGAATCTGGTAGAAAATTGCTTAACCAAGGTCACTGTTGACATATTTCTTGGTATTGTTTTAACAGAATGGTCAAGGGAACCAAACTGCCAAAACCTCTGCTTATATAGGGGTGCTATGTTTATTTATTGATGACTCTTCCACCCTCCATAGACATATAGGTACCCTCTAAACGAAGCATTTTTTTGGTCAACATTTATTGATTTTGCAACTTTTTCGTGTAAAATTCATAGTGAAACAGTGTTATGTGTTCTTTTTCTCATTTGGAGTTTTACCTGCCAGAGTTTAATGCTGGAATAGACATGAAGGTCACAAATACAATTTTAAGCTGTTCTCTAATATTATTTTCACAAAAAATACAAACTCTCAATGGGAGATAAGAACTGTAAAATAATAACAGAAAGGAAAACTACATAAAACAAAACTTCAGCATAACTCTATGTTCAATAATAATAATAAACAAAATCGTGTTTTTTTCGTATACATTCGTATGAAGTCGTTATGTTCTGTCTGTTACGTCACCCTTCCCCAAATTTCATGACATCTGACACCAAACCTTTAAAAATTATCCTTCCTGAAGCAAAAACATTAATAAATTGAAGCAATTTCCTGACAAAACAATAACAAGACTTAAAAATTTTGTTTTTAGAAACCTAGAGCCAGTGCCACACTGATCTGTAAACAAAACCAAAACGCTCTCGCACTTCCTTGTTCCTACGTGCTTACGTCATTGTCTCAACCTTCGAAGTGTCGTCCTCTCACCAGACAGAGACGCAAAAGAGGCGGAGGAGGAGGTTTGATTCTACTTCTGAACGGTGAAAACATAACAGGTGAGATCCGAAACGGCGCTCCAGATACATCACGTTTCCAGAAAAGCAAACTAGAAATGATCCGAATCTAAACCGAACCACCTAGGTTACGGCGCTTCTTTGTAGTAGCTCTGAAAGCAGCTGCTACATCCGTTAGCTCGTTCGGTTGACCTCCATGATGACAAATAGAATAAAAAAAATGAATGTAAACACACATCTAATGCTTGCTTAAGGGTTACACCCCTCCACAGAGAGCAGAACAGCCGTCATAGCTGAGTTGTAGAAAACTAACGAGTCACATTAGCTAAGTGACTTTTACAGCCACCAGATAGTTATGTTATTGTCATTTTGTGTTGACTTAAAATACGTGACTGTGGTGCTCATTTACGATGTTTCTTAAATTAATAAAGATTTTTATTAAAGAAGAATGTTATTTTATTGTTTTGGTGCACTGACAAGAACAGTCGTTTAAATAAAACTTTATTGACACCTCAAACTGAAACACAACACATATGTTCTGAAATTAGGTTAAATACAAAATAGGCCTACTATTGTACTTGTTTATGTTTAAGCAAGAAAACAGAGGCGTATATGAAAGAGTCTTTCCCTCCAACCTGTTCTTGATGACATGAAAATTCATAACAGGTATTAGTTTGAACATGCTCTGAGTAGTTGGTTAGGAATGTTCTTGAGGTCGACCAATAATATCGCTCCTGAAAACTAACCCTAACGTTTATACTCTAAAACAAAATTATTACATAATTATGACACAGGTTTAAGATATGCTAAGAAGTCATTTAGACTCAGTTATAGCAAATAATCTTTATTGTTTGTGTTTTGTATGTCTAATTTAAGTGTCTTTCAGCTGTTTTTGTCTCTACTAACTCCAAAACGGTGCCATATGTATTAGCAGACAAAATGTAATTTGTTTTGTGCCGAACTGTTTGTCTGCAAACATTTGTCTGCTGTTGCTAAACATAATACTGAGTTGTGGCTGTGGGTGTTTTTTTTTCTGAATAGCTATCCCAAAGCTGCAGACTCTCGTGATTGTCTAGTTTTTAGCATGAAAATTCCTCGCTTTAATTAAATTATATTCAGAATCGTTGTTATTTCTCTGCCAGTTTTAAAGCCACACAGAGATGTATGTAGGTGGAGAATGCGTGAAGTGTTGGTCCAGATCAAGTCAGATAAAAAATAAATAAATAAAAAGCAAAGCAAAGTAATCCAGATCACGAGGTTATCATCAATCTGTTGCTTTAAAGTCTATGAAGGGAAAATCGACTCATGGAGTTTCTCAAAAAATATTTCCATTTCCTCTCAGATGCATCACTTCCTGAAAAAGTGGAGTTTTTTCTCTCCTTCTTCTGGTATTTTAGTCCACTTCTTATTATTCAAACTTCAAGAATAAAATAAATAGTTGTTTCTAGCTCTGAATTTGGACTTTTCATTGGAAAGTGATGATTCTTTGCAGCCATCTGAAGAGAATCTGCAACTTCACCACTAGATGTCAGTGAATCTGTGCACTAAACTTTCTTTCAGTCTGCCATAAAAGAGCTGAACAGCTGTTAGCAAACAGCCTTATATGCTGGTGAAGATTCTCAATCATCCAGGTCATGGTAATCCAAAGGGGGTTCAAATGAAGACGACTGGACTTCTTTGGTTTCTTGAAGATGTTTCGCTTCTCATCCAGGGTCAATTCAGACTGGAATATGGGAGTCAAGCTTATAAACTGTAGCTGTCTATTGTTACTTTCAAGAAACCAAAGAAGTCCAGTTGCCTTCATTCAAACACCCTTTGAAATAGCCTTATGGACATATAGAGGTAGGGCTTATGACATGTTTCCAGAATATATCATAATAAAAAAGCAGGCTAGACTAGTTTTATTTCTAAGCCTCTTCATCTGACGACATCATGGACAGCTTGTCTTTGTGTAAGGTGTGTGATGTGTGCAGGCTGACTAATCTATCCATGTCAGCGTGAGACAAACAGGCAGCAATAGATAGATCAGCCTGATCAACGCTGTGTACAAAACACTAATAAACCCAATGATGAATTTTTCATTCCAGGTCATCCAGCATTATGAATCAGCGGACCGAGCGACGGGGCATCCACGTGGACCAATCAGACCTGCTGTGCAAAAAGGGATGTGGTTACTATGGAAACGCAGCATGGCAGGGCCTGTGCTCGAAGTGCTGGAGGGAGGAGTACCAGCGGGTACGGCAGAAGCAGATCCAGGACGACTGGGCCTTGGCAGAGAAGTGAGACCTTATTTGGACTCCAAACCAACACCCAGCTGCTGCCTCATTAAAGCAGCCCAAAGGAAAAAGACATTTACCTGTGTTTTTCCACTTTACTCCAGCTGAATTTATTCAAAATTGCCTGGTAGTTGATATTTTGACATAATGCATCGACTTTTTATGGCTCCAGGTTGCAGCGAGAGGAAGAGGCAGCGTATGCCAGCAGTCACGGCGCGCACTCCCAGTCAGCCACGGCGCAGCACACTTCTCTCGGCCACTTCTCCAAGTTTGAAGAGAAGAAAACCAATGAGAAGACGCGCAAAGTGACCACAGTTAAGAAGTTCTTCAGCCCTTCATCGCGAACCGCCTCTAAAAAAGGTGTCACACACAGCTCGGTCTGATTAAAGCAGCTAAATGTGGAAAGTAGCCTAAACCTTTGCTGTGTGGTTCTCTCTGATCAGAAATCCAGGAAGGTAAAGCACCGAGTCCGTCTATTAGCCGTCACGCTAGCTTTGATACAGACCAAGTGTCAAAAGACTTTGTGGACTTCCTGAAGAACCTCCACAAGCCCGGCCGGGAGATCCATAAGCAGTGCAGAGCTTTCCTCATGAACATGTCGAGTAAGAAGGTGTGTTGTCCTCAGGAGACGATTGTGGTCGGCGTTTCTTTTCAAAATAACAAAAAGTTCTTGTTCTGACAGGACCTAGGTGCCGATGAGCTGTCTGAGTGTGTTCAGGACTTCTACCAGACCTTGGCCGACCGCTTGATGAGTCACTTCAAAGGTTAGCTTGGAAAAGTTACAGAAATATAAATTATATTTACCACCATCAAGCTGCGTGTACAGGAAGAGCCACAAGATGGCAGCACTGTCAACGTCTCATTGGTGTTTTCTCCAGGCTCTTCAGAATCAGTGGAGCAGGTGATGGACCAAGTGGAAAAGTACATCATGACGCGTCTGTATAAGAGCGTATTCTGTCCAGAGACAACCGATGATGAGAAGAAGGACTTGGCAACGCAGGACAGGATAAGGTGGGGCTGATTATGCAACAGCCACTTTTAGCTTTTATTTTTCCGTGTGAGCAAACGGCTGCAGCTGCAGCCTGATTGTGTCCCACGAGGAAAACTACTGTAACAAACTCCACATGAACATTGATCACTTGTGTTGCAGGGCTTTGCATTGGGTCACCATCCAGATGCTCTGTGTGTCCTTCGAAGAAGACATCCCTGAAGTCTCTGAGAATGTGGTCAAAGCGATAACAGGTGATGATGTGATTCAATGTACAGGGTCTTTTAGCTGTTTGATGAGACTTTTGTCAACATTTGGGGGTTAAAACAAGTTCAAAGGAAACAAAACTCTCACTTCGTGTCCAGATATCATTGAGATGGACTCCAAGAGAGTTCCTCGGGACAAGCTTGCTTGCATCACCCGCTGCAGCAAACACATCTTCAGTGCCATCAGGATCACCAAGAACGAGCCAGCCTCCGCCGATGATTTCCTCCCTGCACTCATTTACATCGTCCTCAAAGCGAACCCTCCGCGGCTCCAGTCCAACATCCAGTACATCACCAGGTTCTGCAACCCCAGCAGGTTGATGACTGGAGAGGATGGATACTACTTCACAAACCTGGTCTGTCCTTTAGTTCACATCAGCTTCAGTTGGAACCTCAGAAACTATTCTGATGCTTGTTTGCTTTTCTCATCTAGTGCTGTGCAGTGGCCTTCATTGAGAAGCTCGACGCTCAGTCTCTAAACCTCTCCCCGGAGGAATTTGAGCGCTGCATGTCCGGTCAAGCTTCGCCGCGATTCAGCAGCTCAGAAGGCGACTGGCCCCGCTCTGGATCAGGGCTCAGCGCCACTGTCACCAACCCCGTCCTGGTCCAACTCAATCACAACCTGGAGCTGCTGACGGGACTCTGCACCCGGCAGGAGGCCGTGACGGAGGCCGCTCAAAGCCTCCAAGCCGATCTCCTCGCCTGGTCGGACAGCGTGCAGCGGGAGGTTAACGACATCTTAGAGAAATATCCGCTAGAGATCATCTCCTCCAAAGTTTCTGCCATTGATGCCAACAACACGGACAACGAGAACCTGCCGTCACCCATCAAACCCCAGGTGTTCGCCGGCTAATCGAGACGATCGAAACAGGAAAACACTCTTAGCTCATGTCAGTCCTTGTGTTTTAAACATTCACACGACGGTCACAAATCTCCTCATCAGCACCTTAGAATTCAGCTAATGCCAACATTTAACCCAGATCATTTCACTTTAGACCCTTAGGTTCTGTCATGCTCATTTCTGCTAATGTGTGCAGCATTAGTTAAAAAGCTACAAACTGGATCTAAAATAATCAGGCAGCTTCAGCAACAGAGAAATAATAAACTGTGGAGTTTTTAAATTTTAATTTCTGTTTTAAACCATTTTTATCATCTAATCCTGCAAAATAGGGAGGAAGCGTCGTTACTGTTCCAGTCTTAAAGCTGTAAGTTAGCATCTGTGACTCAATGTCGCAGCTAAGTTTAAAGTACTGACTGAAGATAAGAGGGTTTTTATTTGACATGATCTTGTTTCTCATCATATTTAGTTTTTTTGTTGAGTTATGTGCATAACAGAAACTTAGCTGCAACAAGTTGCAGAAAATCTCCAAACATAATTTTACTGTCAGATTATCTCAAAATGTTTCTTCTTTAATGCTTTAATAATAATAATAATAATAATAATAATAATAATAATAATATGTATTTTAATCTGAAATAAAACAACACAGGAAATAAGGTTTATAAATGTTTTTATTATTAGTATTGCCTCTAAAAATGCTGCTTTTTCTTTTTAATGTTCAGTTAAAGGAGTCATCACCTATAATACCGTTACATTATAATAGCTACATCCTATTATAGTCTTTTAGACCATTAAAATAAATTGTATTGGGAAAAATAAATTAAAAATGTGCTTTTCTGATCCTTTTTTGTAAAGGGCATATTTTCTCGCTCACACGCGATATTTAGGCTGTCTCGGACGCGCGCGGGACTGAGGGGCGCGTTGATTGGTGGAAGGAAGCAGGAAGCAGCTTCAGCATCTTGCTCCAAAATAACAAAAGTTATAACTGAACCCGACCTGGCAGTGACCTACGGGATCCAACCATGTATGTATGAGCCCACCTCGTGCGTAATGGCAACCTCGCTTGTTGTTGAGTTGGGACAAAGCAAGCTAACAGCCAGGCATCGGCACTTATGCTGTTGTGAAGGTGGAATACACAAACCGAGTGGAGTTTTGTCCCATAACACGGATTATAACATGAGTCGTCAACGGTAAGACATAATTTATGCGTTTCAAGTTATGAAATGAGCTTTGTTGTGCCGGTTTGTTCACTGCTGGTTCATATTTGTTTATATTCGACCTTTGCGTCGGCATATACGGCCAGAGCTCAAGTTCTCGTTTTGGAGTGTGCGTGCTCGTGGGGTGCATGTGAGCTGGTTGAAGAAGGCAAGATTAAACAAATGCTTTCATGTTAAATATCGGCTTCTCAGCCAGTGAAAGATCATTAGGAAGCCATTATAGACATTTTTTCAAGTGGAAAAGTGGAAATTTCAGGTGATGACTCCTTTAAGGAACACATGAAAGCCTTCAACATGATATCATTTCAGGCCAGGGTTTTTTTTTTTTTTCACATGAATTCAAAATATTTAATAATCTGCATTATTTCAGTAAAATTTGATTAAATGTTAAAATTAATTTCACAGTTTTCCTTATTTTTAATTATTTTTACTGGAAAACAAAAGTTTCTGTCTAGTTTAGAAACTCAGGTTTTTACCTCCTTTAGGTTTTCTCTTTAGTTTTGGTCTCATGAAATGTGAAAAGCAAAAAAAAAAAAAAAAGAATTATGGCACTGACTGTACAGGGTGTTTTAAAAAGCAGGTCAAACTAACGGTTGATTTTTAGTTGTATTATATAAAAATGAGTTGGTGGATTATTGTAAATATCAGAAGACTGTATGAGTGGTTTGATGAAATAAAGACGCTTCAAACTATTCCAGATCATAATTTTTCCAGATTTTATCCTTCCCTAAATTTGTTTTCCTTTTTGAACAGAAATTTGATTTCTGCTCATCTGCTGATAGACAACAAAAACATTTGGTAACACTTTAGAATAAGGGTCCCTTTATTAACATTACCTAGTGCATTATAAAGCATTAATAA
>SSNS01000355.1:481019-511030 GCA_006937985.1 Aphyosemion australe
GTATAAGAGACAGGATTAAAACCAGTATGTTAAAGCAGGGAAACAACTAAAACATGCTGGATAGGGGCCCTCGAGGACCAGGATTGCTCACCTCTGCTGTAAGAGCTTGAACCTATTTCTGTCTAAATCTCTAAACTGAGATAATTTTGGCTCCTCCACTGCTCAACAGAACCCCTCTGACCCCCAATCCACACTTGAGGCATCAGCGGCGCAGAGCGTCAGCGAAAATAGTTTACGCGTGTGCTTCGCGATGCATCAATCCACACCAGGAACCGTCTCAGACACGGCAGCTTCTCCACCGTCCTTGTGAGATCACAAAATCCCTCGAGACCTCAAAGTTCACAGTTTGTTTATGCCATCCTTCACTAAACAAAAAACAAAAAAAGGAGATCATGTTTGATGTCATATATATAATGTTGTGCCTCTCTACTGCCAGGATTAAAGCCATGAAAAACACACAGTTGCACTTCTTGAAAGATGCTGGGAGTAAATAAGCCAATAGGTCACATGTATTGACATAATCTACATAGATAAGAAATCGCATCTTTGCAATAGTATTTTATTTTGAAAATTACCAGACGTTTTACACTCAGTGCGTTTACATGCGCATCAGAAAACCGAACTTTTGCCCTAAAAAGACTAACATCGTTTTTTTTAAATGCATGTAAACACGTTAGTCTGGCTGAAGGTGAATTTCTTCTAATCGGGCTGAAGCACCCAGATAATGCGGTAGTTATCTGACTTCCTTCTGCATGTAAATGGGTCAGCCGAGCTGAACCGAGTAGACTCTCGTGTTCCGGAAGTGACGCGGCCACAGTAGCGCTCGTCTGATTATATCACCGCCACAACGTAACACGAGTAACAACACTAACAGTGCAGTACGTACCAATAAGCTGTACGGCAGCATTGTTGTTGTCCATTCTTTCATCCACGGTGCATATCCTGTTTCAATTCTGTCTCATTTACTCCCGCCAGCGTTTGTTTACAAGTTGTGTTGCTACAAGCTAACCGGAACAATGCCCAACATGAAAGGGCGCATGTCGCCACCTACTGTACCGGAGTGGAACGAACTTCATTTGAGAGGTCGGTTTTCTAAAGCGCATGTAAACGAGGATAAAGACTCGCTGCTTATTATCATAAGTTCGACCAGGATCGACTTAGATGTTGATACTGCACATGTAAATGCACTGACTGAAATCGTGTGTGATTTCCTGTCTAGCACTATGTTAACTGCGGAAATTGACGTGTCCCAGAAGTGGCTCGCGGCAAAATTAGAACCCAATCCTATCTTTAGCAGCGCGATGCAGCAAGCTGCTTCTGGGACGCACCTGAAATTTTTTGCGCCGCAGCCGGTTTGGATCAACTCATAGACTATAATGGATTCTATTTGAAGCAGATATGTTCGGCTGTCGTTCGGCTGTCGTTCCACACCGCTGACGCCTCCGGTGTGGAATGGGGTGACTCAAATGTATTGAAAAACATTCATCCTATTTTCAAATTCTACCAATGTGAACAAGGGCTCTTATATCCGCATCAGCAAACAAGGTTTGCTCTTTTTTGGGGGGTTGTGATTCATATGCTGTAAGATGACGTGTCCTTTACATTTTCTGAGCTGTCATAAGAATCTTTCTATTTATAGCCTCAGTGACAAGTCTTTAGTCTGGAGTTTGGCTTGTTTCTCACCGCTGGATTCCATCTGGGACAAAAGTTACAGAAACAGACATCATTGGGAATTGCTTTAAACTTCCTTATTATTTATAAAATTTGTATTATAGGAAATATAAGATCTTTATTATGTCTTCTCATTAAAATTACCTCATCACACAAAATGGTAAATGGCCTGTATTTGTATAGCGCCTTCTTAGGGTTCTACAACCCCCCAAGGCGCTTCACAACACAATCAGTCATCTACCTATTCACACTCACGCTGGTGGTGATGAGCTACATTGTAGCTACAGCTGCCCTGGGGCGCACTGACAGAGGCGGGGCCTGCCATACACTGGCGCCACCGGTCCCTCCGACCACCACCAAAAGGCAAGGTGGGTTAAGTGTCTTGCCCAAAGACACAACGACAGCGACAGAATGAGCAGGACGCGAACCTGCGACCTTCCGATTGCAAGGCGGCCATTTAACTCCTCTGCCACCATCTCCCCTAGGTTGAATAGTAAATGAGTCATTAAAAATCTTCACAGAACACTGTTACATAGCTCCCTTAGGTCAGCTGATTGGTCCACACCCCTTGTGTTGTGTTTCAAATCATTTTGTAATGAAAAGTCACTCAGCCCCCTCTGACCCGCTCCAACCCCTGTGGCCAGGATTCCCTATTTGCAACTTGTGACTCACCGGACCGCTGCCCTGAAGTTTCACAAAGTCACATATCTTGTGAGAAGCAGTAATGCTTTATGGATTTGTAATAATTTCTAAATATGTTTTGTCAGGCGGTAGAGATCACGTCCCGTTCCATCACTCACCCTAAGGCCCACATAAGCTCTCTTCTTACCAGGCAAAGGCTCAGTCATTGATGCTTTCTCATCTCTACCTGAGCCCCACCTATCCTCACACACCATCAAATCCTCAGTGCGCCAGTGCGGCTAGCTGTCCACCCTATGAAAAATAATCCGTGGCAATTTCCACACACCATAAGCCGTCTGCCACTGAGCAGCGCTGAGCAGCGCTGAGCAGCGCTGAGCAGCGCTGAGCAGCGAGCCGGCCCAGCCCTACCGACCTGGGCCTGTCTGCTAGCCACTAGTAGCTTGTAGAATTTGTTTTTTGACTTTTTTTCTTTATTCTGTATTTGGGTTTGCTAACATGCTACAGCAGGGGTCTCCAACTCCAGTCCCCGAGAGCTACCATCCTGCATATGTTAGCTGTTTCTTTGCTCCTACACACCTGATTGAAATGAATGAGTAATTAACATGCCTGTGCAGAGGTAAGGTGAGGATTAAATTACTCCATTCAGGTGTGGCAGAGCAGGAAACACAGAAAACTAGCAAGATGGTAGCTCTCGAGGACTGGAGTTGGAGACTCCTGCACTACAGCATTTTCCTGTGATCACATGATTCCTCCTCGCAGGATCTTTCTTCAGTGTTGGTCATTTTATTTACCAGGAACTCTGTTAGTCAACAGTAAAGTGGCTAGCCGACATGTTAGCACTGGAGTGTGCTTCCAGCACAGGATTCCTGCATGTCTTAAAATGTGAATATAGCTGATTTGCTTGATTTAGAGAAGAACCACTCCTGTAGAAACTAATGAAGGCTAAGGAGACATTCTAGCAGTTAGATTAAGGTGTTAAAAACATGGACGCACAGCAAGGAGGAGAGTACAGTAGTTTCATTTTTATGACAGTGGTTTAAAATGGACTCTATGGGGTGCTAAAAGCAAGCCAAAACTGCCAAATGTTTCTTTAATGAATAAATCTTTTTTGGGTACAATGTTGTGTTTTCAATGTTTGAGTAAGCCATAACATCACAATTGGGGTCTTGTCCGGGATGTTATTATTTGAACGCTATTTCTGGACACTGAATATTTTTGTCCAAAACAAGAGTTATAGTTCATAGCTGCACAATTTAGGTCAATGCAGCTTAACAAATGACTGAATCAGAATCACCATGCAGCCCTTCAGAAATCCACTTTAGTTGAAAAGGCAACTGAGTCAACACATGAGTACAGCTCAGAAGGACAACGAAAGGACATCAGAGGAGTAGCTACTGGTACGTTGAGTGATCACTTAAGACTTGAGGGGAGGCAAACTGATGGTGTGAACAAAGCCTGGATAAACCCAAGAAAAAGAATGAGTCAGTTTTCCCCACAAAGGCTGAAAAAAGCTAACATAACCTTGCTGTGGAAAATAAATCTGGAGGGCAATGTGAATGTTTGTGTTGCCATCAAATGCAGTTCAGTTTGTTGTTGTTCTGCACAGACATGAACACATCTGGTGACCAGGAAAACCCTTGTTGACCCAAAACTGCAAAAATGTCTCATATTAAACATCAAATGAAAATGGAAGCCATGATACCACTGAATATTTGCTTGTGTATTTCCACAAAAATATATATTTTAAACATTAAAGTTTTTAAAAGTTTAATCAGGTTAAATATCAAAATTTTACTTAAATGAAATACTGTATTATTGTCAAATGAATGAATTAATTGTGTATTAGTCAAGTACTGAATTAATTTTTGATACATTATGTAATTGACCTTTCGCCGAGCCCCGCCCCCCTTAGTTACTGTTGCTAAGTTCGACAAACAAGTGGTCAAAAGTGGACCAGTTCGGCAGATTGCCGTAATGGAAATAAGTAGACAGATGTGTGTCAGTGACATTTTTTGGAGCAATTCTGCTGTAATATCATCCAGATCGAGGCAAAAAAGTTTACAGTATGCAGTGGAGGGATATATTCAAAATATAAAAATATGTGTCAGCTCCGTTGAGCGAAGCGTAGCGGGGAACAAGGAGTTGGAAGTTCATTAGAAGGCGGTGTCCAGGGACGTGTCACAAAGTGGAATTTGAGGTTTTGGTTTATGTTGCATGATTTGTTATGTATGTTTGTAATTTTTGTATCTAAGTTGCATGACATGTTTATAATTATTTTCTTGGTATGATTTGGGTTTTGAGTGTCTGTCCCTTTGTGAAGCTTCCCAAAGACTTTAACCTGAGCTGATGGGAACAGGTGTGGAATGCCCACAGGTGCCACAGACTAATTGAATGACTGGCACCCAATAAAAGGAGCTGAGGAAGGAGAGACCAGAGAGATGAGATGAGAGCTGACTGAGGGACGCACCCTGGACGGCGGCGTCCGGCATTGACACGTGTGCCCGACCCCTGGAACACAGAGTTGCACGCGGAGCACAGTCCTGGAAGGAGGACAAGTGCCAAGTGCGGAGGATTGTGGGTTGCCCTCTCTCCACACATGTGAGTGGCACAATGGTGGTGCTGGTGCATCTGTGTTCTATCAGAGGCCTTGGGCCTAGGAGGGTGCAACGTGTCCAGGGAGCTGAGCTGGTGCCAGGGAGCTGTGAGAGAGCGGACGTGTGTGCATCGGAGGGCGAGAGGAGGACACCAGAGCCTTGGCAGCATCGTGAGCAGGTTGCTGCGGGAGATCGGCTGGGTGCTCGAGGGCCAAAGGACCAGTGTGGAGCTAAATGGGTCCTAGCTGCGTGTTGGGTCGACACGGTCAGCTGGAGCAAAAGCGGTGGCTCCTCACGCTGGACACTGCCCCACCCTGGTGATGTACTGGACCAGTTTTAAGACATTTGATTAACTTCTATGGTGGATGACCCAGCGATGCCAGTCTATAGGACTGCTTTTTATTTTTCTGCGGGTTTTTAACCTGTGGACTCTTAGTAGTGTCTTTGCTCCTCCCAATAAACTGTTTTTATCTTCAGCTGGTTTCCTGTCTGTTCTTTGGGTCCTTCCGGTTGCTTGCTCGCCCTCGTATTCGGAACCTGCAGGGCCGTCTGTCGGAGCGTCAGCGGCCCTACAGACGCGTGGATCTGAGGAGCGGTGGCGGGGATGCGGTGTGACCAAGAGTAGTCAAGTGGCGTGGCTGTGGAGTTAGGCTGATTGGTTGGTGAGTAAGTTTTATTCGGGGACTGGTACATGGAACATGGACCAGGAGGAGCTCATGCATGAAGAACACACGATGACTTAGCGATGAGAGAGAGGTGAGTGAGCCTTTTGGATATTCTGGGAGGCGGACCTCTGCCTAGCTGCGGGCAGGGAGCACTCACGTTTGGCTGTTGCTGGTTGAGCTTGATGAGGAGGTTCTGACAATATGCAACGAAGGAGACACGACTACTATCGAGGCTAATGCTTAGCTTCACCATCTTGCTTGACGTTGTCGGACAGTAACAGTTGCTATGATGTGTGATTGGACAATAGCCGTTTTGGGGCGGGGCCGGCAAAAGGTCAATTATTGTTACAGGATTTATTTCAGTGTTTAAATTACCGGTTTCAAAGAATAATTAAAAATACACATTTTAGAAAAATTAATATATTGATATACAACAGCATGGTAAGTGCTACATGATCTGAAATGTATCTTTAATTTTCAATTAGGAAATAGTCATATATGCTAACATAGATGAGGCGGAGCTTAAACCTCATACTGCAGCCAGCCACTAGAGGGAGTTGGTTATGTTTTTGCATCAACATCCAGTTGTAGATATGGACAGAAAGCCGACATTATTACATTTTTTTAAACCTACGTGTGTATGTCAGCCTTTTGATTTATGTTTGATCACATGTTTATATGCGTAGTTTCTTCTTTGTGGTTCTGTTACAAAAACAACTGGATAACCTTCCAGCTGCCTGAATAAAACAGCTTTCAAACAAAAGTGACAGGCAGCATATGGGTCGTTGATTGTGTCGGCATGACAACAGCGGAGTAGTGAGACGATTCATTCAACATTCAAACAGACTGCCTGCATGTGCAAAGAGGAGTCGGTGAGTGGCCAGGTTGTGATTACAGATGGATTGTGGGTAATGTGTGGCTTACTGACCTGAACTCTCTGACCCAGTGATGAATGGTACGTCCCTCACCTCCAAGTCAGCTCCAAGTCTTTTTGATAAGAGGATGTGTCTTTGCATCGGAGTTTCTGCATGATTTAGCCATCAAAGTTTCAAATTAAATAAAAAAAACAAACAGCAGTTATCATGAAATGAAGATTAAACAGTTAAATGGTACCAAATCTCTAACATGGCTGAGAAAGGAATGCAAATATTTCCATTCCCTGTTAAAAGGAAGACTGTACCTTTAGCATGAGTGACTTTTATTTGAATTTGAAACGGTACTTAAAGTGTCAAAGGGTCGACCGACAATGGCTTTTCTATTGCCGATATCGATGCCGATATGTAGGAGACATGGTCAACTGATGGCTGATATGTACTGCCGATTTTTATGGGCCGATTTTCATGGCCCATATCTAGACATTTTCCACTTTGTTTTCATGCTAAAATGTCACTAATAACATCAGTTGATGCACAAAACTTCTGTAGCTGAATCAGTGTTTGAACTGAATTTAACTGAGTGTTAAATTTTAACTTTGTGCAATGTTCAGCGTTAAAGTCAGACACCGAAATAAAGTTAATTTAGAGTAATTATCATGCAGATGTTATTAGTGAATGTAAAAATTAATTTAAATTAAGTTCTGCAACAGCACCGGGCTGCCTGAGAATGTGCCTGACTTTAAATCGTCTTTACTAAGGACAAATATCGGCCAATGCCGATGTATAAATAACGGTAAATATCGGCCCGATATATCGGTCTAGCCCTATTCCAGATAGCCTAAATATTGATGGTTGCATGATTCTTTTACAGTAATATCTTTCAGCTTACTGGGCCGTAAACAGTTCTATAAGCCCACTCAACATCTCACATCATGTGAAAATAAACAATTTCATTAAAAGTTTAAGAATAAGAATATTTCATAGAGCAACTTGTATGCAAATGTGAAATAATGCTCAGCTTCACTGTTTTTGAGACTAGTTATTATAAAGTTTGCATATTCCTGATGATTTATCACCTGAAACACTTATTATTATATTCTAAGATTTTAGAAAAAGGTTTCCACTGATGTTCTACAGGGTTAAACCTGGAAGCCAGTCATTATGCTTATGACCTTTGACCTTTTCCCCCTTAATGTTTTTTTTTGTTAACCAATACCCACAATGCAGCATGAAAACCAATAAATCAATCAGAAATTCAGGTGTGTTACACAACTTGCTAACACCACTTCATATGTAGCCTCTAAGCCTTCATTTTTGTAGTCCCCCCATCAAAACCATTTTAGGACTTCTTTTATTCCTTGTGCAGTAGAGCTGGTGGCCTCATTCATAAATCAGACTCAGAGATTTAAGCAGAAACCCACATCTCTCTGTGCACGTTTATAACTCTTGACATGATGATCAACACATGCCTAGAATAAGTCCAGAATCAATGAAATGGGTTCCTTAATGATTTTTGCAGCTGTCAGGGTGAAAAAATTATCAGAAAATTAGTCGATCAAAGCAATATGGATGTAATTAATGAAAAATGTCTGTAAATCAACTGTTTAATTATTTCAATTTGTAATGCTGCTGCAGGAAGCAATCAGTTAATATTTGTGTGTGTGTTAATTTATAAATTGCCTGAAGAATTAAAATATGGATAGACTGCCTATTATGGAAACACTTCAAGACAAAGACATGCACTCACGCACGCACGCACGCACAACACACACACACACACACACAGGCAACTAAAAGAAGAAAAATCTCCCAGGTAACATTTTATGAGTTTTATTTATACCATAATAAAAATTTACTTTTATTTACTAATGACAAATAAAACAACAAATGACTTGGAGCTTCCTAGAAGCTACAACAAACAGATAATCATATAAAATCATTATAAACACTGGAAATAATCAATATTAATAATATTTCAGAGGAAGAACGTGGTGTTGCTCCTGCCTTATGTGGCAAAAATCAACAAACAAATCCATAACGTTGGCTATATTAGCAAAGATAAATGTGATGCAACAGTGTTGCCGTCTGTAATAAATAATCATGAAGGTGTTAATCTCATAGTTTCTTCTAAAAATAAATAAATAAAATCTTTTAATTACAATCACAAGGTGCTGAGACATTGTTGTCAAGTACAACAGGACTAATCATGACACGATGAAGGAAAAGCAGCTAGTTTAGATCAAAGATTCTCCCTGAAAGTGACGAGAAGAAAAGTCAGATCTTCCAACGACAACTCCACACGTTTACAACAATAACGTCACATTTTCATCAGGGCTACAAACACACTTCCACTCAAACGCCTACAACAGAAGCACCTGCTGATGATCGACAAAATAAATACACCCCAGCCTCCGTTTGACATTTACACACACTTCTCAAGAACAGGAATCATGAAAGTATACTCAAAATGTTCACAAAATCTACAGATCACGATATTAAATCAACACACTTGATCAGAACGTGTGGTGAAAAATCAGGATAAAGCGACTGCTATAAACGTGAATGAATGTGGTAAATAACAACACATCTGGGATTTCTAAGGACAATTAGCTTAACAGGCTTTTAACTCTGATGTAGGATCAGGCAAAGCCGCTAACGAGAACACAATCAGCAGCGGTTTCAGTCCCTTGCTGGAGTCTAATGTCTACAACTAAACCGCTGCTGCTTTGTCAGATCTAAAGTTACCACATCCAAGCCTAACAAATGACATTTGAAGCTTTTTAGCTTCTTAAACGAGAGATAATTGTGTGAATGTAGAAAGTGAGATGATGCATTTTAATTAAAAATGAAGAGAGTCTGTCAGTTCGATGCACATCCAACTGTCTCCGCTCCACTGAGTGTGTCTGACATCAACCGCTTCTATTTGTAGAGCTGCTACTGGACAAATATTATGTTAACCTAATTTATGCACAGTGTATAAAAATGAGAAATACGACCTCGTTCTCAGATGAAAACATGCTTCCTTCATTAAGTGTTAATTGTGTTTAAGGGGAATAAATAATCTTTTTTAATAAACGTAATTAAATGGGAATAAAACTGGTTGATGATTTGAGCTAATGAATGTATTCTTTAAGGCTAGGGTAATTCGTCTCCAAAATCTCACCCGTCCCAGAAAACGGGAGGAGCGAAGTCAAGTGTCTCACTTCACCTGGAAAGTCAAAATGCATTGTTTTAACTCGTTTGGCTTTGACTTGTGTTATTTGTGCTTTGTTGTGACTTCAAGTGTTTTATTTATGTTTACGCCGAGGACATCTTTACATATTTGGCTTTGTGTGCTAGCTAATGTTGAAGCAGAGAAACAGTGGAGGTGGAATGAAAGCCGGATCTTTCTGAATAGATTTATATTTTATGGCTGTGGTTAGACGTTGCCCAGCAGTCATGTCATGAGGTACGTAGCGCCATGCAGCATGAAGATTTTTCAATTGTTTATCCTTGGAACATTTTGGTGCTGATTTTTTGTTTCTTTTTTTTTGCATTATTTTTGAAAAAAACGCAAAAATATATTACGTAAAAACAGAAACTATACTCACTGTGAAATTTAAAGGGTCACATTTTAAGACATCAGCGCAAAATATCTGCAATTTCAATACAAAAAAAAAATCAGTGTTAAGTGTTTTAGTAAAAGTGAAACGAATGTCCGTTTGTGTTTTGGTCCAATCAGGAGCGAGCGCGTCCTCGGAGCTTCACCACCACGTGATTTTAAACTCGTAGATGGGCCTCTTGCAGTAGTAGTGGTTAATGAGGTGTTTGTCACAGACGCCGATGCACTGCTGCTCGGCAGCGATGCCGCGCTCCGCCAGGTCGGTGACGATGCAGTGCAGCAGGTCATAAACGTCTGCCACCGCCTCCCACGGCCCAAAGGACACATCCACCTCGCAGTGGTGCTCGAAGAGCTTGGCCTCGCTGTCCGAGCGCTCGAAGCGCAGAGAGTTAAAGAGAGGGCGCTCGTACGGCGTGATGGGCATCTCCTCTTTGTAGACACAGATCTTCAGCTTTGCGAAGCGTGCCTTTTTTTGCATGGCCCTCAGTTTGGCAATCTCCACAATGCGCTCCAGATTGTCTGAAATGAGACCAGTTACATTTATTAATGGAGATTTTAAATATTTATCCTTGTTAACGGAGCTTGTGATCAAGTGAGCTCCATTGTCTCTTCTTATTTTTTGTCTATTTTCAAACCTATTTTGTTTTGATTTATTTCACTAATGAATCAGATTTTAGCTTTTTTCCCATCTATTCTCATTTAAACCTTTGTTAGTCTTGTCCTCTTGGTTCCTGTCTGTTACTGGGTTTATCATTAAAGCACTTCGCTCAACACGCTTAAATTTTAGATGTGCCCTATAAATAAGTCAACTTGTCTTTAGTTGTTCATAAAAGCATGTGTTTTAATGCGTGCACCTCAAATCATGAATGAAATTTTAATGGTGAAAGCAGTCAGGAGTGTTTCTTCTGTCCTAAACCAGACCTGCATCTGCTCTGTTTATGTCCTCTTGACTTCCTGTTTGGTGTTTATTGAGACTAAAACTGATTCAAAACAATTAAATGAAGCATTGTCTCTGCTTTGCAGAGGGGGATGTTGGATTTAACTTTACCTTTGTAGTAGGGCATCAGATCCAGGAAAGCCTGTCGGACCTTCTCCCCTGTGAGAGGCTGGATGTCCTCGAGGTTGTCCAGCAGTGGGCCGATGGAGTAGTACTGAGCCTCTCTGTGCACCGCTCGGACTCGGTCCCGGTGAGGAAGCTCTCCTTCTCGCAGGAAATTCAGGATGTCCCTTTGGATGGAAATTCAATTTTGTTTTACACAAAGAATTTTCTATTTACTGACACCCAAAAAAGTTGATTATCTCCTGCTGCCAAAATGTGAGTAAAAATGTTTTTCTACTTGTTACCAAATAATCTCATGAACCACTGGATAGATTTTAATGAAGTAATCATTAGATGCATCGACAACTTTTTGGAGGAAACCCAATTCAATATGGCTGCCACAGCTGATCACATGGCTTTGGCTCAGTCATATGGTCAGCTACCATGTCCAGTTTGTGTTAAACCCTTTTTTCTGTATTTTAGCTGCAGAAGTTGGATGAATTTGTGATCGTGTAAAGACAAAATAACAACAAATACACAAAACACAGGTTTGAAGGTTTCCACCCTGATCAAAACAAAACCAAGATGCTTCGACGCTTGGCCACGTTCCATCTCTCATTCTTCTTCTGCCTCACGTTTAAATCTTTAATTACGGCTCACACAAACACGAGTTTCTCAACTGACCTCAGACCAACCCTCGCCTTACATAAGCCACATGTCTCTGCTCGTTATCACATTTATATTTGAAGAAATTTGCTTTTCCTTTTTAGACAAAAGGCTCAGGGGACAGCAGTGCTGGTCTGCTTTGGTCCAGACTGAAGAGCGTTTCTGTGCATGCATGGTACCCAGAGGGTTAGAACCAGACATGGCGTGCACAAACCCCATTTCTATAGGTCATAAACAAGACATGCAAACAGAACCTGGAAACAAAACAAACACCCTCCAGTGGTCGGTTGCAGTATAAGTTTTAAGTCCTGCTGCCTCCAGGCACACAAATGCTGCTTTCCTGATTAAACAAAAAGCCATACAATAGCAGAGAGAGGGGGGAGCCTTCATTCTGTCAGGAGACAGTGAAACCACCATATTAATCTTGTATTTCCATCACCCATGGAAGCATAAGAGATCCTAGGTTTTCAAGTACCAGTCGTGCTGCTGGAGGACTGCAGATCCACAACAAAGCTAGCCGCTAAAGCGATTCACCGACACGGAGTCACAGCAGGCCTAAGACGACAGCAGAAAGCGAGTTTGGTCACCTTGAGGTGGAGGTAGATGTGAAGAGTGGATGTGGAGGAGCATTGTTGAAGGGTAGAGCTACATCTTGTATGTTTGATGGATGTCTCATTAAACGTTTGAGATGATGATGAAACCAGGGGAATAAAGAGGAGGTGGTTGTAAAGGTGTGCCTGGTGCATCTGTGATCTCTCAATGAACGGCGTTAGCATAGAGAAAGTTTTCCTGCTGAGGTGCTTGCATCTCCAAAACGAGGTCTGATTTACCGTCTTCAACAGACTAGTAAAAAATGGCGGAACAGATTTCCAGTATTGGTTTGATTTTGTTTCCCTGCTCTCGGCAGATGTAAGTGCTATTGTGTTTTACTTTTCTTTATATATTTATTGCAGATTTTAAAAGTTGATTTTCGGTTTTATTGTTTGATTTTTTTGATCCACAGAGGTCGTTTTTAAATTTGTAATAGAAATAAACGTTTACTTGGCTCTGGCGTAGAAAATGTAACTTTAATGGCCTTTTCTATGCTGCAGCATTCTCTGTAAACTCTTACGTGTGCACCAGTTACCAGATGATTTGTGTTATCTGGAGACAGATGCAGTTAGGCACAAAGATGAACTACTCTGTAAAACACACACAAAACTCATGACGGTTAATTGGTTGAACTCTTTCAGGATTTCCTCCTGGCTCCATTCAGATCTCCTCACATTTCCATAATGCAGAAGGACACGGCTATAATAAAGCCCACCATGTCGTTACTGTTAATCCTACCTCAGATAAATCAGGAGAGCGTGTGTGTCAGCTAACGAGCAACAAATGGGAAAAAGCAGCAGCACAGAAATAGATACGTAAATCAGTTTAGAGCACAAGAGTCCAGTCTGCTTCCCTGAATGATGGATTCATGCTACCTGTCAGAATATAATGAGCTGCCATCAGCAGCCTGAAAACCTCCTAAAATGCAGATTTTGTCCTGATTTTAGAAACAAAAAGTTCAATCATGGTTATATTGCCATTTTAAAGCTTCTTTCTCCCACACAAAACCTTCCTCCATACTCACTGAATAATAATCTAAAAATCTGTCTAAACAGGAGCCATCACATTAATGATGCAGCATTCTTTTGCACTATATTAATTTATAGTTCATGCTTTATAATTCATTCCAACTTGCTTGAGGGTCTAAAAGGAGGATTGTGCACAAGGCTGCTCACCCAAAATAAGTTCCATCCCGATCGATGAAGTAGCGCCCCTCAGCGTCCCGCGGGATGTAGTGACGCCCGCTGAACATGGCAGCCAGCATGGTGTCCTCATATCGCCGCAACGTGGACAGGCGCGTAGTGAAGTATGTGCCCCCGACGTTCAGAGAGATGACCTCAGGAAACTTAAAACATAGAAAAGAAATGGTAAGAAACAACACTGACATGCTCCACGTAGATCTAATTATGGAGATAATATGATCAAAACTACATACTTTTCAAAAATTAAACAACTTGTTGCAAGTTGTGCTGCAGAAACTATTTAAAGATGCTTATTTAACGCAAAGACTTTAATGTTTGTGTTAATTATGCATGAGGATATCAAATCATCTAGGCTATAAGTAACATTAGCAGAGCAAACCACAGCTCTGCTAATGTCTGCTAATGGCTTTCTGCCATGAAAATGTAAGGATCCACCACAATCACGTCAGGAGGGAAATTATATTTGAAGCAGATTACAGGAGAGAAAAATGAAAAACAGATGTTGAGTCTCTGCTGTTTAACGTTGCCTCTCTAGCCAATATGATTTCAGCATTACTAGTAGTCGACCACTGGACTAAAATTTTTGTTCACGGTCTGCAATCAGTTCTGCTCTGTAATCCGACACTTTTTCAAATATCTGATCAGAACTTTATGCCCATGGTCTGAAGTTTTTATTCGCAGAAACAGCTTCATCTTCTCACAATGGGATTGAAGCCAAATTTAAAGCCATGATACTATGCAACTTTTTCATATTTTTAAATAATTTTCTTGAGCCAGTATGTGCTAAAATGATCCTTTACAGGGTTAATGAAATGTCACTCAGACCCCCACCGCCCTCTGTGGGCAGAATATTACACTTGCAACTTCAGAGTGCCGGTCTGGTCTCTGTTGGACTTAGTAAAGTGGAGCTAACATGCCTGGTGCTGCAGTCTGCTTCCAGCATGTTTAGATCATGAACACAGCTGATTTGTTTGATTTAGTGATGAACCGCTCCTGTAGACACTAATGAAGGCCGAGGAGACATTTTAGCAGTTAGATTAAGGTGTTAAAAAGATGAACGCACAGCGAGGAGATAAGTTTTACTTTTGCTTTCACTAATGGAACACTAGAGGGTGCTAAAAGCAAGTCAAAACTGCATACTATCCCTTTAAAGTGTGCAGTGGGAAGAGCTAAATGCTAACAGGCTGCACAGCATCCTCCTGATCAGCTGTTTTAAAAGTACGTTACTGATTTGTATTGGAAATCATAACGGTTGTTCCTTTTAAAGAAGCAAATAAACAATGAAATACCATTTGTTTGCATGTTAGATAACAGCATATGTTAATCAGAGCCAACCAGGCTCACCTAGTTTCAGCTCCAGGATGCTTTGTAGCATCTTGAGAGCAAACACAATGCAGAAATTTTCCAGAAAAAGTGTATCGATCTGATACTTCATTAAAATGAACAAACATTAGAGCAATTAGTATTTTTGGTGGTTTGTTTAGGTCTAAGTGGTCGTTTCCTCTGTGAATGCGAATCAAGCATTAGATCACTATGTTTAAAGTACTTCAACTTTAAAGTTTCTTAAAAAGACTGATGACCTTACTTCCAATATGGCTGTTAGAATGCAGCTTACTTGTGCTTTAAAGCAGGAATCTAGTAGAATCATCTGAAGGGGCTGCAAGACACCTGAGCTATAAGCCTTTATGTGTGTGATTTAAAGAAAAAACAAACACAGACACAGCAATCCTCTGATAAATCTGGGGTTATAAAGATCCAGATACCAATAAAATGTAGTAAACATGGTTGTTAGGGCTGGCCTGGTTAATGAAAAGTTTAAATTCAACAATTCCTCAGACTACATTTAATGGATGGAGCAATCAGGGACACAAATAAGAAGATTAAACTAAAACCCATGTGACCTAACTGTCAGCCAATCAGCAGAGAGAACCACGGATAAGCCAATCACAGAGCTCCGTATAAATAGCCACACATACTGTACACAAACAGCAAAGTTATGATGAAGAGTAATAAGTAGGCTACAGGGGGTACAAGCACAGCGATGGTAATTTCTTTCATGTTAGAATTTACTGTACTTCTCGGTTTTGGCAATGCAAATAAATAAATATCACTTTAAAAAATAATAATTTAGATGGCTATGAGGACAGTAGTAGTAGTTTTCCGTGCAACGGGGAGGCCTACCTCCTGCTCCTGAGCGTTCAGCGAGGTGCGGAGCGGCTTGCTCGGTGAGGGGCACGCGGGCTTTCGCACGTCTTCCTCCGCAGGGTCCGAGCTTGACATGGCATCGCTCGGTTTGTCCGCTTCCCCGGCCGCCGTGAACACCACCATCACTTTGGGCAGAGGCAGCGTCCGCCTTTCTTGAATGAACCGCCTCACCCGTGTCGTAGCAGCGGCGGGCAGCGGGCTGAAGGAGAGAGCCTGGCGCTCCCTGCTGCCGCAGCCTTCAGAACCGTTAGAACCGCTCGAGCCATTCTGCTGCATGCACGCGGAAGGGCCAGCTCTCGGCGCGAGAGGGTGACAGCAGGAGCCAGGACACACAGACGTTACTCGGGACAATAACAACAACAGCACGAGAGGGTGTGGCTCCACGGGTGAAGAGCTCAGCCCCACTGTCACTAGAGCTAAAGGGACAGCAGCGGAATGACGCCTCCTGTCATTCGAACCACTAACAGCAATGGTAGCACATGCTAAACACTTACAAACCCAACATTAGCACGCTGTATCAGCTAGCCCCTTACGATGGTTAGACCGTACGTGCTCCTACGTGGAGGGGACTGTGGCGTCATCACGTAAAGGCTCACGAAATTTAACTTAATTTTATAATATAAAATGAAAAATTGTAAAAAATATATCATTGTATACTACGGAGTCTATGACTCCACATTACAACAAAAATACTACTGAAAATTAAAAGTGGCCAAATGAATTAAAGGTTGAACTGTTTTTTCCATGATGAATTCCAATTTTTTTTGTTTTTAGAAATTAAGCCAACAAGTGATGGCCCTGACGACAAAAAAGGATCGATTTTACCATGAGTTTGTGACAGCTGATGTCTGACACATTTATGTCTGTGTGGCTGCAGCTACAGTAGTTCTTGCAGATTGCTGACATGGTGTGTTTGGTCATCATGATGCTCATTTAGATTATTTGTTTAATGATTCCCCCACTCCATCTTTTCTTCATTTTATCTTGGCTGACAAAATGATCCCCCCTCCCAATATTTTGTCCTGACAGCTCATCTGACAGCCAGAAATCCTTGAGCACAATTTAGCTGTATTAAAACTTTATATATATTTTAAATGTTTTTAACAAATTCTGTTTTTCAGTGCTTGCCTTCTGAGGAGAGATTTCTTTCATCTCTCATCCTTTCCATTCCCAAGTAGAGGTCATTCCACATCTCCATAATTTGAGCAGGCCTCCATCTCTGCTCATTCTGTGCTTTTTAGTCTCCAGCTCCTCTTTTATCCCGTTGGTCTCTTCACATAAAAGTTGCCTCAGCGTTCCTACTACAGAAAGCTTCTCTGCTCTCTTACAACCACCCGTCTCGTCTTTCTGCAAAACAAGATCAAAGCTTGCAAAACTATCTCACCTCCTGCTGGTGCTTTAAATGAGAAGCACTTTGTGATACTTTTTAGATTCAGGTAGAAAGATTCATGAAGCTTCACTAGCAGGATAACAGGAAAAGAAAATTGGAGCAAATTGAAAATGATAAGAAGAAACCGTGGAATAATGAGACAGGGATGGGTAATTATTTACTGATAAAGAGCAGTTGGGCTTATTAAAGGAGCACTTGGCAGTTTTGGCTTGTTTTTAGCACCCCCTAGTGTTTGTTAGTGTTAACACCTTAATCTAACTGCTGAAATGTCTCCTCAGCCTTCATTAGTGTCTACAGGAGTGGTTCATCACTAAATCAAACAAATCAGCTGTGTTCATGATCTAAAACATGCAGGAAACATGCTGGAAGCAGATTGCAGCACCAGGCATGTCAGCTCATTTTTATAAGTCCATCAGGGAGCGACCCAACACTCTGAAGTTGCAAATGCGGTATTCTGGCCACAGGGGGCGGTGGGGGTCTGAGCAACATTTTATTAACATGTAAAGGGTCATTTTAGCACACACTGGCTCAAGAAAATTATTTAAAATATGAAAAACGTTGCATAGTATGGCTGTGCAACTCCTCCAGAAGTTGTCCCATGTTATTCACAATGTCTGACTTCGTTTAAACCAAAACTGAGAAGGGTTTGAGATGATTTCTCTGTTTATAAAATTATCTTATTTCACATTCTTCATAATAGAGAAAAAAAATGTTTTGAAAATATCTGGAATAGTTTGATTCGGGCCTAAGAACCCGGCCACATGAACATCTCAATATTTTGGAAACTCCCTGAAGAACAACCTTTAAACTGTAGAAATATAGCATTTAAGTAACATAATTGGGTGTTTATTTTAAACCTTAAAAATTACTTTTGCTTTATTGAAAATATTTTATTCAAACATGGTTCAGCCTTATGAATAAGCTCAAGTCCTATAAGTGAGCTAGTTTCGGCTAGCACGGCTACAGCTACACAACTCAATTTTCTAAGCATAGGCCTACTTTTTATAAATTGATGATTTAAATGAATCATGTGATGTCAAATTGTAGCTCAACTTGGAACAAATAGGTTTAATTTGCTTTGTGTGAGAAAGCAGGTGAGATAAAGCTAAATGTTGACCTTAAAAGCGTGTAAACGTGATTGAAATCCAGACACCAAACAGAACATCAGCTCATTAGTCGTGCTCTGTGACCATTTAAACCACACTGGTGTTACAGGAGCTAGGCGGATGTGGGGCGTTGTTGAAAGAGGAAGCTGAGCTGTATTCTGAAGAGCAGCTGCTGTTTCAACGTGAAGAATGAAGGCAGCTGGACCTCTGAAGGTAACGCATCAGATAATCGTGTTTGTGTTATCGTCTTAGAACAGCTTTTATGAGATCTGAAGGCTTGACTAGATACTTGTTAGATTTCTGAGACGTTTAAGAGGAACCGTAAAACTATAATGTGAGAATTTGACTAGCAAACACAAAAACGACCAGTTCAGATGAGTGATTTTACTCTTTCTTCAGGAACAACTATTAATATATTAATCAGGCTAAATGTTTTCATGCATATAATGAATGAATAAAACGGTATTAAACACAGATACACTGAGCTACCAGTCATCAATGCAAATAAAGAAGACCTGTCAGAAGTTTAATAAAGTCAGAAAAAGTTGAATATTTTAATAGTGCTGTTACAATCAAGATCTTAGGATACAATTCAATTTAATTAATTTATGAAGCACCTTCTTGCCGCCGATCAAGGAAGCCTACGGTTACACGATACAGTAAGAACAAATATTACAACATAAGGACAAAATAGAAAAACAATAAACACCACTGAAAAATAAAAATCAACAGAACATCAGTAAGTGCAATAAAAGCAATAAAAACACTAAAACCAAGACACTCTATCAGAAAGATCTAAGGTGCAACTTTTAAAACTGCATGGAAGTGGATCGTTTAATATTAAGCTATTAAACAGAAATCAGACTTAATAGATAATTATTATTTTATTGTTACTTTTTATTTACTTCTAACACTTTGCTATCAGTTATATCTGACAGGAGTAAATGAAACATAACTAAAATTTATTTTTACGTTTAATACATAACAGAATAATTAACTGAGAGTTTATAATATTTATTGTTCCAGTAAATTAAAAAAGTTGAAAAAATGTCATTGAAAGAAATGTTAAATAATTGATATTAAATGTGCAGAGCAATAAAAAAGATTAACGGGAAAGAAGACCCAGAGCTCAGAGTTGGTCGTTAGCAAGAATTATAGACGGAAAAATGGGAACACTTAAAATAGAATAATGTCAGAAAATTAGATTAAAATGTATATTTAAATAGCAATCAAAGCAATTTTTGAGAGTTGGACGCTTTGTTCTACGCTACGTAAACGTTTGTGTTACATCAGAAAACTGAATTAGTTGCAATCCCCTCTAAACAAGAACACGTTCTGTTGTTTAAACACCTAAACACACTTCGGTTTGTTGACTTCATAGGTGGATAAAAGGCTGTTTGGTGATTAAAAATCAGAACTCATAAAACACTGCAGCAGAGGAGAGAAAGACAAACAACAGCAGCCTGTAAATAAACTGCTGTCTGACTGTGATGGAAAACTTTACACCCACTGGAACAGAAGCTACTTTCCGATGACACAAAGACCTGAGACACAAAACCAAGGCTGGGAAATTATGAATAATAAAATATATCAACTTGTCTGCTTCATTTGAACGTCCTTTAAGGGTTTACGTGTTTTTATTACTCATACAGTAACATTGGTTTACTTGCAGTAAACAGAAATACATTTTATTTGTTGTAAGGTGCAGGCGAAACTCGAAAAATTACAATATGGTGCAAAAGTTCATTTATTTCTGTAATTATAAATATATATGAGATAGACTCGTTCCATGCAAAGCGAGGTATTTCAAGCTTTTATTTTTTTTATTGTTTCCTCACAGCAAGAATGTCGCAGGTTTGAATCCCGACTACGGCCTTTCTGCGCTGAGTTAGCATGTTTTCCCCATGCATGCGTGGGTATTCTCCTGGGCATCTGGCTTCCTCCCAAAGCCCCAAAGCATACATGTTAGGTTCATTAAAGACTCTAAATTGTGTAAATTGTGATGGACTGGAAGACCTGTCCAAGGTGTCCCCCACCACTCACCTGATGACTGGTAGAGATAGACACCAGCTGTCTCATTATGCCCAATACTTTTGATACCTGAAATATGAAACAATTAAAAAAATGTTTACTGAATTATTTATTATAAAAATAACAAAGAAAATATATAATTATCTGTTTTATTTTAATATGTAATTATATACCAAAAAGAGAAACAAATACAATTGGCCCTTGACATCAGTAGACCCTCCTCCAGTGGGCAGTAGACATGTATGGGACTGGTTTGTAATGAAGGTACTAATCCTGATACTCCATCTGCACGCTCTAAGGTCAGAAGTGGTTTGATGCTGATGTAGTAGTCTACATGGGGCTAAAGTTGCAATATGTTTTCTTGAAAAAGCAGTTCAAGCAAGCTAAATTATCAGTAGCATGCGGAGACAGTTTGAAAGACAACCGTAGATCACGTAGAACTGAGAGCCATCAATGGACCGTGGCCAGATTATATATTCACATATATGTAGGATGACTTGCCAGGCTACTGCTGATCTGCAGTTCAAGTCAAAACTTCCAAAACGACTCCAAGCTGAAACCCCTTCCACTCACTTTGCTACCATTGCTAGCTAATGTAGTAATTTAGTATGCCAGCTAATATAGTGTGTGGTGTTTTATGGTGAAAAACTAGTCCGTTTGTAGCTTTCATGATTTATTCTTGTCTTCAAATTCACAGCGCCACCCCACCACTAACAAGTAGAAACGTCCAGAGCCCCAACATTAGACTTAGCAGTGTTCCCAGTCATCTCTGTCATCTTAAAGTTTCCCAACAAGAACCAAACCAGACTCCAAACAGAACATGTAAAACTACTCCAGAACGGGGCATTCCATCCATGACACCAGTCAACTCAGCTAGCTTTGATTTTGTTCAGCTGCTCTGCTGAGAACGCAGGATTCTGCACACAGAGGGTTATGTGTAACGGCCAGATGTTCAGAGGAGCAGTTTGATGGATGGGTCATGATCCAATCATTAAGAATGGGGACCAGCAGAATGATTGGATGAGGTTTTTTCAGGATTGTAGGTTTTAGAGGTGATTAAAATTATTACTTTTTTGACAAAACATTTAATTTATTGGCAGCCATCAGTTTGTGAAGATAATTTCAAGCAACATGGCACAAAAGACTCCAGGAAAAAACATCTAATAATGTACCTTTAATATAAACATTGGTTCTTCATTTTATTTCAGTTCATCAATTATTAGTGATGGATTTGCTTTAATTAACTAGTTCCACAGCTGATATTCTGCTACATTGTATAAATATATACTAGTGCACGTGAATGAAAACTTCTGCACTTTTCGCGAGAACATGAGTGACCTCTGTGTCATCATCTGCACTGACATTTTTTGAATAATATATTATAAATAATAACCCATAATCAGCTGGGAAATCTCCATCTTGCATCATTTAGATCTGGTTTATATGGACTTAAAGTGCAGATATTCTTTCACATATACATGTACTTCAGTGTTTCTCAGCGTCAGCAGCTTCTTGAGAAACAAAGCAGAAATGTGGTTTGAGAGAAACAGTCATTCACTGCTTTTATCTGTCAACATAAAGCACTTAAGACTCAGTTTGTCTGCTTTGGGGGGCTAAACCAACTCTCTCAGGTGCACGCTCAAAAGTCCTTTATAAACAGCAGCGTACGTGGGAGTGAGACCCATGCAGACAGCGTTCAGTGTTTCAGTTTTGTTTGAGCCAACCACATCCTGTCTCTGTTAAAGTGAAAACTCCACTTGCAGTGAATAACTGTTGACCAGGCTGAATTAGCCTTTAACTTTGTGTGTTTTAGGGATGACGGGAGACTCCAGTCCGCTGGCTGCAGTCCTGACTGTGGTGTCGGTCGTATCGCTGAGTCTGCTTTCCCTTTTGTGTTTGCGATGCAAAAAGAAATCCAGTAAGTGCTTTTTTTTTCAGAGTGGACAAGCATGAGTTCTTATCTGTGAGTGTTAAACCTGTTGCTCGTGTGGGTTGTTACTTAACCTTGGTGTAGCTTCTCTAAAATGCAAACAATAAAAACACTTAAAAAGAGACATTAGAGTTCTTCTGTTGTTGCCAGGTGAAGTCAGTTATCAAACTTTTACAATGAATTTTCTTTTGCTACATCTGAGTATGTAGGTCCTTTGATAAATCAGATGTATGGTTCGTGCTGCAAACGTGAGAGATAAAGCAGCGGAAACCAGCAGATCACAGGTGCATGTAGGTCATGCTGCTGGACCAGAAAGTCTGAAGTCAGCAGAGGTGTCAAAAAGTATTCATTTTCATTACTCAGGTAGAAGTATACATACTAAAAAGACTTTATCAGTTCAAGCTTTTTACTTGAGTAAAATTTAAAAGTAATGGTTTCAAAACTACTTCAAGTATAAAAGTAAAAGTAACGTCAAAAATGCTGTTATGCCTCTGGTAGGGTCACCCATGGCCAACAGGTCCTAGGTGAGGGATCAGACAAAATGCAGCCCAAAGACCCCTTATGAAGATTACCACAAATGGAAACAGTGTTCCCTCACCTGGACGCAGGTCACTGGGGCCCCCTCTAGAGCCTGGCCTAGAAGTAGGGCACGCCGGCGAGCACCTGGTGGTCGGGCTTTCACCCATGGAGCCCGGCCAGGCACAACCCGAAAAAGAAATATGGGTCTCCCTTCCCATGGGCTCACCACTTGTGGGAGGTCCTGGCAGGACCAAACCTATTGTGAGGGTCTGCTGGGAAAGTCAGGCGGAGTTTCCTGTCAGAAGGAGCTTCAAGTCTCACCTCTGACAGAACTTAAAAAAAAAGCATTTCATTGAGTCCAAGTGGGCCATGTTCTGTGTCTTCATTGTCGAGGCAGCTGACTGAAGCTGCAGCCGCAGGGTCGTTGGTGCCTGTTGTGGTGGCAACCCTTGAACCCGTTGATGGACATCAATGATTAGGGATGCTGGCAAGCTGAAGAAATAGTCCTATTGTGTCCTTTTGGCCTGTGGGACGTCAGAGGCAGCTGATAGGTAAAGTTAAAGTCCCACTAGTTGTGTGAAATTTGTTCTCTGCATTTGACCCATTCCCTGGGGGAGCGGTGAGCTGCAGCTGTGGCTGCGCTTGGGAAACATTTGGTGGTTTAACCCCCCAATCCAACCCCTTAATGCTGAGTGTCAAGCAGGGAGGCATTGGGTCTCATTTTTTCAAAGTCTTTGGTATGACCCGACCGGGAATGGAAACCTCGATCTCCCAGTCCCAGGGTGGACACTCATACCACTAGGCAAATGAGCTGTTTTTTTCAGGTTCGGGTTAGGGTTTTTTCTGGTACCGGCAGTCCAAGTGGAATGTGGCTTGGGTGGTCGCAGAGGCAAAAAGTCGGGCGTGGGAGGAGTTCAGTTCTGTACAGCTTAGAGGAGATTCTGGTCCATCATTTGGCGCCTCAGGAGGGGAAAGCAGTGCACTACCAACACTGTTTATAGTGAGGGCGGTGTGCAGCTGACCTCAACTTGGGCTGTTGTGGATTGGTGGGCAGAGTACTTTGAAGACTTCCTCAGTCCCACCGGCACGTCTTCCAGTGAGGATGTGAAATCTGGGTACGTTGGGTTGGGCTCTCCAATCTGGAAGGTTCTGGATGTTGTAGGTCTGTGTTGGTTGACATGGCTCTGCAATATTGCATGGACATCAGGGGCAGTTCACTGGACTGGCAGACCGGGGTGGCGGTCCTCCAATTTAAAATGGGCATGTTCCAACTACAAGGGGATCACACTCCTGAGCCTTCCTGGTAAAGTCTATTCAGGGGTTCTGGAGAGGAGGGTCCTTTGGTTGAACCTCAGATTCCGGAGGAGGAATGTGGTTTTCGTCCTGGTTGTGGAACTCTGGACCAGCCCTATACTCTTAGGGGGGTCCTGGAAGATGCATGGAAGTTCCTCCAACCAATCTACATGTGTTTTGTGGATTTGGAGAAGGTGCTTGACAGCGTCCCTCCGGGGGACATCCGGCTCGTACCCAGTGACAGTTGGACTCTGCCAAGGCTGCCCTTTGTCACCAATACGGTTCATAACTTTTATGGACAGGATTTCTAGGCGCTGTCAAGGTGGTGAGGGGATCTGTTTTGGTGGCCTAAGGATCAGGTATCTGCTGTTTGCAGATGATGTGGTCCTGTTGAGTTCATCAGACAATGATCTCCAGCTTTCGCTGGAGCAGTTCGCAGCCGAGTGTGAAGCAGCTGGGATGAGAATCAGCTCCTTTAAATCCAAGACCATGGTCTTGAGTTGGAAAAGGGTAGAATGCCTTCTCCAGGTCAGGTACAAGGTCCTGCCCCAAGTGGAGGAGTTTAAGTATCTCAGAGTCTTGTTCACGAGTGTGGGAAAGATGGAGTGCGAGATATAGGTGGATTGGTGCAGCATCTGAAGTGATGCAGGCGTTGTACCGGTATGTTGTGGTGAAGAGAAATCATCCTACCTATGGTCAGTGACCGAAAGAATGAGATCGCGGATATAAGCGTCCGAAATTAGTGTGGGCTCCTCCACATCAAGAGAAGCCAGTTGAGGTGACTCGGGCATCTGGATGCCTCCCGGACACCTCCCTTATGAGGTTTTCCAGGCATGTCTAACTGGGAGGAGACCTAAAGGAAGACCCAGGAAGCGCTGGAATGAATCACATGATTTGAAGCTTAGCCCTGATTGGAGAAATTGGAAGTGTTACTAACAACTGACCCATGTTACAACTATCCCTGGTCTCCGTACCCTTATATTAGTGTGTTACATCTCACCCCAGGGTGTATTACAACTAACCCAGACTATAGGGTTAATTGTAACATTTCACTCTTTGTTTTTAAGACCATACCATGCTATTATTAACTGTGTTACAGAGAAAACAGCAGCAATATTTAACAGCAGAGACATGTAAATACTTTGCATTACATTTTGAATTTGCTAAATTAGGAGTTCTAAGCTGCAGACAGAAATCTCACAACTAAAGTGTCTCCCCTATTTACTTTGTTACTTGACATCTTTGGAAGTCAGAGTACGATGAGGGAGCAGGGACGCTGCCATACAAGTACTTATTCAAGCTCATTTATATTTTTGTGCAGGAATCATGCAGGAGTCTCAAATATACGACCCACAAATTTTGTAAGTATGGATATTTATTCCATGTCAAGTCAAGTTTGGTAGAAATGCTGACAGGTTTATTATTTCTCATGCAAATTCTGTGTTGGCAGCCAACGAGGTGGGAGTAAATTTGCAGTGATGAGATCAAAAACAGGTAAAGGCTGGTTCTGATGATCCTGCTTCATTTTCTGATTGATGCTGTGCTTCTGTTTAATTGTGTTGTATTTTTCAGTCACCAGAGGAAATCTGATCTCTTCAGACAAAGAGTATGTATGACTATCTTCCATGTACGTGTGTGGAACTTACCTGTAAATACTGATAAGAATCATTAGAGCAAAATCCATTTTTATTCTGTAATCGTGGATATTAGATCCAGTTTATTGTGATTAGTCTCAGGGGTAAAACTTATCCACATTATTTAGTGACAATCAATAATCCATTCATTTAAATCTCTTCATTTTATATGTTGCATAAATGTGTCTGCTTTTTGCTTAAATACTAAAACTGCTTTCCAGTGAGACTCAGGAGCAGTCTGCCTACCAAGATGGTGAGCACTTCATAAGTTTTGATGCAAAAATGATAAATTTAACAACCTCATAGTGTTGAGTTGATTTAATAATCGTGTCTTGCAGGAGAAACGGATGAACAGGCCGACTCGGACTATCTGAACGTTACAGGTGATTTACTTTAAACTTTATATTTATTTTCAGATCTTTGCAGGTTTTTTCAGGCTAAATGCATCACTGCTGTGTCTCTTATTTCCTCAGTGCCAACAGTCAGCTCAAACCTGGAACATGACTATGTGTAAGTCTTTTTAAAGGCTTATTATAACCCGTGCGCACTGGAATTGTAATCAGCTGATCAAAAGTGTCATGCTGTGGTGGTTTTTGCAACAGCAGCGAGCCCAGAAGCGGAATGATCAGCAGGATAAAAATGATTTAGTCCTGATCACATATTCTGATATTCTTGAGTGGGAGTTGTGTACACATACGTACATTTTAAGGTTTTTCCAGTGTTTTATGTGGGACATATGATACAAAACACGTCTGACAGTATAATAATTGTTTAACTCTTATTTCAAACATGTAAGGGTGCTAAGACTCTGTTGGTGTGTCTTTTTAGAGCTCCAATCGCTCTGGCTTTGTATGAGAATGAGAAGAATAGAACACTCGGTGGGTTTTTTTGCACATTTGCTAGTCCTAAACTTGGTTTATTCCTGTCTCAACATGTGTTTTTATGTTTTAGAGGCTGAACAAACTCCTGGCATTTATGGAAATGTTTTCCCATCGCTGTCAATAGAAGAAGGTAGATCCAGTTTTCTTAATTCTGATTTCTCAGTAAGAAAAGTTCTTATTCAAGTTCTATTAAAACTTTTTCTTAAAACAGAAGATGATTATGAAAACGCTGCATTCCTGCAACAAATAGATGGTAAGTCTCCACAAAGTGATTTATATTTCATCACTATTTTGTATGTTTAATTTTAATGTTTGTTTCAGACGAGCCGGATTATGTGAATGAAAACGGGGAGAGCGCCTGAACGCACCACCACTCTGAACCATGAGCTTGTGTAAATATTCAGTTATCAGTCCTGCTGTAAAAATCCAAAGTTGCCATCTACTGGAAAATTAAATCCACTTTTCTAACCCTTGCAGCTGATTTCTGTGATTTTATTTTGATGACGCTTAGAACTTAACAGCTTGTTTAGAATATAGAGGATTTGGAGACAGAATTTTATTATTTAATAACCAGACAGGCGACCAAAGCAAACGTCAGCACCAGACAAAACATCAACAAACACATGAACAGTTTCTACATATATGCTCTACATATACAGTATACACTCTGGTGGTGGTGCAGCGTCCACCCTCGGGTAGCACAGCTGAAACACACACACACATTAATGGGTAAACGCAGGTGACTATGTGTTGTAAAGGAAGCAGAGCTCTTCACAACCTGCTGTTTTACAGTTTCAGCCTTTAGTTTTTACCTTCCATCTTAACAAGTTTGGTCTTTTAGTCTTGAAAATGAAAAAGGAAACGTGTGTGTGTGTGTGTGAGATAAAAGCTCCACGGTCAGTAGTTTGTCTGAAAGCAGCATGTTGACTTAAGGCAGACGACAGCAGGTCTGAGAGGAGCAAGGATTCTCCTGTGAGTCACAGCTGAGGGCAAAAACAATGTGGGGGTGTGTTTATGTTCTGGAAGGGTTCAGGAGGGTCAAGTAGCTACCCACTTCTCTCTCTTACACACACGCACACACCCAGACACAATCCAGCTGATGTGGTTTAGACGCTGCTGAGGGCATCGACACCAGGTAGGACTTTACCTGAAAACACAAAGAGGAGAAACATTCAGAGAGCTTTTATGACCTTGTTGTGTTCCTGCGAGCGAACATCCTGTCACTCACCCTCCAGCAGCTCCAGACTGGCTCCGCCTCCAGTGCTCACATGGCTGACTTTATCTTCGGTGTTCCACTTGGCGCAGCAGGTTGCAGTGTCGCCCCCACCTGGACAGAAGAACAAATCTGTCTTATTCCTGCCTACGTGTAACCATTAGCTGTTTGGTCTGTTGTAGTTATTTGATATTACAAGCATCTGAGGTCAATAGTTAATAAAGTTACTATAAGCAATTCCAGCATGAGTTTAACTGCACCAGCACACAGACTGGTGTGTTTCTAACTCCACTAATGGAACAAGCTCTTTTCCCCTCTTGTATTCCTCACCGATGATTGTGATGCAGCCCGACTTGGTCACCTCGACCACCTTGTCCATCATGTTCTTTGTTCCTTTGGCAAAGTTGTCCCACTCAAACACACCGACTGGCCCGTTCCAGACGATCTGCTTGGCCCTGCCCACTGCCTCGGCATAGGCCTTCGAGCTCTCTGGACCACAGTCCAGACCCTGGTGGGGACAGAAATGGTCTAAAACACTTTGAACTCTTAGTCCCAGCACAAAGCCACCAGAGTAAACCCTCTTCTCACCATCCAGCCAGCTGGGATCCCACCAGCCACGGTGGCGGTACCGGTAGCAGCTTTCTCATCAAACTTGTCTGCAGTGATGAAGTCAACTGGCAGCGTGATCTTGACGCCGTTCTTCTCTGCTTTGGCCATCAGGTCCTTAACGATGGCGGAGCCTTCCTCATCAAACAGAGATGTACCGATCTGACGACGGAGGGGAATAAAGGTCGTTCAGGGCAAAGTGTAATATTTCATTATAAAACCCAAATCCCAGCATGGTTTCTTTAGAGATTTCTTCACAAGTTTATTTCTTGCTAAACTCGTTCCTGTTTTCTGCTGCTGCTCAGTCACGTCCTCTTGAAAAGAATTTCCCAACACCAAGTTCAGTTTGGAGATGGTGGTGAATGGGTTTTATCAACCGGGCAAATGAAAAGTAAACTTCTGCATGACTCAACCTTTAAGATAGGGCCGTGCGATTTCACGATATAAGATCGTTAAGAATTTTAATGTAATGACGATCTACCAAAGCTCGGAGATCGTAGAACCGTGTATTTTCATTCTATCACCCGTTTATGCCATTATTTCTGAACGCGGCACACATTTGTTTTGTTTTTTTTCTCAGCCGAGTCACGCCATTTGCTAGTCTGCTTCTGTCGGCACGACAGACACACCGATAAACCAATCATAACTTTAGGCAGCGTGTTGGTTTGTTTAGCTGGGTGCTCGGTAGAGATGAGGAGAATAATCTAATCGATGCATTAAGATGATGACACACAATTATGAATAGTTGAAGAAGCACACCATAATCGATTGTAGCGCTAGCCACTAGCACTAGCCGCTAGCTTGCTCCGTCTCTAAGCGCTAATCACATTCTCACGTGTCTGCTCAATCAGGAAACCTCTGGGTCAATGTTCTGCTCTAAACTTTGCATTTGGCTTCGTGTCTTTTATTATTTGGGGACGTTCGTTCGTATTTTAGCGTGCCTTTTCACCGTGGCTGCCACCGGAGTTTGTTTATCCTGTGAAGAGACGGGCCAAACCCCTCCCTCGTAGGAAACATCTACGGAGAGCAGCAAGTCCAAAAAGGCAATGAGCGTAATCCGCTGGTAGTGGATGCAAACGCAAACACATCATGAATTTAAATAGATTTTTTTTTCTCTGGACAAGAATTATTACTAATATATTTTGAATGATAGGCTATGAGCCACCTCTAAATAGATAAATTATTTTTCATTAATTATAAAAATATAATAAATAAAAGTGCCTGTGGGACATTTGAGACATGCCATTAAACAGAACTTGGTCCATTCTCCAACATTTCTGAACTTATTTGTTCAAACAAATAAATATACTAAGCCCTGGAACTGTGGCATAAATATTTAACTCTAAAAGCTAATATATGAACCCATTATGGATTTTTAAATGGAAGGTATTTTTTTGTTTGATCATGTTTATTGTAATAGAACAAATTAGCTATTTTTCTTACCTAAATTAAAACAAGTGTTCAAACAGTACCCTGTCTGAAATATTCTATCATATTTTCTGTGAAGGGGTATGCTTTTAAATGTATCTATTTTATTGGTAAATAACTTCCAAAATGTATGAATTGTCGAAATGGAAAAAATCGTGATAAAATCGAGATCGTGATTTTGCAAAAAATAAATCGTGATATTATTTTTTTTCCATATCGCCCACCCCTA
>SSNS01000355.1:511567-583451 GCA_006937985.1 Aphyosemion australe
TTTTTTTTCTCTGGACAAGAATTATTACTAATATATTTTGAATGATAGGCTATGAGCCACCTCTAAATAGATAAATTATTTTTCATTAATTATAAAAATATAATAAATAAAAGTGCCTGTGGGACATTTGAGACATGCCATTAAACAGAACTTGGTCCATTCTCCAACATTTCTGAACTTATTTGTTCAAACAAATAAATATACTAAGCCCTGGAACTGTGGCATAAATATTTAACTCTAAAAGCTAATATATGAACCCATTATGGATTTTTAAATGGAAGGTATTTTTTTGTTTGATCATGTTTATTGTAATAGAACAAATTAGCTATTTTTCTTACCTAAATTAAAACAAGTGTTCAAACAGTACCCTGTCTGAAATATTCTATCATATTTTCTGTGAAGGGGTATGCTTTTAAATGTATCTATTTTATTGGTAAATAACTTCCAAAATGTATGAATTGTCGAAATGGAAAAAATCGTGATAAAATCGAGATCGTGATTTTGCAAAAAATAAATCGTGATATTATTTTTTTTCCATATCGCCCACCCCTACTTTAAGAAATGAGTTTGTCGGTATTTCTAAACCTTTTTGTCCAGGTGTCAAACCGAGGTCAAGAATGAAAGAAGTTACATAAGACTGTTTCAGCACCTGCAGCCCATCAGAGGTTTTACTGATGTCTTCCTCACCTCCATGTTGTTGAGGACTTTCAGGAAGGTGAATGCCATCCCACCGCCGATGATCATCTCATCCACTTTATCCAACATGTTGTTGATCAGCTGGATCTTATCCTTCACCTTCGCTCTAAAACAGAAAACATATCAGTCAGAACAAACCAGAGCTTCCTAAACATAAACTACAAGTTAATAGTGATGTCTGAAGATTTTCAGCTGCTTTCAATAATGTTGGTCATTAAACTCTTTGCAGGCAAATTAAAAGAAAAAAATCCAAAGCAGCACATTTTGACCAGATCACTAGATCAAGTCGCAACCTTTCAACAAAACATGACCTTTCACCTCTTCCTGATCAGCCAGCGCGCTGACATCACATTACATAAGGAGCTTATCCTGATCGGCCACCTATCTGGTTTAAAACGAGGCTGCTGGTTGAACCAAACCACAGAAGAGGAAAAGGATGCTCCTGATTCTACTCTCACCCTCCCAGGATGGCCAGGAAGGGCCTCTGAGGTTTCTCCAGAGCCATGGCGAAGTAGTCGAGTTCCTTCTTCATGAGGAAACCTGCAGCCTTCTGGGGCAGATTCACCCCCACCATGGAGCTGCAAGACAAAAGTCAAGTTAGAATCCTGCAAATATTCCAGATTTTGTTAGTAATTCTAAAGGAAGTGGCAGCAACAAAAGTAAATTATTTAAATACCAAAAATCTGCAACTCATTCCTGCTGAGTTTGCTCTAAAAACGTTCTGGAAACTGAGATGAGCTCAACAATAACTGTACCAGATACACCCGTGTTATAGCCAGGACCTCCAACACTACCAAGATCTTTAAACTACGAAACCAGCAAAAGACATGTTGGGGTATTAACCAGAATTCCATGGAAAGGTCATATTATGACCTGGAAGTTTCTCAGTAATCATGGTGGAGCCTCGTGGAGTTAAACTAAACACAACCTCATTTTGATGCTCAGAGAATGTTGCAGAAAAATTGCTTTAACTAAAGAAATCAAGGGACTTCTGCATATTTCACTCCAACTTTAACCCTACACACTCATTTCTATTGATCACACCAGCTGGTGATGATTCCACTCACCTGTGAGCTCTGTGAGCCGTCCCAAAGGCGTCGTTGATGTAAACGTCTCCCAGTTTGGACAGAGACGCCCTGAAGGAGTCCGTCTGCTCCTGGGACGCCTTGGTCTGAAGGACACAAAACAAAGGTGATGATTAAACATGTTGACCATTTGCATCTGAGCAGCTGCTTCACCTCTAAAAGAATGCAGGTCCATATTTACCCGACAGCTCTTGCAACATGAATGTTAGTTTAGCTGCTATCACAGAACAAACGATGACACTCAAACCAGAGGTCAACACAAAAAACCCTAGAACCTGAGGTTTATGGTCCGTTCCAACAGTCGATGCAGGGAAGGAATTGTGTACGGTGTTTATTTACATCAGAAGGATGTGTGGTTCTTCAAATAACAAAATCTCATGGATTTCAGGTTTAAGATCTGACTACAGGCCCTAAATGCTGTAAAACAAAAGCCAAACATATGTGTCTCTCTAATAAATTGTTGATTTAACCAGCGAACTCATCTAAAATGAGATCTGGACACAGTTGGCCCCTCATTGGTGGTGCAGTTGGACTGTGGATCCGGTTTCTGCTGCACTTTAATAAGCAAAGGTCACGGCTGCTGGACTGGAGGGCAGAAAAAGGCCACCAGAGTCCTTCAATGTCCAACAGTTTGACTACGGTCCAGTTCCTGCTGCCCAGGTTCACATCCTCCTTTTCTTCTTCTCCCAAACTACTACAGATATTATCCAGAACTCTTCTCACATAAATTGAATGAGAATTCACCATCTATTTTTGTGTGAGTGCAGAAAGAAAAATAGGATAAAAAACAGGCTGAAAAATGAGTTTGACTAGCAAAAGAACAGAAAAGAGAAAAAGATGTGAAACAGCACTTTTCTCAAAGTTCATACCAGAAAAAAGTGCATTTGTCCATTCTCCAACAAACTTTCCAAATGATCCTACAATTCCCACAATGCACCTCAAGGACAACACTACACTGACAGCCCCATTATTCCTGTAAGTGAGACGACTGCCATGCTTATAGAGATGCATTAAAATAGACGCGTGACCTTCACCTTGTTTCCAGAGGGGTCTTTGCCTTTCCCCTCCTCAGCTACGTGGAAGCGGAGGTTCTCCAGCAGGATGACGGTTCCAGTGGCGGGGTTAGCACAGGCAGCTTCCACATCTGGACCAACACAGTCCTTCAAGAAAGTGATGTCCCTGCAGAGCCCCAAGGCCGACGATTAGATGTTTAATTCATTATATTTTCAGGCCAAGAGAAGATCAGTAAAAATCATGGTTATACCTCCCCAGAAGGGTCTTGAGCTCAGCAACAACAGGCTCCAGGGAGTATTTCTCAGGCATAAAGTTCCCATCAGGACGGCCCAAATGGCTCATCAGAACAACAGACTTGGCCCCGTGGTCCAGACAGTACTGGATGCTGGGAACTGCTGCCTTGATCCTAAAAACCAAACAGATGTCATCTTAATATCAACGTTAATCTTCTAGAATCGACTTTGCGAGAACAGCAAACATGAACACTACCTCTGGTTGTTGGTGATGTGTTTGTCCTTCATGGGAACATTGAAGTCGACTCTGAAAGACAACAAGGACTTGGTAAACCACATGTCTGATGAAGAGGAACACTAAACTCCTGTCCGATACATTTACTTGGGTTTGATGTGGAAAAAACAGAACAAGTAGAATTTTTCTACCCTTTAGCATAAAAAACAGCTCAAGTTGGGGAAAAAAAATGTTCAAAAATCCTGAAAAAAAGAAATTTGTTAAAAGAAATATTAACTTTTGTTTATTCTTGGTAGATTTCCACCTTCTGAGAACTTTATTCTTGCTCTTTAGTGTCTAAATGCTATTTTATGTTCATAAGCGAGCAACGTGTTAATCCTGAGCTTAACCCTAAGACAGCCATATACTTTGGGTTTTTCCATATAGGAACAGCAGCTTAACAGCTAAACTATAATAAATCATAAAAAAAATCTGATTACATCCAATTTCAAGGGGCATGGTCAAAACAGACACCAATTAACAGAAAGGAATTTGTTAAAAACAGTCGAACAGCAGCAGTTAAACCGATAGGCTGCTGTGCAACACACTCGACCATGCAGTGATGCAGCCTGGCAGCTCAATGCAGAATCACCTCCCCTCATATTCAATGGATAAATGACCAGCCTGCTCAACCTGAATGTGCTGCTACTATAATAACAATCCACTGCATTAGCAGCAAATTCCCAAAAACACTAGCTGCTGCTGCTCACCAGCAGCTGTAACAATAACTGCAAACATACTAGGGACTCAAATATAACTCAGCACTGGTCTGGAGCAAAGCTGCATTTAGTAAATGTTAATGTTCCCAAAATCTTGTTTCATGAATATTTCTGGTTCTAAAGTTTTAAATTTGCAAGGAAATAGATTTGGTGTCACTGTAAATTGAGGCTTGCACTTTAGAGGTAATTTGACACAACCCAGAATAAGTAGGGAAATAAATAAAAAATTAATCTGTTTTCCATATAAAATTCTGTGCAACTTTAATTTGATATTAAAATGTTTCTATGTGCATAAATGTAGCTCTAATGTTTCAGGCCTCTTCAGCAACATCATGGCTTCCTCCTCCTCTACCAGTCTGGTCCAGCCTTCATGTGGTTCACTAAACTAAAATGTGACAGGCTGCAACAGGCCAAAGCAACATGTTTTGGGGACTCTGTGCTGTAAATTTTAGGTCCACATTTGCTTAAACTCACTCAACATGAGGCGAATTTTGACCTTTAACATGGAGTAGTGTGGGCTCAGTGAACCTTGTCCTATCCTGCCTGCTGTTGCATCACCAAACCAAACCCACATGGCCCTCTGACATTTCCACATGGTGTCAGTTTCCAGTGCTCTTCTAAAGACTAAAAGGGCCAGGCTTGAGGGAAGGGAGATGGGAAAAAAATCCTCCACAATCATTTTATATAAATTTTGCTAGATTTCAAAACTGGGAAACTTGTGATTTTTGATTAAAAATTTACATTTTACATTTGTAAACGACTCCTTTCTTAACACCCAGAAGGGTGGTTAGCATCACTGAATTTCAGGGTGTGGCTTTGTGTTCTTGTGAGCATCAGATGCTGTATCTTCACATGAATGTTTGGGTGTTTTAAATCACCGACTCTTGCTCCATCTTCTCATCCATGCAGCATCCCCTCACAGGCACGTATCACAGATGGAAACGTGACAAGTTCACTTCCTGTCCTCTACTTACAGCTCTGAAGTGACTCAGACATAGTTAAACATCCCTTCTCAGTCTTTAAATTGAAAATTAAACGGTTTAATAGCCTTTTGGGATATTTTGGGGATGCAAACGGCTATCTAGCATCATATATTAGCTTATCCCATTAGCCGCCAGTTCAATCACAAACTAATGACCACCGACCTCATAACGACCCGCTTCCCGTTCACGTCCACCTTGTCCAGGGTGAGTTTGTTTGACAGAGACATGTTGCTTAGTTTCGCTGGTTCCTTCGTGGACCTTCCTAACTGGATTTCCTCCGCTTCCTTCGGCTGATGGCAGATTAGCAACCGAATGTCAGCTGTGACCTTAGCGCAAAGCGGAGGTAGAGCCGGTGGGCGGAGCAGATCCTCCCTCGGTTTGTGATTGGCTAATACTGAGCGAAAACGTCAAATCTGATTGGACGAGATTACAGCTCGTATTTTCACTTCCGATTTCATCAGCTGATCTTCATTAACGTTTGTAACTATGGCAAGCCAACATGTCTTGTAATAACCGGACCTTTAAATATGTACTCTATATTAAATTCTTCAGAATTCCCAAGTCATCCGTTCAATTAAATCACAAACTTCACATTTATCATGTCAAAAGGTTTTCAACCCTAGATAGCCAGAAATATTTAATTCAATTTAGAATAAACAGTGGTCATTGAAATTATCTTTTACAAGAAGCTCACAAGTACCGCATTACATCCGTGGCGTTCTCCACTAAGATCAGTCCATAAATTCTACTGAACTCATACATCTAACTATAAATAAAAAATTACCGAAATGTCCAACAATTGTTTTTTTGTCTTTTGGAATTAAATTCTGAGCACAATTTCCAATTTATCATCCTGTGCATTTTCCTACACATAATGCATATCAATATTCCAATAAATCTTTAATATACAGCAACTACATAAACCAATATAAGTCAGACCGGTCAGACCATTTTTTGTAGTTATGTCCAATATTTACTTTAAAAACAAACAAGTCAGTAGAATCACATTTTATTTGGACAAAACGTTGTTGGAATAAACAGTAATTTACTGACTGAACACGCAGATAATTGTTATTAATCTGTACAATCAGAAGGTTTCTTGGTTGCGGTGCAGAAGTGTCATGTTGGCTCTTCACTCCTCAGCCTCCCTCCATTCTTTGGGCATAATCTTCTTGACTGGGGACAGATTCCAGGTGATGCCAGCCTGAGTTAAAACCTGGAAAAATAAAATCAACAAGACAGTCATTTATTATAGTGGTCAAACATTCTATGTTATTTATCTTGGACAACGACATTCAAATGGTCAAAAACAAAAGGAAACAAATAAAAGTATGAACTGCTTTAACTATAGAAATTAATTTATAAGTAATTTCTCTAAACATAAGACATAATCTCTTGAGCACAAGATACAATGAATGCTACTTTGTTGTAGTTTCTTGCAATCTTTTCATTTCTACTTCTGCAATATTTTTCAAGTTTTGAAGCTTCATCTGCTATACTATGTGTTAATATAATTCAATGAACTGTGTAAGTTTAATAGCCTGGCAAGCCATCCTATATGAATTTGGTCTAGTTCACTAGGCTATAAGTTTAACATAAATGACATGAAGTGTTCAGCTTGAGATCATATTTAAGCTTCAGTCGCCCTCTAGTGATCAACATGGACAGTTCAGTTTCTTTGAGAGATGTTCATGTAATCATGTATGCAATAACACACATGAACAGTACTCTATTCATCATTCCTAAAGAGGTGGAAACGCTGATTCATGTTACCAGGTATCCAAACCACAACTCCATAGGGATACAAAGTTACTTCTTACACTGAAACCCTGAGCAGAATTGATTTCTCCTTTTTTAAATGTTACATTAAATCAGAATGCTAGAAGAGTCTGTGATTACGCTTGTGAGTGGTGGTGAAGTGGTATGACTTACATATCCCCACACAGCTGTGCAGAAGACTGCTCCACTTAGCAACACGGTTGTGCCATACTTTGAGTGGAAGTCCTTAGAGGCAGTGGATCCATGCCTCACCTGCCTCACCGCCTGGCCTAAACATCAACAACACAAGCCTTATGTAATAACACTCCTCTTATTACTAATATTTACATTTAATGCTTTGGAGATTCAAAGGATTTGGGAATAAATAATAATAATAATAATAATAATAAAACTTACACTTTAATTAACTGCTAAAAGCTGACTAAGTTGGCTCTTGAGACTGAAACTCCATTAATGAAGCAAAGTCATGTCATAAAATGTGATTCATAAAAGGAGGAATAAGATCATCACATATTAATAGTTGTCATCACTTTTTTTGTTCAATTAGGTAAGAAATACAGCATTTTCTAAACAAATCACACATTTCTACCCTTAAGCAGTTTCCGAATCAAAATCATCCTTTGCTAATAGATTTGGACCTATTTGGGGAAATTCAGTGCGCCTTTCTGTCATCGTTAAGTCTGCCGGTGCAGTTCTACTGATCTTACAGCGATGCAGTTTTCCAAAATACTTCACTGCGCTACAGTTTCACAAGGAAACGGAAATTACAATCAAATTGCTCAAAGTTAAACAGGTCAGCGAACCTCAATTATAGCTACCTAAATTATAAATGTATTTGAGAACAGCTTTAATAGCAAATGTTTACTTTTTCGATAATCCAGCACATTCAGCTACATAAAACAGAGCTTTTAAAACATAAACCGACTCTTTAGGACATGCTAATGTTAGCTAGCTAACAGCACGTTGAACGCGGTCACCAGAGGCCACCAGACCTTTTGTCGACCTTAGACTGAAAAGGTGTCTAGTACAATAATATACAAATTGTAATTTAAAATGAATGTTTACCGCTAACATTGATTGCAGCTTTTGCAAACCGGTACATGTTTTCTTGCTCTGTGTCTTCCGATACCCTTGACGAACAGAAATACAATATGGCTGCCACAAATATATACAATGGAAGCTGCCGCGTTCAAGTTGCGTAGTTAAATTGAAATATAATGAGTAGTCAGTCGACAAAAACAGCGACTTTGTATTTATTCATAGAAAACGGAAAATGCATATTGCGTATTGCAGCACTCGTCTAAGTTAAATCTATTTATAAAAACAATGCATATTACTATTGTGACAGAATATCACAGCTGCACTTTTATGAGCATTCCTTGTTCCCAGTCTGCTCAGGGTACCTTAAGGCAGCATAATAGTTTTTTTTATAATGGGCATGCGCATAAATTCTAGAGTAAAAATTGACGATCAAATACGTGGAAACAACGGATATGTATAAAGTAAATAGTAGTAATTCACGTTACATCTAACAACATAATTCATATTCAGATAAATTTTTGAAACACATGACATCTATATAATGTTTAAATACTCAACAATTGCCACCACAACATCACCGTGTCAGGATGGCCGAGTGGTCTAAGGCGCCAGACTCAAGGAACAAATCCTTCCGTATAAACGGGACTTCTGGTCTCCGAATGGAGGCGTGGGTTCGAATCCCACTTCTGACACATATCTTTTTCAGTGTTTTCTTGCGGAGTTTAATTCCGTGTTTAATTGAATGATTAAACTACCTCCCAATATTCTAAAAATGTGTTGGAAAAAGAATGAAATATTTAACATTAACTTCGACTTTCCATAGCAGGCACTTCATTTATTGAAACCAATCTTTTCCAACATAATATTAAAATATTTCTCACAGGTTTTCAATTTTAAATATACACAAGTATTTTTACTCGACTTTATGCAGATTTATCATTCAATAACAATTTTAATTTTAAAAAGAGAGACGTTCACATCTTCATTTTGTAGCTTTCTTTATTAAATCAAAATATCATTTGAGCATTATGACAGTATGACTAAGCAATTTGTACAGAAATACTAAAAACACCTTCCTTCATTTTATGACAAATTACAGATGGTAAAATATCAGCACAAAGTCAGAAAAATATACCACCAACTCCATCAGAGGACTTCAGACATTGTTTTCATTAACCATTTAAAAAGTTTTTAATTCGAGCTTAAAATGCTGGTTTGTGACAGATGTTCTCAGGCAGAGTCCGCATTAGCCAGATTTATGACGGTTACTCAGCAGATAAAACGGGTTAACTAGCTCAGAGGGGTTTGGACTCTTTACCAGCACACGTTTAGTGTTTAACAGAGTGGGGGAAAAACATCAACTAAATGGGTAAATGGGTAAAAGGTTCATGTAATATCTTTATTTTGCTGGTTTAAAACAGCAAACCGAAGGCAGCCTTTACGTCATCATGGGTGTCTGAAATAAAACAACTTCTAAGTGTTTGGGAACTAAATCCACATCACATCTAAAGCTAAAAATCACGTCTAAATGCTAGCTTGTATTTTAGCCTATTTCACATTTCATTATTGTAAAAAGCAGCAAATCCTGAAAATTTAGGAGGCTCAAATTAAATAAAGGTTTGTAACACTATCTGATAGGCTGCAGGAAGTTTCTTGATTGTCTCTGATCATTAGAGAAAGCAGACAATTTAAATGTGACAGATGAAACGAGGTCAGGTCGTCTTTCTCTTGTTTATAAAAATCAAAATTACATGATTTTTCCACATAGTTCTCTTACTGACAACCCACCTAAAAGTATTCATTTAACTGTGACAATGAACAAACATTTCAAAAATAATTTTACTCAATAAGACCATGAAACTTAGAGGATGTGATGAGCAGGAATGTCAAATACTCCAGTGGATCAGCTGCTTCATAAAGCACAGTATTTGTCTGTAGAATCAATATTTAAGTGGACAATTCACATCTCTAAACTACACATTTCTACATCAGAATACAGCATATTGAACTGGTAATGCCCTTGGGAAAAATGTATATAAAGTTGACATGTAAAATCCAGGATTGGTCCAGATTTACAAGAATGTGTAAAGAATATGGAAATGTTGCGTGAATGACAGTAAAAGAAGACCATAAATGTCAAATTACAAACATTAAGGCATCTCTCATCGATTCCTTTTGGTCACATCCTAGTCTGCCTTCTTGTCTTTTCCCTCCTCGTCATCGGTGTATTCTGTGGGCTCCTCTCCAGGCTTCAGAAGCTTGCCAACATAGTCGTACTTCACTGCAACAAAGGACAAAACATTAGAAAAATGATGGGCAGCCCAAGACATCTGCACAGCAGTCAGTGTTTGATTGCTAGTAATCATTATAAGCAGATACATCTGATTGTGTTGCATAACTCACTTGTGAACTGAGTCTCCCACTCAGTCAGGCTCTCCAGCTGCATGGAGTCCAGGTCTGACAGGTCATCGTATTCATCTTTCAAGGCCTGCTTGTCCAGGCAGAAAGTCGCCAGACCCCGAGATGCATCTCTGCCTGCAAACACCCCATATGGTCCCTCTGCAGAAGAGCAAAAACGAGGAGAGCATCATCATCAAGAAAATAAAAAAAACCCTGTAAAATGGAGAAATGTGTGCTTCCAGATAGACCAAAACAAACCAACAAGGCAATTTGTTTTCTTTCCATAATAAACATCTTCAAGTTTTAATCAATCAAATTTTATTTATATTGCGCCTTCCACCCACCTTGCGGACGCCCAAGGCGCTGAATACAACATAAAATAAAATCATAAAAGAGCAATAAGAGTAATAAAAACAACATTAAAACAAATAGTAAAAACAAAAAAGGTCATAACACTAGCAGTTAAGATAAAAACCCATCACATAAAAACCATTCGATATAATCTCAGTTTTATCCAGATCTCCCCTGGAAAAAGCATCCTGCTGCCGTTCAAACATGTTACAACATGAGACACCTTTTCTGTTTCAGATGGTAAATGCAGCTGCCCAAAAGATTCTTTTTTTACTTTCACGTTCTTCTTGTAGAGGAAAATTAATTTTAAGCATGCAAATTCAGCATTAAATACAAAAACCAATAAAAATCATATTCTGGGTAAACAGATTTCAGGAATCTAAACCAGTTCAAATGAGACATTCTGCAGGTTAAGGGAAGTTAAAGATTAAAGACGCGTACAGTCATTGGTTCAGAAACAAATTCTGACAAATAAATAGTTTGTTTTTCATGCTACATTTGATAAATAAAACAGGATTTCTGGCTGATGCAGAATGCAGTAGAACAGCCAGTTAATCATGTTGGTCAGAGGTTACACACAACAGAGGTTACAATCTGTGATAAGATAAATACAACAAAGTGCAACTCAGTGTCGGTTTGCAGGAATGCCACAGTGAAACCTGACAGAATGGGTTCTTAGAATAGAACTGGAACAAGGACCATGCATAGCTTCATCTAATTTAAAGTTTTTTAGAATACAGTATAATTATTGTTGACTATTCCAAAAGAACTATGATCACTTTAATTGCGTAAAAACATGGGCACACATGCACGCTGTGTTTATTTGAGCCAACTAGGATTAACCATGACTTGGATGACAGATCTTTCACGAGCAAATGATGATATGTTTGGTGGACCAAAATCAAGGCCCCTAAGGGTTTAAGTTGTTTTAAAAGGAGAGCTCCTCTTCCTCATAGACGATCTTTGGCTTCAAGGCTGCCCACGGCCCCCCTCCGCTGAAAAAGGCGACCCCAGCTAGCAAAACAAAGGGGTGTGGCGCCAAATTCCAGCAGTAAAAGTCACGGATGATATATTTTTTAATCAAGTAAAAATAAACTAAAAATACCATATTATGGTCGTTGGTGGACCATAATAGTTACTTAAAAGTTATTAAACAACCAATTGACGGTGGCTCGTGTGACTCGTTACCCAGTCGGAAGCAGCAGGACGTGTAGAAGTGCCTTTACCTGGGCCGTAAAACTTCTTGCCTCTGGTCACATCGAAAACTTTTCCGTTTACGGCCATGAGAATCCGTGAATCCTGCAGTCCGTCGTAGGGCTTCATTTCTGCCAGGGTGTAATCCCTCTTTTTCAGTTTAGGCAAAGGCTTCTCCACCTCACCGAGCTCCGGCTGCTTGTCCCCGCGTAAGATTTTGTACAGCAGGAACAAACAGAGGCTGAGTAGGGTTAGGTTCAGTGGGGACGTGAATATTTCCTGAAAAATTCCTCCATAAGTTACTTCGCCTCCCTCTGCCTCAGCCATGTTGCCTTCTTTCTCCCTTTGACCACCGTGTGTGTGTTGGTGGAATTGGGAAAGACTTATGACAATCGGACCAATCACCGTCCATTATTGCTGTCACGTGGTCCCGTTTTAAACCAATCAAATTAAGGGTATGGCAAATAATGTTTTACCAAGATGTTATGTGAAAAAAGTAAACTTCTTTTAATTTGTTTATAAAATTAAATTAATGGTGAAACCTATTGAAACGTGTGGAAATGTTATTAAAATACAGCACATACAGCATATAAGAAAAGTTTTTAAACTTAGTGAACACATATGAAGCTAAAAAAGTCAGCTACCTTTTCCAGAACAGTTTGAGCATATGTTTAGGCAACTGGATTTTCTAATCAAAAAACATTTTTTGAGGGATTTTTTTGGTTTGTTGACATGGTTATATTTTGTCGAAAAGATCTGTGAAACTTTGTAGATTAAAGACATAAAAAGGGTATACAGGGAATGGGAAAGGTAATACAGAAAACATAAAAAGGGTCTCATGCCTTTGCCTTAAAGTATAGTTTATGGTTTTCTAGTTTTTTGGTCTTAAAAATAAATACATTTTTAATACCTTATTGTGTTATTTATTTTATCTCACACTTTATAATAATAGAAAAGGTTTTAGACACAAATTGCTGTTTTTTAGATATCTAGTGAATAAAGGGTTTTATTTAAATTAAATAAACACAATCAATAAAAATAAGGATACAGAGTGAGAAAAATTAAAAACATACATAAAATATCCTCATATTAAAAATAAATTTGAGTTTATTATCAGCTACAATTAAGGACCAGTGTCACTCTTCTTCAGTCAAGTTTGCTGGATCATCAAAATTTATGAATGATTCTCACAAGTCAATGAGAGTTTCTGGTCTGATTTAATATTAAATTAAAATAAAAAATTTGGTTAATAAAATGCACTTTGGATTAAAAAATTTCAATTTACTAGAACATAAAAATTTCATTAAGTTTCTCTTTGCGTAAACAGCCTGCTGGAGAGACTAAATTCTACTATTCTTGCAGATAAGGGCCACAAAGAATCACTCTGAGGGCCCAGAGAGGCCCCCGAACTGCATTTTGGACACACCAGTTTTAAAGGAATTTTGATAATTTTGTAACTGCAGACAAGAAGAAATGCAAGGTCATCTACTCAATGAAAACACAGTATAATAAAAGGAGGTTGGAAAAAAAATTCCCAAGTTTTCCAACTTCCGGTGGTCATTCAGCCACTTCCGGCTCCTGGAAACTGGCAGTATACGCATGTTGGTTCCCACCCAAACACGCAACTGGAGCTTTTCTCCCTCATAAACGTGACGCTGTGCCGTTTGTGGAGACAGCCCTGATTGAGTAAACCGGACGTTTCTAAATGACTTCTGTGGGGCTCGCTCTTTGACCTCTTTTCTAGTAGACCCAGCCTCTGCGCCACAGTGACACCACCGAGTTACCGGAGCTAGCAGCCCGCTCCGGGATCCAAACACCAGCCGGGCTCCACCACGCGCGGCGGGGCAGAGATGAGCAGCAGGCTGGCGGCTTTCAGACTGATTTAGCAGGCGGGTGTCCGACAGTCTCGGTTCGGTTCCTGCTCGGAGGGAATCAGATGTCGAGAGGGATTTGTTGAGTAGAAACCAGGTGAGTTTCCCACTATTTTTAACCGTGTTAAAGTTAGCTAGGCTAGCTGAGATGTGTCAATGTCCAGCTGGTGTTTTTGGCTGTGTCATGTTTACCTCTCAGCTCACAGAAACATGATCACAACTCCATCATAGAAAATAACAAAAAGAGCAATCTGGAAAGGTTATTTAAAAGCTTTCAGATGGATTATCTCTGAGGAAAAACATAAAGCCTGGACAATTATTGATTAAAACCACTTTAAAAGATTAGGAAATCCTGTCTTTATGGAAGCAAAACAAAAAGAAAGGAGGATTTTTCTGAGAATGTGTTCTTTTATTGGTAATTTCTCCTTAATCAGCTGCTGTGAAACAAACATATTGATCTTGTTATATTCATCTCTTATCCATAGGTTCAACTTATGAGACACAAATTATTTCTTTTCTCTTTGGAGAAACAGATAACGATTTTGCTGTATCATCTACAATCTATGAGACGATTGTGGGGACATGAGGAAGTACAAAGCAATAATTCTAAATTTGATAATGGATGAAAGCTACACGGTTACTCTAAATATGTACAGATTGTTTACATCCTTTGTGTTTTTGTCTCTCATGACAAGCAGATCTAACTGTTGTGTGTCTTGTCTTCCCATCAGGCAGCAAACTGAACAGCCCAGTGTAAATCACCTCCCACACACACACACACACACACACACACACACACACACACACGGCACCTTCCTGTTGTCTTGTGCTGGACTTTTCCAGTCACCATGAGTGCGATGCGTGTGGATGCTAAAGTGGTGATGCTGGGAAAGGAGAGCGTAGGCAAGACGAGTCTGGTGGAGCGATACGTTCATCATCGCTTCCTGGTTGGTCCGTACCAGAATGTGAGTGTCAGCTGCTCTGCTTCCATGTTAGTCTGTGTGTTTCTCTCTCTCTCTTTCTCTCTCTCTCTCTCTCTCTCTCTCTCTCTCTCTCTCTCTCTCTCTCTCTCTCTCTCTCTCTCTCTCTCTCTCTCACACACACACACACACAATGGATTTATTATTATTATTTATTATTATTATTATTATTTATTACTAAACATTTATTAGAAACAGAGTCATAAATGTTCATTTTAATCTGTAATATTTGATGAATATGTTGACTACATGATTAAATAACTCATTCATATAAAATGCTTTGGTTTTTTTTCTTTTAGTCATGGTTTTTAAAGCAGAAGAATGTGATTTTTGATTCTTACAAACAATCCAACTGTGTGAGATGTTTTAGAATCCTTTATCAGTCTGACATATGATCTGATAGATCTGATAATAAAACGTGAGAATTAAATCTATCAGTGATGATAGTATAGATCTCGGTCAACAGGATGGAGTATTTCCATCCATCAGGGTCTGATAATAAACCGTGTGTGCGTGTGTGTGTGTTTGTTCCTCCTGACAGACAATCGGTGCTGCTTTTGTAGCCAAACCAATCCAGGTGGCGGAGAAGGTGATCACTCTGGGAATCTGGGTGAGTTTGATGTGAATTTACATGACGTTTACATAAACAGGAAGTATATACGTTTACATATTTTTGTTTTTGTTGCAGGACACAGCTGGATCGGAGCGTTATGAAGCTATGAGTCGAATCTACTACAGAGGAGCTCGAGCTGCCATCGTCTGCTACGGTAAACCCGCCGTCCACATTAGGGAACTTTGTCTCTTTAAAATAACTCGTGGCCTTTCCCAGATTACTCAGACCGCTGTCACGTTTTATTCTTGTTTTTTAACTTCCATCTCTTTTTGAGTGTGGATTGTTTACCCCTCAGTTTTCAAGCTGCTTTCTTTGTGATTTCTTTTCTATTTCTAAATCTTTTTCTGATTGTTCTCTGTGAACATTGGCTGCTTTGGTCTTTCAGATCTGACCGACAGCAGCAGCTTCCAACGAGCAAAGTTCTGGGTGAACGAGCTGCAAAACTGTGAGGAGGTAAATTATCATGAGCATGTTTATCATATTTAATCAAGCAGATTAGATTTTAATCTAAGTGGGTGTTTTGTGTCCTGCAGCACTGTAAGATATATCTGTGTGCCACCAAGAACGACCTGATAGAAGCAGACAGAGGTCTGCGTCAGATTGACTACCACGACGCGCAGGACTTTGCTGAAGGTGAACAACCTTTAATAATGTGATGCAGCTTTTTTTTAGCTTTCAGGGAAGAAGTCACAGTTAGGGGTCAAAGGTCACATCTAACAAACTCCTCAAAGCTGGTATCTCACCCGGCTGCTGCGCAGATCACCACAAGGAGACAGAAAAAGAAACAACCTCCAGAACATTTTGAGACGTTCTCACTGTTAAGACTTCAAACCAGCCACTATCAACTTTTATGTTAAACAAAAGCTAAATATAGCTAAATGAGCTCCTAACTGATCAATAACGTGTTTATTGTTACAGAGATCGGAGCGCAGCATTTTGAGACTTCCAGTAAAACAGGAAGTAACGTGGGTAAGTCCAGTCTGATCTGATTAATGAAAAGAGGTGTCATCAGAATAAAAATCTGTGTGTTTTGTTAAAAACTTTATTAATCTCCTTCTCTTTGTTTAATACAAGTTCTTCTGATGACTTTCTCCTACCGAGATGATGTAACTTAAATGTCTAGGCTGAATAAAAAACAACCCTAGTGTGTTAGATGGGAGCTTTTGGCTCTTTGGTAGCATTTTTGTGAGTAAAAAAATGTGGAACGACACATAAAAGAGTCTTTAGAGAGGAAAGAAACAGCCCAAACAGGAAGCAGAAGGATGGAGAAAGAGGATGTCACGGTGCTGTTCAGTCAGGGTTTTAGTCACGAGGATGCTGGACTTTAGAACAGCCTTCATTGTGCTAAAGATGGTCACAGTTAATTAGCTGAAGTAGTTAGTTAACAGTAAAAGTGAGAGCCTCTCTCATCAGACAGACTGTTCTGTAGAAACTGATGGAGACTTTGTTTTCCAGATGAACTCTTCCAGAAGGTGGCTGAGGACTACAATGAAACGTCTTTCCAGTATATGACTGGTGAGCTTAAAGCGTCTCTGTTTTAATAACACAAGTAACATTTTTGCTGCTGTTTTCTATCTTACAAACCGTTGGTGTGGGTTTTAAACCTTTTTGTGTCACCAGAGGAAGCGGGCGTCGACTTGGGCCAGAAGAAAGACTCCTTCTTCTACAGCTGCTGCCACAACAACTGATCCAGAGCAACAGGAGGAAGAGAAACAGACGTTCAACCTTCGCTGGACGGGAGTCCAACCTGGCTGCGCTGGAAGGCTGAGATCTTAGGATTTGATATCCCAAAAAAGAGGAAACTGTCCCCGAACAGAAACCAACCAGTGCTGTTTGTCACATATTGTTTTTTTTGTGCCATAAAGACTGCAGAGTGTTACAGAGGAGGGTGTTGCTGCTCTGAAACCAGGTGTTGAGGAATTTAAAGACTTTCCCCTCGTGTTTGATCTCCAGTTCTCTGAAGCTCACAGTTTCCCAACCAGAGGCTGTGAAGAAGACGCTGAAACAGAGGCAGAAAACCTCACGATGAATCGTTTACATCAGGTTATTTATTTACCTCCAGTTGTGGGTAAGCTAGTAGGATTAATCATCAGAAAACACTCTAATTTTAATGAAGGTACCAATGTTCTCATTAGAGGCCTTTCTATCAGCGGGTTTGTGTTTACGTTCTTTTGCCACGTGACGTTAATGGATGTAAACGTGCTGACTTGGCACTCGGCCAAAAGGTCACTCACGTTGCTACGAAACACAAGTTAGCCAGAAATAAGTCATTTTAACTGGAAAACAAATCGTTTGGAGGATTGAAAACGCAAACCGAGATCTAATTGACAGTTTAAATACAGAATGAAAACACTAATTTTATAGTTTGTATATTTGATGCTTTATTTGAATCATAATCTGATTCTGTTAAAGGGTTTAAAAAGAGCCTGTTTTAAGGTGGATGTTGGTAAAATGTTCATCTCTGTACAGTAATGATCTCGCATGACCTAATCTGCCTGAGGAAATAAACCCACATTCTGTTAAAAATGGAGTTTGCAAAACTTTTCAAAGCAGTCGTCTTCTCAAAGATGGATTCAGTTCTCCAGTTTGGTGAGGAAACGTCCGCTTTTATCAACAGGAAAAAGCTTTCTGGGTAAATGATGTAAAAACTGTGTCCTCACACCAATGCTTACTGCTCTGTTTGCTCATTTATTACTGCCTTTTGAGTTGTGCTGCAAGATGGACATGAGGGGAAGGAAATGAACATTCTCTGTTGTTTTGATGTTTTTTCCATGAGAATTTGATGCACATTTTTATTAAAGGCTGTTTAAAAGAGACTAGTGCATTATTGGGAGAAATTCGAGCCATCTTCCAGATGTTTAAATTTAGGATCCTCTTATGGAGTTCCAGTTGTTTTGGTCAGACCTTGACAATAACGTGCACACTCAGGTACTGCCTTGTGCACTTTTGGCTCTATACAGTATGTCCAACTGGGATGCATGCTAGTGGCTGTTGCCTTGCAGCAAAAAAGTTGAAAGTTCAGATCCCACCTTTTGTGGCCTCTCTGTGCAGAGTTGGCATGTTCTCCCAGTGCAAGCGTGGGTTTTGTCTGGATACTCCACTTTGATCCCAGAGACCAAAAACATGTCTGTCACGTTAATTGGAGACTAAATTGTTTTTGTACGATCAGTGTCAGAGCTTGGTCCACATTGCTGTCCCAGCTGTAAACCTGGCTTGTTTCTGGTGAGAGTTGTACTCCAAAAGGCTGCCCTTTGTCAGATTCTGTTCCTAAAGTTTATGGAAGGGATTTGTGGGTGAAGCCAAGGAGCTTAGAGGATTGATTTTGGTCGCCTAAGGATCAGGTCTCTGCTTTTTGCAGACAATGTGTTGGCTTCATCAGACCAGGATTTCCAGCTTTTGCTGCAGAAATTTGGAGCTGAGTGAAATGGCTGGGATGAATGATAAATTACCTGCACTTGTAGAGCGCCTGTCAGAGTCCAAGGACTCCAAGGAACTTTACAGTATATTATTCACCCATTCACACATACATTCACACACTGGTAAATCAGCACCTCCAAGTCTGAGACCATGGTTTTGAATTGGAAAAGGGTAGAATGCCTTCTCCAGGTCAGGGACGAGGTCCTGCACCAAGTGGAGGAGTTTAAGTATCTCGGGGTCTTGTTTACAAATGAGGGAAAGATGGATCGGGAGATCGATAGACTGATTGGTGCTGCGTCTGCCATCCAGGAGGGGCTAGGAGTAGATCTGCTGCTCCTCCACATCGAGAGGAGCCAGTTGAGGTGGCTCGGGTACCTTTTTAGGATGCTTCCTAGATGCCTCCCTGGTGAGGTTTTCCAAGCATGTCCATCTGGGAGGAGACCCAAAGCAAGACCAAGGACACAATAGAGGGACTATGTTTCTCAGCTGGCCAGGGAGCGCCTAAGGATTCTGGAGGAGCTGGCCCAAGTTGCTGGAGAGAAGGAAGTCTGGGCCTCTCTGCTTAGGCTGCTGCCCCCACGACCCACCCTCATAAGCAGAAGACGATGGATGGATGAATGGATAAATTGTCTCTAGGTGTGATGGACTGGAGCCCTATCCAGGGTGTCCTCCATCTCGTAGGATGACCACTGGAGATAATCACCAGTCCCTTGCAACTCTACTGATGATTAAGCAGTTTAGATGATGGATGGAAATCTGCCATCTTAAATCTGCTGTAAATATAGAGATTCATGACATCAACACAGACAGGCAAAAACATTATCAGAGGTGGATCTATAAAGATGCCAGAACCAAGCGATTACTTCATAATCTCTTTTTAATGTGTTTATATAGCAGTCGTTTGAACAGGTCAGTCGTTGAGATCGAAAACACATCATAAATACACCGGGAATGAGACATGAACTGTTGGGAGGTTGTAAAAAGGCATTTGTAGGGAAATGTGGCTCTCAAACACAAAAACCATCACATAAAAAGATCTCAGACAAAATCCAGTCTAAGGCATTGGCAGATAACACTCAGAGACAATATTCAGCTGTAGACGGAATGAAACGGGAACAGATCAAGCACCTGACTTCTAGTCCAAGAGGAGAAGACGGAGCTCCAACCGTCAGCTCTCCCTCGTCTTCGTTTGTGCGTCACAGAACAGCGTTTAAATAATGACTAGAAAGCACCGCAAACACACCGGAGCAACTACCTGCATTCAGTCAGTCAGTGTTTGGTTTAACCCGGCCTTTTATTTTACAAAATGACTCAGTCTGTTTTATTCGTGGAGCTGATCATTAACTCATGAGCTGCTTTAAAATGGCTTTTTGCTGCTTTAACATAAAAGTTCAAATTTAAATCCACATTCTAATTCATGTAGTTTGGCATACAAATGAAATACAATCTGACAGATGAAACTGGTCGATTATCTGGATTAATTTAACTTGATACATGATTTTTTTTTTCTTAAAGTCTGAGTCAACAAGGACTTGCCGGAGCGTTCTGGGTGGAACCTTTCATGAGGTTGGGCAGCAGCGTAGTCCAATCAAACCCCAACTAGTCCCACGAGGATGAGATTACGTCCAGTAGGGATGTGAAGAAATGTTCGGGGAAACGGAAAACTCCAGGAATGGACAGATAATTCAATCTAAAACACGTCAGACATGTAAAAACCATAAAATAATGGAGCAGAGAGAAAGTAGGAGGTACAGTTTGTGGGACAAGAAATCCAAAATACCAAAGGGAAACTGGTTTAAACGTTTCATGTAGCAGTTCCAGATGTTTCTTTACACGTGTGATGAGGTAAAAAGTGAAAAACCTAGGACAAAATGACAAGATGTGACCGTACTATTTATATGTTAATGTTTTCTTTTATATGCTTCATAATTTATTTGTTTTACGATTTATTTTCTTCTAAAAATCTCTTCGTACGTCCACTTTATCACTGAATGATACTGTGATTGATTCATCTTTAAGTGCTACTTCACTGTAGTGACTGAGTTGTAAATGTGCATCACTCCTCCTCCTCTTCTTCGTCTTCATCCTCCTCCTCCTCCTCCTCCTCATCATCATCGTCATCTTCATCTTTAAGCTCAAGGTATTCCAGATTCACCTCCTCTCCATCTTCCTCCTGAGTGTCTGATTTCTGCCTCCTTACTTCGCCCTCTTCCACCAGCTCCTCCTCCTCGTCCTCTGCCAGCAGCTCCTCTTCATCCTCGTCCAAGACATCCCTCTCCTCTTCGTACGAGGAGATGGGGGAGTAGTGAGGGAGGTCAAAGACGTGTGGGCTGCCAGGAGAACCAGAGCTGCTGTGAGATGGAGAGGTGGCAGGAGCAGCGATGGGGATAGTGATGGGCACAGGGATGGAAAACGCAGGAAAAGATTCAGGCGTTTCCCTCCTGGCGCTGCTCCTGCTGACCTTGTTGCTGCTGCCGGTCTGGTTGAGGCTGTCGGAGGCGCCGGAGGCAGCAGAGGGAAGGACGGCCATGCCCAGCCCAGAGGTTAGAGCTCTTTGTTCTGGCACATATTCCCGGATCTCCCCTGGCTCCAGTGGCTCCGGCCCACAGGGGTCGTGCTCGTTGCAGGACAGCTTGCCGTCCAGCTTGGAGATGAAGAGGAGGCCTTCTCTGTGCTGGCGGCAGTAAGAACTGGGACACATTTCACAAAAAGACGCTGCCTCTTTACCACATAAGTCACACTGGTGCCATGGACATTCCCAACGACCTGCAACCAAAAGAGACACAAACAAAACCATCAAATGTAATTAGGATGTCATTCGGAGGGGTGGGTAAGAAGAATCTCCATCACAGACTCTTGAAAAGCTCTGGCACTCCTTTTACAGAGGGTAGAAATTTGTCGAAGGAGTGAGGTGCAGAAAATGTTGAAAGTGAAACTTATCTCCTGGCTGTGCATTTGTCTTTTTAACCCCTTAATATAACTGCTGAAATGTCTCATCAGTAAAATCAACTGTGTTCACAATCTAAAACATGCAGCAAACGTGCTGGAAGCAGACTGCAGCACCAGGCATGTCAGCTCCACTTTACTAAGTCCAATAGGGACCGGACTGACACTCTGAAGTTGCAAGTGTGGTATTCTGACCACAGAGGGCGGTGGAGGTCTGAGTGACATTTCATTAAGCCTGTAAATGGTCATTTTAGCACAAACTGGCTCAAGAAAATGATTGAAAAATATGAAAAAGTTGCATAGCTTTAATATTCATAACGTGAACATCTCGCCTCTGATTGGCTAACAGCAATGCGACTCTTCCGCCTCCTCCATTCACTTTTCTTTCTTGATTAAAAAATGCAATGCCGATGTGTTGCCTCCACAAATAACACAAGACTGAACATGTTCCACCATGTTGTGGAGTTGCTAATGCTAACAGTTAGCTTCTACTAGCCAAGATGTGCTCTGCTCTCTCTCCTGGCCACTAATCAAAACAGCCTTTTGGGTCACAGGTCAAGGGAGTCCATTAATACTAATTTTCCCTGTGACGTTGAAGAGACTAGCTTTTTCTGACCCGATTCTTTTTCCTGTCTGCTTCCTTTCTGCGGCTAATGCAGGGGATATTTCACATTCAGCATGCATGTGAAACTTGGAGTGACCGACTGTATTTCAAAAAGAACAAATATTATATGGTTTCTCAGTGGATGAGACCTTTAACGCCAACAAATATTTTTGCACATTAACTCTTTTTTTGGGTCTGTTGCTTGCTAACTGTGAACACACACTAAGGCATGTATTTAGTTAGGAAACTTGTGAACACAAATTCTACACTTGCACTATAAAGACAGAGCACATAAAAGTGACAGGAGGGAGAAAGTTGTAAAGTTGTGAGTTAAATTATGTATCAGCATTGTGAACAACCGAAACAGTCTGCATGAGTTGAATCATCTGCATAAGTGACCATCAGTTCATATCAATCTCTTATGAGAGCTTTAGAAACAGGAAACATCGTGTTGAGGTATATTTATAATTTGTTAGTAATTTCTGATTAATTACGATACATTTTTTTTACGACTGACAGCCCTAATAGAGAAAGAGGTGTATTATGGGTAAAAATGTCTGACCTGCAGGTCTCTTTGTGAGGTTCAGGCAGTCTGCATGATAAACTTTAGGACATCCAGGTTTCTTACAGGAAACCATCTGCCCTCCATCCCCACACTTGAAACATTCGTCCTCCCTTTCTTTGGTCATCACCACCTTCTTCTTCCTTCTGCCGTGGCCTCTCCTCTTCAGCTTACGGCCTTTATCGTCAGACGGAGGGTTGTTCTGCTTGGAGACAAGAGCGTGGTCATAATTAAGAGGGGGTGTTGGTGTATTTTAGAGAAAGCTGCCAGGACTTTGCCTCACCTTAGGTCTGACACCTAGGAAGCCGCTGCAGTTTGGTGCTCCACATTTACACACCGTCTTCCCGTTCCCCAAACATTCCAGGTTGTAGTTAAACGTGAGTTCTGTACCTGGAAATAAAAGAGACATAATTAGGAGAAGGACTGATGATGAGAAAATTTATTTTGAAATGTAAGTGAAGAAACAAACCTGCAGCGATGTCGACAAGAGCGAACAGCCCCACCCGGGTGTCTCCGCTCACCGTCCACTTCTGTGTCTCACAGTTGGGCTGACAGCAGTGGTTCATGAAGCGAGCCTCGTTTCCCTTCGGTCCAGCATCGATGATTCGGTCCTGACACAAACATTAAAGTCTCAAATATTCATCACACACTGGTGAAATTACATCGCCGCATTTGACCCATCCCTATGGTGGGGAGCGGTGAGCTGCAGCTGTGGCTGCGCTCGGGAACTATTTGGTGGTTTAACCCCCCAATCCAACCCCTTAGTGCTGAGTGTCAAGCGAGGAGGCATTGGGTCCCATTTTTTCACCCATGGAGCCCGGCCAGGCACAACCCGAAAAAGAAATGTGGGTCTCCCTTCCCATGGGCTCACCACTTGTGGGAGGTCCTGGCCGGACCAAACCTATTGTGAGGGTCTGCTGGGAATGTCAGGCGGAGTTTCCTGTCAGAAGGAGCTTCAAGTCTCACCTCTGACAGAACTTAAAATAAAAAGCATTTCAGGGTAAAGCTGGGGACATTGTGTCCAAGTGGGCCATGTTCTGTGTTTTCATTGTCGAGGAAGCTGACTGAAGCTGCAGCCGCAGGGTCGTTGGTGCCTGTTGTGGTGGCAACCCTTGAACCCGGTGATGGACATCAATGATTAGGGATGCTGGCAAGCTGAAGAAATAGTCCTATTGTGTCCTTTTGGCCTGTGGGACATCAGAGGCAGCTGATAGGTAAAGTTAAAGTCCCACTAGTTGTGTGAAATTTGTTCTCTGCATTTGACCCATTCCCTGGGGGAGCGGTGAGCTGCAGCTGTGGCTGCGCTTGGGAAACATTTGGTGGTTTAACTCTCCAATCCAACCCCTTAATGCTGAGTGTCAAGCAGGGAGGCATTGGGTCTCATTTTTTCAAAGTCTTTGGTATGACCCGACCGGGAATGGAAACCTCGATCTCCCAGTCCCAGGGTGGACACTCATACCACTAGGCCACTGAGCTGTTTTTTTCAGGTTAGGGTTAGGGTTTTTTTCTGGTACCGGCAGTCCAAGTGGAATGTGGCTTGGGTGGTCGCAGAGGCAAAAAGTCGGGCGTGGGAGGAGTTCAGTGAGACCAAGACTTCTGTACAGCTGACCCGACCGGGAATTGAACCTGATCTCCCAGTTCTGGGGTGGACACTATACCACTAGGCCACCGGAGAACACCTGTTAAACTCAGTGATACATTAAATGTCTGTTCCTCAGGATGTCACTTGCTTTCAACGAGTGGTTTCTGACCCTCTCACTTTTTGGACCTTTGATGCTTTTCTAAGTTTCTCTGTCTCCTGAGAAGTTTTGAAGTGAAAATATTCTGATTTCAATTAATCTTGTTTTAAAGGAGCCAATCATTTATTTTTCTTTGTTTTACACACTTCAGTATGAGTGATCTGTAGCCTAGCCGTTGACTGATTTCCAAATCAATGAACACATCATGTTGTTTGTTGCTCTGATTGGACCCAGCGCTGTCTAACTGCGTGCAGAGACCATTTGAAAGACTCCTCCCCACTCTGCCCCATGACTGAGCTCTGTCTCTGGGTCGTGGTCAGGTTAAGTGATCTGGTATTTCAAAGAACACCCTCCCAGTTTTTATATTTTACTGTTTGTGCAGGATTGCAGCTGCAGTACCTTGTCCAGAGTTAACATGTAGAAGTTACAGATGTCGTTCTCTTGTGCGTGTCTGATCCTCGACCTACACTCCTCCTCATCGATCACCTCCCCGACATACTCTGTCACAAAGTGACCCTGAAATAACCCAACAGAGAACATTTATCAAAACTTCTGAGGTTCCGCCTGAGGCCAGGAGCAGCGTCAGGAACCAAGCTGAGCTCACCTTCTTGATGTCGTGGACACAGCGAAGGCCCCATCCTCGAGACAGAGTCCTGAATATCTCCACCTGGCTGTACTGACGCTTGGTGAATGCCTGGTTGAGGCACCGCTCACCCGCCGGACAAACCTACAAGCATAGAGTCAGCTTTACTATACCAAAGGAACATGAAAACAAACGCTTCCCTTATATTGTGAGTTTTCTTTCTGGTGGGAAACATTAATGACGGTAAACCTGCATCTATAGTGGAAACTGTGGTAACTGAGATAAAATGCAACATTTATAATTAGTAAAGTATCCGAGAGCCTGTGTGAGTCGGTACCTGAGGGTGGCATTCATACAGCAGCATCCGGTTGATGCACTCGGAGTCCATCCCACATGGACTCTCATCTGTTGACTTGCAGTTGCAGCGCGGGATCTCTGATAGGTCGGCAGTAAAGATCTGAACTTTCCCTATTGGTCGGTTTACCTGAATGAGTTACACAGGTGTACATCAGTAAAAAATAAACCATAGACTGATGTTTTGTGTGTTCAACCCGATCTTCTCCCTGACCTTAATGTGTTTATACGGTGGAGGTTTCCTGTCGTTTTTTCTGTCCTCCTGAAGCTGCCGAAGCTCCTTCTCTGCCTGCAGCTCACGAAATCTCACAGCCGCCTCCTCCAACGCTGTTGAAGAACATAAAAAAAAAATCAACACATCAGCTAAATGTAACAACATCCAATGCAGAAGGAGCTACCTTACCTTTCTTATAGGTTGCATCAACACCTTTCCCCATCTTGTCTTTACTGTTGGCATCCACGTCCATGTAAGGGAAGACCCTGGCCTGGTAGGTCCACAGGTAGTCGTTGGAGCCGAAGAAATGAACAGGGAACTCCCCGACATCGTGCCTCATCCGCTGGATGTTCTCTGGGATGGTTTTGGGATGGCTAACCTCTGCAGGCCACCATCTTAAAAACACAAAAGAAAAATAAACCGGTGCTTCAAGCTAAAGTCAATGTTGGGTAAAAATGAAGAAAAGGAGTCTCCATGGCTCGTCTCCAACCTGTAGCGCCCGACCTTCACCCACAGGATGTCCTTGTAACGAGGTTTCTTTCCTGCCTTGCAGTCGTTGCAGAACCAGCTGCCTTTAGGCATCTCGATGTTCAGACACTCGCGGTGAAACGCAGCAGGACAGGACTCACAGCACAGCAGGCTTCCTCCTGTAGACCAGAAACTTTATTAAAAAAGTCATAAAAACATAGTTTGTGTTGATGAGGTGGAGTGATTTACCTTCAGTGCAGACAAAGCACCAGCTGACATTGACGTGTTCGTGGTTCTTGACCCCTCGTCGGGGCGTGAAATGGTTGGGACAAATGATGCTGTTGTTGGAGAGCACCACGCTGCCTGCTGCCATGCACAGGTCAGTGGCGTGATAAGCCACCGGGCATCGAACGCACCGCACCAGACGACCTGCAGACAAACACGAGAGAGACAATAGACTCAGACCTTCATGAAATGCGTGTGTCTCTATTTCACTGGGCAAGCCCAAAAGGACCTATTTCCAGTACATTTCAGTTAAAAAGACGAACGCACAACGAGGAGATAAGGTTCAATTTTGGTTTCACTAACGGACACTAGGGGGTGCTAAAAGCCAGCCAAAACTGCATAGTACTCCTTTAATGTTATCAATGACTATGGCTGTGGGTGCCTTTTAGCACTGATCGGAGACATCACTCACTGTTGAATACGTCACGATAACCTGATGTCTTAGTAAACTCCTGAAAGGACCGATTTATATGTGGAGACATAACGTCTGAGAGGACAGAGCCATCGTCACCTTTCCCCCTTCCAGAAATTTCCTGGAACACCAGTAGAAACGCAGCTTTCCAGAACATCAGCCTGCACCAGGGGTTTGTTTGGTATTGTTTTACCTTTAGAGATGGACGAGCTGTTGGGACTGGCGATGAAACAGGTGAGGCAGACGTGGATCGAGCAGCGGAAACCTCGGTTCACTGGAGCGGTTGGAGCGTAGCTTGCGATGCACTCGCCGTGATAAAACTTCCCGCAGACGGGAATCATGCAGCGTCGCACATCCTCGCTGCGCTTCTTACACACAAAGCAGGTGTGGATGCCTGAAGAAAACGTAACACGATAGGTTGAAATCCTCATTTGAGACGATCGGGTTTAGGGGGTCGGTCCTAGGTTGTGTTTGTGGCAGGACTCACCTGATTTACACTCAGGACAGATAAACTTTCCTTTCGGAGCCTTGGCCAGAGAGATGCAGGGCAGGTGGAACGCTCCACAACACTGACCCTCACAGAGCAGCAGCTCCCCGGTCTTCTCACATATCTGAGACCACAACCAATATTTATCAAATATAGTTATTTTAAAAGATAATAGCAATAGAAAACCCTGGGAATGTTAGGAGATGATGGATCCATTTCTCCAAACACAGGTCGTTCAGGACGTTTTGTACTATGGCCATGTTAATAATTTACTTTATCACTCATACAGAAATAGAAATGGCTGGAACATCCCTGAAAAGAGTTAAAGTACCTGACACACGTTCTCCTTCATGGAAGCCGGCCCTCCTCGGTCTCCGATGATCTTCCTCGTAGGTGACATGATGTCATCACACAGAGACAGGCTGTCCTTCATGGAGGAGAAGCTGTGGTCCAACCCTGACAGGTCACCCTTTGGATGTAAGGGGAAAAATATCTTTAGTCGTAAAATTTAACCAGAGAAAACAGATTAGTGTGTAAAAGAGCAAACAACTTGCCTCTGACTCTGTTTCTTTTGTTTCCTCTGGACTGTTATCAATGTCGTCATCAAGCTGAGAAGCATCTGCTGGTGCTGTCTCCACCTGTCTGGGTTCAGACTGGAGCGGCGGGGAGGTGGAGGGTCCAGGAGAGCTCTGATTGGAAGGTTCGGGTTCACAGGTGCTGATGTCATCAGCTGGGGTGGAGACGGAGGATGGACGAGGTTTGTTCTTGGATTTTAAAGATGGCGGAGCAGAATCTGAGACTATAGAGAAACGCACTCATTTAAAAGAATTCAAAAACATTTTTTACACTTCCCTTAAAAAATTTGCTGGTTATTCTTGTTTCAGAATAAAAGGCTCTACAAAGTCAGGCTTAGTAAACCAAATCCATTAAACAATGTTGTTACAGTTATAATCCACACTAAAGTGACTCTAGATTTTTACAGATTTTCTCTGAAATCAGAATCAAGAATCATTTAATCACTCAACAAAAGTGAAATAAAAAAATCTGTTTTCCACAAAAAAACTATAAAAAGTTGCTCAAAAATACCAACAAAATAAACAATTTCATGCACACTAAAAATGCCTGGGTTATTTTGCCAACCCAACTGTTGGGTTGAGGCTGAAAATCATACGGTTGGGTCATTTTAACCCACCATTGGGTCAAGCATTCTGACCCAACATATTGGGTTAAAATTGGAGGGAAAAAGAATGATTCTTATTGTTCAGTGAACCAGCTCTGCCATTTTAATCCAGAGGATGACAAGACTGGACCTTGACACCAAAAAGGATTAAGAAGGTAAAATGTTGATGATAAAGTGTTTTAAGATGAATTGTGTGAACTTGTTGACAGCAGAAGATGATACCGCCATTCAATGAACTAATAAAGTAATTTAGCCTATCATTTCAGAAAACCAAATCATATAGCTAGCTAACTAGTTAGCTTGCTGGCACCGATGTATATACTGTTGCGTTTTTACAGGGAAATGTGAGGATTATAAATAGCTTGAAAATCGAAGAAGCATCAGTGCCACCAACAATCCTGAGAAAACCCCACTACACGAGCTCAAATCTTCCAGAACCCATCAGTTTCCTACAAATTGCGGCGCTACCCCTCCATTCGTCTTCCCCGTCGCCGCACGTACACGCACGTACACACACACACACACACACACACACACAATTCGCTCGAAGCGAGGATGGCTGCGTTCACAGACAACTACGTCCATCCATTAATAAGATGGAACACAAAATCAAAATCAGCGTCACAACTACCAGTGCCCTGAACGACATTTTGATCTAACGCGCTCCCTCCTTTTTTTCTCTCGATCTTTTATTGGAAAGTACTGGTCTCTGGTTTCCTGTTCCTTTCACCTTTTGTGTCCAGCTAAACTAATCTCACGTTTGTCCTGCGCGTTCCGCTCGAGTTTTCAATAAACTATGTCGAAGGATAGGCCTTTCAGGTTGAGACAGACTAAAAGAAGAATATTGGCATTGTGGCATCCGCTCCAGAAGGGGGCGCTTGAGGCTACTGTCCAGTACAGACACTTCCTGCTAGCTAGTTTAGCTCATTGTGCTACTATTTCATTTCAATGTGGATGCACCGCTGTCACGTTTTTATTAACTGTTGCTATGCAGATTGCGTTTGTATCTTTGTAAATATGAAACCAGAAGATTGTCAACTGACTAATAGGTGAGTTTCAGTTTTCATAGGTCAGTTTCCTCACTCCCCCCTGGAAAATAGCAGGTTACAATCATTTACAGCTGCTCCTGTTGCCGACAGAACTCGTTGTTTTGCCTTTCCAGCTGTCTCCTGCAGCATGCACGTCCCGTCACTGCCGCGTTCAGATTACTTCGAAATCATAACTAATGTTATGCTAGTGACATGATGTACCGGAGTTATTTTATTATTCAAAAATGTGCTAATATGTCGCTGACAAGACTGCAAGTTATTTTTTTACATCGCAATTTGACTTTTTAATTTTCTTGGGTCACTACCACCTGGTAAAATCAAGGCCTAAATGACAATCAAAATCAGAAGATTTGAAATTGTTCTAAAGCTGTTTCTGTTTATTTCTGAAAGATGGACGAGTTTGTAAGGGAGAAACTTCTGGAATGGAACCTGTCTGAGTACACCCCTGCTTTTGAAGGTATGAGATAGATAAAAAAAATTAAATGTAAATGAGTAATTATATGGGAAAAGGGTGGTTATGGTCACCATCTATTTGTGTGGTTTGTTTTTTATTAAATCAAATTTTCCTTTTTTTTTTCCCAGCTGAAAAGATTGACAAGGACAGCTTTTTCCTCCTGGATGCTAACTGCTTGATTACTCTGATACCTCTCCTGGGACCACGCCTGAAATGTTTGCACCATTTAAAAAAGTCTCTTGAGGTATGCCCAGTGTCANAAAGCATATTTTTATGCCTAAACATCTCCATTGGTTTTTCTTGCTTTAAACACAGTATAGTGATGTTTCTTTACCTTAATTTACTGACGGTTTCGGCGACTCACTGCCGCCATCTTCAGAGTCATGCCCTGAAGAGCGTGGGCATGACTCTGAAGATGGCGGCAGTGAGTCGCCGAAACAGTCAGTAAATTAAGGTAAAGAAACATCACTATACTGTGTTTAAAGCAAGAAAAACCAATGGAGATGGAAAATAAACACAGGAAGAACATAAGAAGTTTTATGCCTAAACATGTTCCCTTTCTTTCTCTTTTTTGATCCCCTTCTCAGGCTGGAACAAACATGGTGGAATACCTCAACGGGGCCACTACAGAATACCCGTATGTCCTTGTGCTTGGGGAGGACTAACAAAGCTCCCAAGCATTTGTGATCATCGGTGGGACTGCTCTGGAATACCCATCACTTTTGGGTGCAATTGATGGTTGTTTTAAAACATTTTTCGTGTTTGACGTTAACTACCCAAAAGCATGTGCACAGATTTGGGAGTTCATTCAGACCGTCATCTTTGAAATCCCAGGACACGAATCAAATGCAGTGAAACTACTGAGAGCTCAGTTGGCAGTGATGTAAGGTTGACATTTTGGTACTGGTAAGTTAGCATTCTTGAAATATGTTAATGGACATTTTGCAGTTGTTCCAATGTGTGTTTTAAAGACATTAAAATTTTGAACACTTAAGATGCATAATTGCATTGAAAAATATATTTATTCAGACTGAATGAGCTAAACATGTTAAAGAAATGAATGTTTTTTTAAATCTGCTTATCTACAATTTCATTGTTTTTCTAAAATGTAGGATTTTATTGGTCAATAAATAATTGATTGACACATGGCTCTCTCATTATGTTCATTTTTGTTTATTTAGATATTTATTTAGTGTTTTTATTTTCAATAACATTTTATTGTGGAATTGGGTCATTTTAACCCAAGTATTAGTAATTTAATAACCCAGGTGTTGGGTTTTCTTTTTAACCCACTTTTGGGTAACCTTAACTGTACAGTTGGGTCATTTTAACCCATTTTTAGGGTAGAAAACATAACCCAATATACTGGGTCAAATCAATAACCCAACCCCCTGGGTTAAAATAACCCATGGTTGGCTCGGTCCTTTTCTCACCCAGCACTTGGGTTACAAAGCAACCCAAGTTGGGTTATTTTTAACCCAGCCGTTTTAAGAGTGTGCTTTCTTGGTTTTGCAGACTGTGTAGAAAAATTGCAAATAATCAGATAAATAAATATTAAATAAAATTTCATTTAAGATTTTTCTATGAAAGAAAGGGTAAATAACTCTACTCCCTATTACAGTTATTAATAATAAAAAAAGGGACCAAAACATGTTTCTTGCTCTTTTTTAAAGTGGATGTTAAAGGGTTAAGAATTTAAATTCTGGTATAAATACAAAATAATGTAAAAAGAGTCACTGACCAGGCTGAAGAGCAGCATTTGAATTATTCTTCAGTCCTTTTATCTGCAACAGAAACAAACATCAGAAAATTTGAACCTCAGAACAAAAGAAAGAAATTTTGTGCACTAAACAGTTTTTATGTCGCTCTAGTGTGGTGTTGCCTTGTTTCTTCTTTGGTTTGTATTTTGCTACAAGCTGAGCTGCATCCTTTTGTTTCTGCATGATTTCCCTAACCTGCATGAAGATTAACCGTCAAACATCTCTAAATGAGTTGTCATCACTGGAAAGGCCTCAGGTGATCCTTCTGTAACTTACCTGAGGCGTCGAGTTACTGGTTTAAGAAAACAAAACACACATTTGAAGCTTTCAATGATCTCCTGTTACAGAAGCTTAGAGCAGATTGTGTCTGACATTTATTAAAGATCTGACTGGAGTAAAGTGGGTCACATGGAATATTGATACAATATAAATGACCATATTGCTTATAAGGGAACAAATGTTCTAGCAATCTTTTAAACAGGTTATGATCAACAGGTCTTAAAGATTTCTGAAGGTTTTATGCAACTTTTTCATGTTATAAATCATTTTCTTGAGCCAGTATGTGCTAAAATGACCCTGTCACTCAGACCCTCACCGCCCTCTGTGGCCAGAATACCGCACTTGCAACTTCAGAGTGGCGGTCTGGTCCCTGTTGGATTTAGTAAAGTGGAGCTGGCGTTGCAGTCTGCTTCCTGCATGTTTTAGATCATGAACACAGCTGATTTGTTTGATTTAGTGATGAATCGCTCCTGTAGACACTAATGAAGGCTGAGGAGACATTTCAGCAGTTAGATTAAGGTGTTAAAAAGATGAACGCACAGCGAGGAGAGAAAGATTTTAAGCCAAAACTGCCAAGTGTGCTTTTAAACTCAATATCAGTCATTTGTACTCAACCATGAATGCATACTCAGAAGTGTTTGCATAAGTCATGGCCCTTTGTGTTCACCTACAGAGCATCGTAAAAATGACGATTCTTCTGGTCACATAGCCGCTCTCCCGGTCCCCCGAATGGATTCAATTACGGCAAACTTTGACAGACCAAAACCTTTAATGTTAATAATGTCCATGGACGCCTTTTGGTGTTATTAAAAAATAAAGCATGATAGCCAGTGGCTATAGAGTGAACAGCATAAACATATGACATTTGTAGCATCATAGATAATGAAAATGTTTACGTTTCAAGCCTTGAAACGTAAACATTATGTATAATGTAAACAAGACATCTTTATTTTCCTGGAGGGGACAATTTGTTAATTTTGTATCTGTATATCACTAAAAAGACTCAGAATGTTAATTAAAGGTTTAACTATGTCAAGTTTCTTTATTGTTTTATTTAGAGCTGCTTTAAACCGGAAATAAAAAAAAATTGTGATTAAAATCGAGATTGAATGATATTGAAAATTATATCATGATTTTTCTTTTTGACATATTGCCCAGGCCTAATTTCAAGCATTAAACAATCCTCTGAAAATGGTCAGGCACTGACAGCAAATGGGAAAAAACTGCCAAAGTCTATAGAAAAACAGAAAAAAACCCCAGAAATGTGTAAAAAATGTAATAATCAAGATGCCTTTAAAGGGGAACGTATGGATCATCAGATGCAAAATATTTTCTGTAAAAAGGCCTGAGTCATAGTTTTTGAACAGTCGAGTGCACAACATGGTGTACCAAATACCGGGTTGTACCTTCTTCTTCGGCCCCGTTGATACCTCGGCCTCCAGACAATACTCCAGGATCTTCTGCGTCGGTTTCCTCTTTCGCTTTTTCTCCAAAACAGGAGCACCATCTGAGAGTTGGGGCCACACAAAGAGCAGCATTGTTTGTTTTCACGTCTTCATGAACATCTATTCACAACTCCAACTCCATCATGTAGCAAAGGGATGGCTTGTTTTAACATTGATCTTCAATCAAACCATTGCCCTACCTTTGTCTTTGGTGAGGCCTTCTGATGGCGAGCGTTCGGCTTCGGGGGGCGGTGTTAGGGTGTTCATGGAAAGCATCGGCGGATCTTGGATAGGTGTGTGTTCCCTCCTAGGAGTGTGATGCTCAGACGTCGTCATTGAAGTGATCTCTTCAGGAGGTGGGGTCAGTATTTCAGGAGGCAAGGTTGAGGACGAGCGCTCATGTTCGTTCTGGTCCAACTCGGATAACTCTGACATGCAGGCAACAGCTTCGGTGGCCTAATAGAACAGATGAGTGAGTATCATCTCCGATTGCACGGACCTAAGTTGCCTGCTTGGTGGACATTTAACGGCAAAAGGAGAGAATGGAGAAGTTAGAANNAATGACCTCTTGAGGCTAAAATCCTTGCCAAATTTCATATAATTATTTTGTCCAATGATTGATAATTTGCAAATGACAAAAAAAATCACAATGTGCTTGGTCCCTCATGATGTCTTGAAGGTCCAACTTCTTTGTGGATACAAAACTATTTAAGTTGGTTAACAATATCTTTAGCAGTTTTGCAGATTGCTAAAAAATGTTTTCTTCCCCCCTTTCTTCTGGAATGAAAAAAGGACATTGTCATAAAATTATCTCAGCCAGGGCACTGCACATTGCAAACCTGCTGTATGACTGTTTGTTTTGAGAGGTGTCATCCTATGCCAGTGTGGTTTAATATTCATAAGTTATGTCATCTAAAGAAATTTGACATTTTTCCACTTTACAGAGAGACTGGGAGATGCTGCTTTACTGGTGCTGCCAGTGCTTCTCCCATCTGCACCATTTAAAGTTGGTAGGAGAGTTTTTCGACCAAGCAGCCTGGAGAGTCGCAAGGCCTTCATTGACATCCAGCCTGTGAGTTCATTATTTTTACAGCCTGCTCCAAATATGCATCCACAATAGTTATGAAAGCATATTTTTATGCCTAAACATCTCCATTGGTTTTTCTTGCTTTAAACACAGTATAGTGATGTTTCTTTACCTTAATTTACTGACGGTTTCGGCGACTCACTGCCGCCATCTTCAGAGTCATGCCCTGAAGAGCGTGGGCATGACTCTGAAGATGGCGGCAGTGAGTCGCCGAAACAGTCAGTAAATTAAGGTAAAGAAACATCACTATACTGTGTTTAAAGCAAGAAAAACCAATGGAGATGGAAAATAAACACAGGAAGAACATAAGAAGTTTTATGCCTAAACATGTTCCCTTTCTTTCTCTTTTTTGATCCCCTTCTCAGGCTGGAACAAACATGGTGGAATACCTCAACGGGGCCACTACAGAATACCCGTATGTCCTTGTGCTTGGGGAGGACTAACAAAGCTCCCAAGCATTTGTGATCATCGGTGGGACTGCTCTGGAATACCCATCACTTTTGGGTGCAATTGATGGTTGTTTTAAAACATTTTTCGTGTTTGACGTTAACTACCCAAAAGCATGTGCACAGATTTGGGAGTTCATTCAGACCGTCATCTTTGAAATCCCAGGACACGAATCAAATGCAGTGAAACTACTGAGAGCTCAGTTGGCAGTGATGTAAGGTTGACATTTTGGTACTGGTAAGTTAGCATTCTTGAAATATGTTAATGGACATTTTGCAGTTGTTCCAATGTGTGTTTTAAAGACATTAAAATTTTGAACACTTAAGATGCATAATTGCATTGAAAAATATATTTATTCAGACTGAATGAGCTAAACATGTTAAAGAAATGAATGTTTTTTTAAATCTGCTTATCTACAATTTCATTGTTTTTCTAAAATGTAGGATTTTATTGGTCAATAAATAATTGATTGACACATGGCTCTCTCATTATGTTCATTTTTGTTTATTTAGATATTTATTTAGTGTTTTTATTTTCAATAACATTTTATTGTGGAATTGGGTCATTTTAACCCAAGTATTAGTAATTTAATAACCCAGGTGTTGGGTTTTCTTTTTAACCCACTTTTGGGTAACCTTAACTGTACAGTTGGGTCATTTTAACCCATTTTTAGGGTAGAAAACATAACCCAATATACTGGGTCAAATCAATAACCCAACCCCCTGGGTTAAAATAACCCATGGTTGGCTCGGTCCTTTTCTCACCCAGCACTTGGGTTACAAAGCAACCCAAGTTGGGTTATTTTTAACCCAGCCGTTTTAAGAGTGTGCTTTCTTGGTTTTGCAGACTGTGTAGAAAAATTGCAAATAATCAGATAAATAAATATTAAATAAAATTTCATTTAAGATTTTTCTATGAAAGAAAGGGTAAATAACTCTACTCCCTATTACAGTTATTAATAATAAAAAAAGGGACCAAAACATGTTTCTTGCTCTTTTTTAAAGTGGATGTTAAAGGGTTAAGAATTTAAATTCTGGTATAAATACAAAATAATGTAAAAAGAGTCACTGACCAGGCTGAAGAGCAGCATTTGAATTATTCTTCAGTCCTTTTATCTGCAACAGAAACAAACATCAGAAAATTTGAACCTCAGAACAAAAGAAAGAAATTTTGTGCACTAAACAGTTTTTATGTCGCTCTAGTGTGGTGTTGCCTTGTTTCTTCTTTGGTTTGTATTTTGCTACAAGCTGAGCTGCATCCTTTTGTTTCTGCATGATTTCCCTAACCTGCATGAAGATTAACCGTCAAACATCTCTAAATGAGTTGTCATCACTGGAAAGGCCTCAGGTGATCCTTCTGTAACTTACCTGAGGCGTCGAGTTACTGGTTTAAGAAAACAAAACACACATTTGAAGCTTTCAATGATCTCCTGTTACAGAAGCTTAGAGCAGATTGTGTCTGACATTTATTAAAGATCTGACTGGAGTAAAGTGGGTCACATGGAATATTGATACAATATAAATGACCATATTGCTTATAAGGGAACAAATGTTCTAGCAATCTTTTAAACAGGTTATGATCAACAGGTCTTAAAGATTTCTGAAGGTTTTATGCAACTTTTTCATGTTATAAATCATTTTCTTGAGCCAGTATGTGCTAAAATGACCCTGTCACTCAGACCCTCACCGCCCTCTGTGGCCAGAATACCGCACTTGCAACTTCAGAGTGGCGGTCTGGTCCCTGTTGGATTTAGTAAAGTGGAGCTGGCGTTGCAGTCTGCTTCCTGCATGTTTTAGATCATGAACACAGCTGATTTGTTTGATTTAGTGATGAATCGCTCCTGTAGACACTAATGAAGGCTGAGGAGACATTTCAGCAGTTAGATTAAGGTGTTAAAAAGATGAACGCACAGCGAGGAGAGAAAGATTTTAAGCCAAAACTGCCAAGTGTGCTTTTAAACTCAATATCAGTCATTTGTACTCAACCATGAATGCATACTCAGAAGTGTTTGCATAAGTCATGGCCCTTTGTGTTCACCTACAGAGCATCGTAAAAATGACGATTCTTCTGGTCACATAGCCGCTCTCCCGGTCCCCCGAATGGATTCAATTACGGCAAACTTTGACAGACCAAAACCTTTAATGTTAATAATGTCCATGGACGCCTTTTGGTGTTATTAAAAAATAAAGCATGATAGCCAGTGGCTATAGAGTGAACAGCATAAACATATGACATTTGTAGCATCATAGATAATGAAAATGTTTACGTTTCAAGCCTTGAAACGTAAACATTATGTATAATGTAAACAAGACATCTTTATTTTCCTGGAGGGGACAATTTGTTAATTTTGTATCTGTATATCACTAAAAAGACTCAGAATGTTAATTAAAGGTTTAACTATGTCAAGTTTCTTTATTGTTTTATTTAGAGCTGCTTTAAACCGGAAATAAAAAAAAATTGTGATTAAAATCGAGATTGAATGATATTGAAAATTATATCATGATTTTTCTTTTTGACATATTGCCCAGGCCTAATTTCAAGCATTAAACAATCCTCTGAAAATGGTCAGGCACTGACAGCAAATGGGAAAAAACTGCCAAAGTCTATAGAAAAACAGAAAAAAACCCCAGAAATGTGTAAAAAATGTAATAATCAAGATGCCTTTAAAGGGGAACGTATGGATCATCAGATGCAAAATATTTTCTGTAAAAAGGCCTGAGTCATAGTTTTTGAACAGTCGAGTGCACAACATGGTGTACCAAATACCGGGTTGTACCTTCTTCTTCGGCCCCGTTGATACCTCGGCCTCCAGACAATACTCCAGGATCTTCTGCGTCGGTTTCCTCTTTCGCTTTTTCTCCAAAACAGGAGCACCATCTGAGAGTTGGGGCCACACAAAGAGCAGCATTGTTTGTTTTCACGTCTTCATGAACATCTATTCACANTTTACCTTCAGTGCAGACAAAGCACCAGCTGACATTGACGTGTTCGTGGTTCTTGACCCCTCGTCGGGGCGTGAAATGGTTGGGACAAATGATGCTGTTGTTGGAGAGCACCACGCTGCCTGCTGCCATGCACAGGTCAGTGGCGTGATAAGCCACCGGGCATCGAACGCACCGCACCAGACGACCTGCAGACAAACACGAGAGAGACAATAGACTCAGACCTTCATGAAATGCGTGTGTCTCTATTTCACTGGGCAAGCCCAAAAGGACCTATTTCCAGTACATTTCAGTTAAAAAGACGAACGCACAACGAGGAGATAAGGTTCAATTTTGGTTTCACTAACGGACACTAGGGGGTGCTAAAAGCCAGCCAAAACTGCATAGTACTCCTTTAATGTTATCAATGACTATGGCTGTGGGTGCCTTTTAGCACTGATCGGAGACATCACTCACTGTTGAATACGTCACGATAACCTGATGTCTTAGTAAACTCCTGAAAGGACCGATTTATATGTGGAGACATAACGTCTGAGAGGACAGAGCCATCGTCACCTTTCCCCCTTCCAGAAATTTCCTGGAACACCAGTAGAAACGCAGCTTTCCAGAACATCAGCCTGCACCAGGGGTTTGTTTGGTATTGTTTTACCTTTAGAGATGGACGAGCTGTTGGGACTGGCGATGAAACAGGTGAGGCAGACGTGGATCGAGCAGCGGAAACCTCGGTTCACTGGAGCGGTTGGAGCGTAGCTTGCGATGCACTCGCCGTGATAAAACTTCCCGCAGACGGGAATCATGCAGCGTCGCACATCCTCGCTGCGCTTCTTACACACAAAGCAGGTGTGGATGCCTGAAGAAAACGTAACACGATAGGTTGAAATCCTCATTTGAGACGATCGGGTTTAGGGGGTTGGTTCTAGGTTGTGTTTGTGGCAGGACTCACCTGATTTACACTCAGGACAGATAAACTTTCCTTTCGGAGCCTTGGCCAGAGAGATGCAGGGCAGGTGGAACGCTCCACAACACTGACCCTCACAGAGCAGCAGCTCCCCGGTCTTCTCACATATCTGAGACCACAACCAATATTTATCAAATATAGTTATTTTAAAAGATAATAGCAATAGAAAACCCTGGGAATGTTAGGAGATGATGGATCCATTTCTCCAAACACAGGTCGTTCAGGACGTTTTGTACTATGGCCATATTAATAATTTACTTTATCACTCATACAGAAATAAAAATGGCTGGAACATCCCTGAAAGGAGTTAAAGTACCTGACACACGTTCTCCTTCATGGAAGCCGGCCCTCCTCGGTCTCCGATGATCTTCCTCGTAGGTGACATGATGTCATCGCACAGAGACAGGCTGTCCTTCATGGAGGAGAAGCTGTGGTCCAACCCTGACAGGTCACCCTTTGGATGTAAGGGGAAAAATATCTTTAGTCATAAAATTTAACCAGAGAAAACAGATTAGTGTGTAAAAGAGCAAACAACTTGCCTCTGACTCTGTTTCTTTTGTTTCCTCTGGACTGTTATCAATGTCGTCATCAAGCTGAGAAGCATCTGCTGGTGCCGTCTCCACCTGTCTGGGTTCAGACTGGAGCGGCGGGGAGGTGGAGGGTCCAGGAGGGCTCTGATTGGAAAGTTCGGGTTCACAGGTGCTGATGTCATCAGCTGGGGTGGAGACGGAGGATGGACGAGGTTTGTTCTTGGATTTTAAAGATGGCGGAGCAGAATCTGAGACTATAGAGAAACGCACTCATTTAAAAGAATTCAAAAACATTTTTTACACTTCCCTTCTTGTTTCAGAATAAAAGGCTCTACAAAGTCAGGCTTAGTAAACCAAATCCATTAAACAATGTTGTTACAGTTATAATCCACACTAAAGTGACTCTAGATTTTTACAGATTTTCTCTGAAATCAGAATCAACAAAAGTGAAATAAAAAAATCTGTTTTCCACAAAAAAACTATAAAAAGTTGCTCAAAAATACCAACAAAATAAACAATTTCATGCTTTCTTGGTTTTGCAGACTGTGTAGAAAAATTGCAAATAATCAGATAAATAAATATTAAATAAAAATTCATTTAAGATTTTTCTATGAAAGAAAGGGTAAATAACTCTACTCCCTATTACAGTTATTAATAATAAAAAAAGGGACCAAAACATGTTTCTTGCTCTTTTTTAAAGGGGATGTTAAAGGGTTAAGAATTTAAATTCTGGTATAAATACAAAATAATGTAAAAAGAGTCACTGACCAGGCTGAAGAGCAGCATTTGAATTATTCTTCAGTCCTTTTATCTGCAACAGAAACAAACATCAGAAAATTTGAACCTCAGAACAAAAGAAAGAAATTTTGTGCACTAAACAGTTTTTATGTCGCTCTAGTGTGGTGTTGCCTTGTTTCTTCTTTGGTTTGTATTTTGCTACAAGCTGAGCTGCATCCTTTTGTTTCTGCATGATTTCCCTAACCTGCATGAAGATTAACCGTCAAACATCTCTAAATGAGTTGTCATCACTGGAAAGGCCTCAGGTGATCCTTCTGTAACTTACCTGAGGCGTCGAGTTACTGGTTTAAGAAAACAAAACACACATTTGAAGCTTTCAATGATCTCCTGTTACAGAAGCTTAGAGCAGATTGTGTCTGACATTTATTACAGATCTGACTGGAGTAAAGTGGGTCACATGGAATATTGATACAATATAAATGACCATATTGCTTATAAGGGAACAAATGTTCTAGCAATCTTTTAAACAGGTTATGATCAACAGGTCTTAAAGATTTCTGAAGGTTTTATGCAACTTTTTCATGTTATAAATCATTTTCTTGAGCCAGTATGTGCTAAAATGACCCTGTCACTCAGACCCTCACATGCCCTCTGTGGCCAGAATACCGCACTTGCAACTTCAGGGTGGCGGTCTGGTCCCTGTTGGATTTAGTAAAGTGGAGCTGGCTTTGCAGTCTGCTTCCAGCATGTTTTAGATCATGAACACAGCTGATTTGTTAGATTTAGTGATGAACCGCTCCTGTAGACACTAATGAAAGCTGAGGAGACATTTCAGCAGTTAGATTAAGGTGTTAAAAAGACGAACGCACAGCGAGGAGAGAAGTGTGCTTTTAAACCCAATATCAGTCATTTGTACTCAACCATGAATGCATACTCAGAAGTGTTTGCATAAGTCATGGCCCTTTGTGTTCACCTACAGAGCATCGTAAAAATGACGATTCTTCTGGTCACATAGCCGCTCTCCCGGTCCCCCGAATGGATTCAATTACGGCAAACTTTGACAGACCAAAACCTTTAATGTTAATAATGTCCATGGACGCCTTTTGGTGTTATTAAAAAATAAAGCATGATAGCCAGTGGCTATAGAGTGAACAGCATAAACATATGACATTTGTAGCATCATAGATAATGAAAATGTTTACGTTTCAAGCCTTGAAACGTAAACATTATGTATAATGTAAACAAGACATCTTTATTTTCCTGGAGGGGACAATTTGTTAATTTTGTATCTGTATATCGCTAAAAAGACTCAGAATGTTAAGTAAAGGTTTAACTAATGTCAAGTTTCTTTATTGTTTTATTTAGAGCTGCTTTAAACCGGAAATAAAAAAAAATTGTGATTAAAATCGAGATTGAATGATATTGAAAATTATATCATGATTTTTCTTTTTGACATATTGCCCAGGCCTAATTTCAAGCATTAAACAATCCTCTGAAAATGGTCAGGCACTGACAGCAAATGGGAAAAAACTGCCAAAGTCTATAGAAAAACAGAAAAAAACCCCAGAAATGTGTAAAAAATGTAATAATCAAGATGCCTTTAAAGGGGAACGTATGGATCATCAGATGCAAAATATTTTCTGTAAAAAGGCCTGAGTCATAGTTTTTGAACAGTCGAGTGCACAACATGGTGTACCAAATACCGGGTTGTACCTTCTTCTTCGGCCCCGTTGATACCTCGGCCTCCAGACAATACTCCAGGATCTTCTGCGTCGGTTTCCTCTTTCGCTTTTTCTCCAAAACAGGAGCACCATCTGAGAGTTGGGGCCACACAAAGAGCAGCATTGTTTGTTTTCACGTCTTCATGAACATCTATTCACAACTCCAACTCCATCATGTAGCAAAGGGATGGCTTGTTTTAACATTGATCTTCAATCAAACCATTGCCCTACCTTTGTCTTTGGTGAGGCCTTCTGATGGCGAGCGTTCGGCTTCGGGGGGCGGTGTTAGGGTGTTCATGGAAAGCGGCGGATCTTGGATAGGTGTGTGTTCCCTCCTAGGAGTGTGATGCTCAGACGTCATCATTGAAGTGATCTCTTCAGGAGGTGGGGTCAGTATTTCAGGAGGCAAGGTTGAGGACGAGCGCTCATGTTCGTTCTGGTCCAACTCGGATAACTCTGACATGCAGGCAACAGCTTCGGTGGCCTAATAGAACAGATGAGTGAGTATCATCTCCGATTGCACGGACCTAAGTTGCCTGCTTGGTGGACATTTAACGGCAAAAGGAGAGAATGGAGAAGTTAGAACAGAGCTTACTTTGTATGATTTTTACCTTTCCAATCAACTGGAGAGGCTTTTTGGTTTTCTTCTTCATGGGGAAAATCTGGTTGTACTCCTCAGTCCATTCAATCAGCCTCTTGCTGGGTTTTCTTATCCGTTTGTGTTCTGACAAAAAAAGGGAAAACAACTTTACTGCTAGGCAATTCAGTGGGAATGCTTGTGATCTGTAGATGGTTGTTCCTTACCTGATTGAGTCTTGTCTCCGTCTCCAGCATCACGCATCAGTCTTGTTCTCTTCTTGGTGAAACCTACAACAAACTGGTTTTCCTGTTCCAGAGGCAGCGTAGCGTTACTGCCCTCCTGCTCCAAAGGCACAGTCATCTGTTCATCCCCCTTCAATCTGATCCATCTCTCCTCATCTTCCTCTTGACTAACCACTCCTCCACCACCTTCAGCCTGGTCCTCCCAGCTGCTGTTTTGAATGTCCAACACCCTTAGTGACACGTCTGATGTTGAGTTCATTGCTGGGAGAGAAGTGTTTTCCGATGAGGACTCCAAACCTGGAAAACCAGGTCCAGACCTGGCAGAATGAGAAGGCACTCTGCGATTGTTTTTCCTTTTCAGCCAATGGGGGCCCCTTCTGTTGTAGGGCCTCTTGGGTTTGTGAATTGAACCGGACTCTTTCTGTTCAACTGAAATTGAATTTGTTTGGGTAGAAACAAATTCCATGTTTTGACTACATTCTGCTGGCGGATCCTCCTGTGGAATCACCGAAGGTTCCTCCTTGACATGTGCACTTGGTGGTCCAATCTCCAGTTCCAGAGGAGCCCCCTCTCGCTCTCTAGTGTCATGCAAGTCCTTCAACATCATAAGGAATGTGCTGAACTTGTAGTTTGTGTCCGTCTTGAATGAGATGGGCTTACCGTTGTTCTTATTTGCCAGGGACTGAAAGGAAACAACCTCTACATGTTTAAAATCTTTAATAAAGGAAAATGGCGACGTTGGTGATGATGGTGGTTGTGTGTTCAAGGACTGATCTTCAGGCCTTGCCTTTACTTTAGAAGTTAGTGGTATGAAGTCCATTGGTGGAGTTGATAGGTCTTCTTCTTCACTTTTAACATCAAAATCATTTGAATCAGAAAGTATTAAAGATGGGGAGCTGCAGCTAGAGAGGGTACCTTGATCACTCTCGCCATTGTCAGTGTGATGAGATTTTAGACAATTTATTTTACTGCAGACGTCCAGCTTTGCCTCTGAGTTCCACTCAAACTCTTTAGCTTTTCTCAAAGGGTTTAAAATCTGCTTTTGTTCAACTTCATGCTTTTGCTCCACTTCATGGTTTCCACGCTTCTGGTCGACCTCATGCATGGCCTGCAGTGCTCTGGTCATCAGCCGACTGCTGGCAGGGAGGTGGGCGGGTTGCTCATTTAGGACTTCATTCATTTCTGGAACTAACTTCAAAACACTGGCAGTCTTAGACTCCTGAGAAGACAGGTCTGCAGGAACTAAAGATTCTCTACAACCTTGATCTCCATAAGGATGAGGAGTTGGATTAAAGGCTGTGACTGGGTCGGTGCCATCTAACTGGTCAGAGGATTTGACAGGAGTCTTCTCCTTTTCTGACTGGTCTGATTTTCTGGGTGATGAGTAAGTCTCGTTGTTTGGGCTTACTTTTGAAATCGGTATAGGTTTTTCTTCCATACCAACAGATTTATTGGAAGCCATGGTATTTCCCTCATGAGGCGATTCCGATGAGAGACGAAGCACATCAGAATCACCACTAGCTCTTAACTTCTTGACCGAGTCCTTCGAGGATCCTAAATTTACTCTTTTATCAACAGAGGAGCTTGACTTCCTGTTCCCACAGTTTGATTGACAAGAAGATGTTTTAACTTCTGATGTCTTTTCTCTCTTTGTGCACTCAGCTTGGTCAGTGAGACAAATGGTCACATCGGAGTTTAGATGTTCCTTATCTTTTATTTCCTTACGGATCAATTTCACAAAGGGCAACCTACACTTAGAAACCAGACTTGTTTGCTCCTTAAGTCTCGACTCTGGGTCATTCGTGTCAGCCTGTAAGCAGGATGCAGAAGTCTTGTTGCTTTCTTTTTCTTGGTCCAAGATCTTGTCAGTTTTGCTGACATGTTTTTTTGATTTTACAGATGAATGTTTGGATTTACTGACACTTTTTAAGCTCTTCACAACACCAGATTGGTCATTAAACTGAACTTTCTTTGAGGACACCACGTCTCCTGTAACATCTGAGCTACCCAACAGACCAGATGAATGGTCAGTAACACGATCAGTTGAATTGCTGACTATCTGTTTATCCTTTGAAAATGCTCTTTCTGCTGATGACTGGGTCTTCTCTTTGTCCAAAACCCCTGACTGGTCTACAGAACTACTATTTGTGCTGTCCTCAGTGGTTTTACACTTCAAAGATCCTGGCTGTTCAAGTAATAGATCATTTTCTATTGTCTTATGCTTATCTAACAATGGTGCCTGGTCATTAGACCCACCACCAAACGAGGAGGCAAAAGATACAGGTGTCTTTTTGCTAACAGTGGAGATGTTCTTTTTCTTACAGGGCACCTTACTAAAGAGCGAACGATCTGGCATTGAACTGGTAGTCTTTGGTCGCCTCTCTTTACCTGACTTGCTAAACCAAAGACCACTCTGTATCTCAGGCTGCTTCTTCAGCTCTTTGGCAACCGTGACCGATGGCTGAGCTGGAACTAGCTTAGGTTGGCGTTCAAGTGCTTTAGGACATAAAATCTTAGGAACTGAGTCGAGATCAGAGTATGGGCACTCTCCGTTGTCTCTGTCTGATTGGTCAGGGCTACAGTAAAGTGTCTTTTTAGAGTTTTTACTCCGTGTGTCCTTCAGGGATTTATTTTGTTTCTTCTTGCCAGAAGGTTTCTTTAAAGTGCTAGGTTTCCTTGGCGGTGTATCTGTGGAGGAAATGGATCCATTTGTTATGTGCAATGTCTCTGAAAGGGCAGAGACTGGTGAAGCTGGAGGAGGAATGGTTGGATGGGGTCTATTCTCTCCTGAAGGTGAGCTACAGGGAAAAGTGCTATCTGTGGATGAAGACATGGAGGACGTCAGTTTGGGTCTCCCAGGCAGAATGGACTCAGCCTCTGCCACGCTGGATTTCCAGGAATTCTGGAAACGCTTTGCAATCTGCAGAGAGAAAAAAAAGGTCAGTAATCCATCCATTAACAACTAAATAATGTTCCTGAAAACCACTGGGATTTTTGTGTGGAAAACCAAAGATGGATCACAAATACTTACAGTGTATTTGCTGCTTTGTTCCCTTTGCTTCCCCCTTCGTCGCAGCAGGATGAGTTGTTCAAATTCAAAGCCTCCATGAAAAGTGTGAGTTGATTTCTCCTCCACCCAGAAAAGTTCCTTGGGCTCTCCAAAGGTCCGGACACAGTAGAGTCGACGAGGTCGTTCACTGGGCTCTGAGACAACAACAAATCATTAATTATACAATAAAAAAGATAAATGAAGATTACATCACCAGGGATTGCTGGAAGAATACATGTAAAACAACTTTTGAGTGTCACAAGGAGGTCTTACAAACCAATTGAATCGTGAGAATTTTAAAAAGGGAAACCGCTCCTTCCACAGTAGTCCAATGTTTAGTTCTAATCTATACTTGGGTGTTCATAGCTGGTTTGGCTCATTGTCCTGTTGGAGGACCCCTAAACAAAGCTTTCTGGTCCAGATGCAGAAAAGCATCTTCAGAACTGAAATGAGTCTTCTCCATAGTCCACGGTAGGTTTGGTGTTCCTTTCTTTGCCTCATTTTTGCTTCTGTAAACATAGAGCTAATGTGACTTGTTGTGAAGCTCCAGCTGATCTGCTCCAAGGACATTCTCCCAGTAGCTCATCAACATTCATTTTCACAAATTCCAGTCTTTTTTAAATGGTTTGTTTTAGACAGTGGTGTCCTCCTCAGTTGTCTCCACATCCACTTTTGCTCAAACAGACAGATTGTGCAATCTGTGTGCACTGTGTATAGTAGCTGCTTCTTTAATTATTGCCACTTTTTATAATAATTATCTTATCATGAGTATATTATTACTTCTTATATTTGCTTATCTCTTATTTTTTTTATCTTTCTTTTTGCACCAAGTACCGCAGCAATTTCCTAATGTTGTGATTTCTCATACATCTGGCAATAAAACCCTTCTGATTCTGATTCTGAATCTGAAATCAGATGGTCAATATTTATTCATACAAGGACTGTTTCTTACTACTGTATTAACAAAATGTAAATTACCAGCACAATTAAATAATGTGCATGAATTCATCTACATTGCTTACGTTTTGCTGTCATGATAAATTAGGAAAGTTTGACACCAACCTTTTAGTTTGTGAAAGACTCCCTGCGAGGGCTCAACAACCACTTCACACGGCCACCACGGTCTTCGGCTGAATTTTGCCCAAACGACTTCACCCTCAACAAATTTCACAGGCGGCAAAGGTTTTTTCTTCAGGTTGTTCTGCTGCTGCTGGCAAATGAAGAATATATAAATGATGAAGTGCAAAATTTTAAAGATGTAGCAAAAATAAAATGTGCAAGTTTTTAGTGTGGATTTATACCACACCTAAAAATCTAATTGTTATTTTACTCATCACTAAAGGTTAAAGAGCTCTGTTCCTGGCTTATGACTGTTCTAGTTTTTGTAGATTGTTAGTTGGAAAGAAAAAAATCTGCAAAATCCTTAATCACCTTAATGTTTTCGGTTCTGGACCACCAAAATTGCACCTTTCTAATCATGCTGCAGTAAAGACTCACCGATTCTGGTTTGGAGGACCAATGCCGATTTCCATTCCTTGTGCAGCTCTGACCTGCCAACACCGATTTTGGCCAATTCTGATTCGTCTCATAGAACTAAAATGGACAGAAAACAGGTTTTGTTAAGATTACTCAAAAAGTGTGGATCTGGAAGTAAAAAACGTCCACATGGAAGATCAGCCTGTGCTAACAGCTAGCTTGAATGACAATGGTGCGTTTGAGTACAAAAAAAAAATTCAGTTTCAGACTGGCCGTGCTGGCTATTGGCTGATTGGAATCAGTGGCTGTTTACCTCTTACATTTAAATGCTGTGATGACTCCTGCTGTTTCCTGCCTGATCTTGTTCCATCTGAGAACACCTGGGTCCAACATCCCCCAGTCTGTTTAGTCCTGGCTCTTGCTCCCCCAGTAGCAAACAGGCAGTCCATTTTTTGTTTTCTTTAGTTATTGATAAATTTGATTATGGCTGTTCTTGCTATTCCTATAGCAAATAGGAATTCTTATGACTTTGACTTTGTTTAGTCAACAAACAGTCTAAGTTAAATCTACTTATTTGAATTTACTCATAAGTTATAAAATAAACACATTTGGTTTTTAAATTGGTGTCTCCACTTCTGACAATACCTCACAAGCTAGGTTGTGACAATGCAAAAACAATGCTAACATTTAGGAGCTTGTGGTCATGTCTCTTCATTTAGATGTTTGTCTTTGATCATTTAAAGCAGGGGTTCACTGAGAAATGTGCAATTCTTGTTCATTTTTGAATACGATTGGTCATGCAGAGTTTCACATGCAGGCTGAACCTTTATTTCCTGCATTAGCCACAGAACAAAAATAGATGGGGAAATGCTCGGGTCAGAAAAAGCCACATAGATCTATGTCACACTGTAGCCTCTTTTATAAAACAATGCCGCCAATTTGCCGCAACGCCGATGCGGCATCTGGGAGCCTAAGGTCGTTTATAAGAGCTCAGACCGTGGCGGTAATGTTGCGCAATCATGTCAGTTTTATAAAAGATTACGCGATGGCGGCAAAAAGGAGGTATGGGGGCGGTCTCTGCGCTGTTGCGGACTTCTGTGTATTTTGGACATAACTTGCTTTTTATTGCGATCGAAGCCGTGCTCCTTAAGTTTTTTTCCCCAGTCAGCTACAGGTGTGTGTGCTCCACCATCCCTGTGAGCTGTCAGATGATCTGAGCTGCAGATCTAATGGAGAGAAGCTCCTGGAGCTCCGCATCGCTCCAGTTTATCATCTCAGCTGATTCTGTTTACAAAAACAAAACTTATGGCCGTGTTTACTTTCATTTTCAACATAGTTCCCGGCCGGAGCTCGGCATTAATTCATCGCGTGGTCATGACACCTCCCTCTTTTGCGCCAAGGCTTAATGTGCGTTTATAAGACCGGCGAAGCCGCAATATAACCGCAATATTACTACCAAGCGTGGCAGCACAAATGCCGCAAAATTCCCGCAACGTGATGCTGCCATGGCGCGTTCATAAGAAACACGTTGCGGTAATATTACGCTGATTTGCCGGCACGGTGTGTCTTATAAAAGAGGCTTGTGAAACTTGCATTCATAGGCTAACTTGGCTTGTGACTGCAAAAGACTGTATTAATTCAGCGTCCAGGAGAGAGCAGAGCCTGTCTCGGCTAGTAGAAGCTAACTGTTAGCATTAGCAGCTCCACAACATGGTAAATGGTAAATGGCCTTTATTTGTATAGCGCCTTCTTAGGGTTCTACAACCCCCCAAGGTGCTTCACAGCACAATCAATCACAATCATCTACCCATTCACACGTTGGTGGGGATGAGCTACATTATAGCTACAGCTGCCCAGGGGCGCACTGACGAAGGCGAGGCTGAATCAGAGAATTTAGCCTAATGCCATGAAGTGCTGTATAAAATAACAAAGTGTCCAGATTTCATTTGTTAGTTGTATTTATATTATATTTGTTATTTTCATCCTGCTTCAAAATGAGCCTAATCACGGATTAGGTCATGAAACAGTAACAACATAAACAGAAGTGCTTACAGGAGCCTTAATCATTTGCATTTACATGTATGTGGTGACAGCCTTTCCTGAATTTGGTCTAAATAATTAAGAACAATGTGCATAATGCAGTTTTTTAAAGGCATATCATTTCAAGCTGCTGTAAGCTGCAGAGTTTCCTGCACTTTTGCTTGAGTTGTGGAGATCTGACATCACTGCAATGGATCAGTGCAAATGTTAGTTCTGGGCCAGAAAGATGTTAATGATCCAGGACCGAAACCAATATGACGATAAAAGGATTAAAGATCAACTTGATTGTGCAAAAAGTGCATCTACATCTTAAAACCTCTTGTTGTGTCTCTATAAGGTCGGTACATTTAACCCCCGGAATGTGGCACATAACTCAGGGCAGAACTTTTTAAGATGAATTTCTGTTTCGGTTTCTAATTACAATAACTGCTTCCACGGGCAGGATATCACAGCTTTTGTTGCTGCAGGAAGTTCAGACTTTCTAAATGAATGAGAGCCAAATGGGTCAGCAGCAGACAGCCCCTTTCGTCACATGCAGAAAGTTCGTGTCATGTTTCTCCCTCCACACCCGCCTGTCAGCTCTCCTTGGTGATTCTGTGGGATTATGTTTGTATGTTTTTTGTAAAACCAAAACAAACACGATTGTCACTGGCCGAGGGACAGCCGAGGAGCTCAACAAGTGTTTTGCAACAACTGCTCAATTTCTTTTGTTCATACACGGAAATTAATTCTGCACATACTTCTGACACAAGAGGACAAGGAAGGTAAAACTTGCCACTGAATGCCAAGAAGGACTGTCTTCAAACAGGAACAGCTCGGTGTCGCTGTCCCACTCGTCCTCCGAGCCGTCCCAGTATCTCCTGCGCTGACCTGAAGACTGGGAGCGGGTGACCACCTTAGCTGATGACAGGACTGTGTCCTTTGTGTCCAAATTTATGTTTCTGGGGGGAGACTGAGGTGCAGTCTCGGTTTTCTCCTGTAAACCTCCGATCGGAGACGTGGGACGTTGTTCTTCATCGTCGTCTTCTGTCTCGAACAAAGTGGACTCAAAGTGAAGTAGGCCATTGGCAAAGGGGCTGTTGCTGTCCAGAGAGAACGCTGGGCTTGGTGGTCCTGAGAAACAACCCGTTTTTTTCTCTGTAACAACAGAATCGTTACAATTCTCAGGAGGTGTGTTTTTGCTTCCACTATGGACCTCAGGTTGCTTCTGTCCACAAGAAGATGGGGTGAAACTCTCCTCGCGGTTTGGAATCTGAGTGGCAGAATAATCCCTGTAATCAAACCAGGAGTCGCTCTCTGTCTTACTCTTATCCTTCCTGTGTGCGGCCCATTCCCAGCTCCTCTCTGGGTCCCTGACTGGGAGGACCAGGTCCGGCTGGCTCACCATGGTGGTGAGATGCTGCAGTCTCCTGAGGGGACTGTAGGTGGAAGAGGAGGAGGAGGAGGAGGAGTGGTCCGTTTGTGTGAACCTATAAACAGATGTATGTTTGAGGGAGGAGGCAGTGGCAGACATGGTCAGGCCCAATGGTTGGTTGTAAAGTCTCAAGGGGTCAGAGGGGTCACGGGTAGGGGTCAGAGGGCAGCTGGACTGGTGAGTCTTTCTATCCGGGCCTCTGTGAGGCCCGCTCATGCTGGCACGATACCTCCCTGAAATGACAAGAAAGAATTTTGTTCTGAAACAGTAAAATTTAATTCTCTTTATAAATTATTTTATTACAACAGCAAGAGGGAATTACACATTTTTATAATCTTCCAGGCTCTTTTAGCAATGCAGTTTAGATGTCTCTAAACACAATCTGTGTAGCTTAAATCCAAACAGCCTCTCACGTCCTAACATGAAAACAACGAGCCGTAAATCCTCCCAGCGCTGTTATCGCGATATGTTGGAAATGACATCAAACGCGATAAGGTCAGCCTAGACTCTCTCACATGAAGACGGCAGGCTCCCAAATAGACAGCCCCACAATCACACATCAAGTCATGTTTAAAAAAATACACCGGTGCCGAGACTAGGAATTAAGATGGACCCGCGCGTGCGCGCTCCAATACGCGTTGGGGAGAAGAGTGTGTGTTAAGGTGTGTGTGTGTGTGTGTGAGAGAGAGATAGAGAAGACGTCTATGCATATGTGTGTGCGTTTGTGTGTGTGTGTGCAGCGGCTTGATGGTTGCACAAAACATAAACACATGAAGAAAAACCAAATGCAGCGTGAAAGAGCGTCAAGTTCATGAACACAATGACACACACGCACACGCGCACTGACACGCACTTTCCACAGGCTTCTCTCCGACAGATGCAGTCCATATCTGTGCATCAAACAGCAAAATCACGCACATGACGCGGGGTCTCACGCGAGAATCTTACCATTCCGGTGTGTGGCAGCGCTAAAACGACTCGGTTCCTGCGCATTTTGGCGTCTAAAGGTGCAAATTTCCAATTTTTTGAAAGCGGATGAGGAGAGTCCCAGCGGCAGCACTACTAGGCCTGGATCCTGTGCTCGCTCGCTCGCTCACTCCCTCCCTCCCTCACTCTACCCCCCCACCTCCACCTCTTTCCCCACCCCTCCCTCACCCTCTAAACATGCGCTAAAGCCTGCTCCAGCGGCCCCTGGAATAACAATAATTACAAAAATCACTTGTCTGCGCTCCTCCAGCGAGCCCCCCTCATTTGCTTTGGGATAACTTTATAGCCCCCCCCTCTAGAGATGGATGCATGATGATGAATTCCTCTTGAAAGTCCGTTTCTGAGCTGTGCGCACTGCCAGTCGTCACCACCGTGTCCCTCCCCAGCCGGTCCACAGCATGAAGCACAAGAGGGGGCCGTAAAGATCCAAAAACCACACAGGGACGACCTTCCACTTCCAAATCAGCCGCCCGCCCCTCCCTTTAATTAAAAGCACCAATAATTAACCCAAACCGGGCTGTCAGCACCACTGACATGTCACCAACTTGTGCCAACATCTGAAAATCACCCTGAGACGCACACATGCGCCCTGAGAGGAGAAACGACAGAAAATACAAATGAGATCCTCCACCAGCTCGCCTCTCCTGTCTGAAGAAATGGTGCAGCAGAGCAGTCTACCCGGAAAAAAGAAAACACACACACACACACACACACACACACACACACACACACACACACACACCGATCCCTTCAAGAAACGAGGCTCTGACTGCACACCCGGTCTCTTCAAAATGGAGTCCTCCAGAGAAGAGAGGGGAGGAAGAAAAAAAAAGCAGGCCACGAAGTGTTCATATATGTTCGATATAAAGTTCAGTCTGACACGGAGAGCCTGAGCCACAAAGCGCACCTTCTGGGGCTGACTTGAGTCCCTCCGCGGCAGGGACGTTTTCATGTTTTACCTCTAAAAGAGGCGTTGTGCCACGACAAGACTTATTCTCTGCTGTGTGTGTGCGTGCGTGAGTGGCAACCGCTTGTCTGGCAGCACAAAAACACAAGACTTTGACACTTTAACCGCCACCCGAGCTGGTTTAGTTCCAGTTTTGATGCATGATAAAACAGTCTGCGAGGCTGCAGCAGCTGCTGGCCGCTGAGACTCAGCTGAGCTGAGCAGACTCTTCAGGGAGACGAAGCCGTCACATTTGATGTTTCATAACGTGCACAAGGGTGGATAAAATGTGTTTTAATGAGTAAAATGCGTTTATTAGAGCACAGAAACGCGCTCCTGATCCAGTCACCAGGGGCGATGGCGCGGGGGAAACGACGTTTATCAGCGACATGGCCGCAAATCAGCAAATTCTTTCCTGAAACGGAAACAACTGAGCGGATTCGTGTGAGAAGTGAACCAAATTCAGCACACGGCTCGATGGGGTCATTCTCGAGCTCGCGGGAAGGAATAATTGTGCACAACTCTGACGATTTGTGCGAGGTGTGCGCACTTATAACTGGCGCAGGGAATTTAGATTTTCAGCGTGAATGTGGAGCAGGAGGAGTTCGGTGGAGGTGAAACAGAAGGGGAGAAAGGCAGGCGGCAGGCGGCGAGAGGACATGGACAGGACAAGGCCTGCTGCGGGTTTTTGCGGCAGCGCAGAACAGCGCCGCGTCTCGGCAGCAATGCGCAAATTTGACTCAACTGTTTCATTTCTCGACTCTCATCTGCTAATTTTACCAAGTCAGTCACCTCTCAGGGACTCGGCTCACCCACAGACATGAAAATACCAGCTGAGATCATTAGTCAGCATTTATTACACCCAGTTTAAACCATTTGTGGAGTCATCTTATCTAGTGGACAAAAACAGCTGAAAGTTTAAATAAACCCGTTTCATGAATGCTTCTCACTACTGTGGACAGTATTTCTAAAGCTTTTTTCTTAGCTGGTGTTGATGGTATACTTGCACATAAGCCACTGGACTGTTTCCCTCAGCACACTGCCACCTGTTGGATGTGCATTTTGACAATGTTAGAATAATAATGCTATAATAATGTAATATTATATATTTGTCGCATGTTTAAGAAAAACTGATCTTTACTGTGAATGACGCAGACACATTGCATGAAAATCAGTATAAAAAGACAAATCTGCACTCAGTTGAAAACTCTTTTTTAAATTTAAGCTTTTATTGATAAAAGAAGAATCACTACACAACAACAAAAACATAAACAACAGGAATCTTGAAATGCTCTGTATCCTGTAACTTATTTTTGGGAAACTGCTACTTTGCAAGATTCATTTGTTTCTTGTATTTCTTAATGAGGCCACCAGAGGGGGATGTCTGTTTTTCTCCACCCATGGAGATCGGTAGTACGGTGGCCCAGAAGGTTAAACAAAATACAATATATGCAACGTAACAACAAAACCTACAGCAGAAGTAATAACTATAAAGAAAGTAGAAAATAATACTGAATAAAACAGCATAAATGGTAGCTGTGTCAGCTGGAACTTATGCTAAAACAGAAGTTTTACACCAGAAACAAAAGTGAATGAGAGACAACACTCGGGACTATGCTGCTTTATTTTATATATCTTTGTATATCTTCCATTATAGCTTTTGTTGTACATAAACATTATGGTGTTTGTATTCTGTTGAACCTGCTGGGCCACCGTACTGAAAGAAAAATTATTTTGAAGAGGCTAATGCTAAACACAATAATTATTCCGGCCACCAGAGGGCGATGCACTTTTTTCTCTCATGGAAACCTGCTGTACGGAGACCTGCAGTGAAAATTTGAAGGAAAAAAAATTATACAATTACTTTTGTAAAATACTGAGATTCTTTCTATTTCTTTTTTGTCTTTTTTTTTTTTTATCTCACAAAAGAAACTCAGGATCTTGCAAAAGTTATTATTTTCTTTCTCCAATGCAGGGCTCAGTAGATCATCTGGTTTATGGTGCGTTCGATTTACCTCGGAAAGTGGGAACTAGGAATGACCCGAGTTAACAGCATTCTGGTTCCCGTAGTCGGAGAAGTCGGAATTCCAAAATTGCAGCGCCCTAGAAAACTGCTGTTTTGTTAGCTCTCAACGAACGCAGACGACTAATAAACAACACCTTTAGTTAGTTCAGCTTAGAGATGCAAGCGCTACGTGTAACATTGGTTTTAAATGCACTCTTATATGTGTGTTGTAAAATTAACACATTTCAACCAAAATTGACTTGTTGATACGGAGAGCTGCCATCTTGGAAATCGAGGTCAGAGTTCTGAAAAACCTCAGAGTTTCCGACTGGGAGTTCCGACTTTGCGAGACGTTTTATTTGAATTTTCCTACTCGGAAGTCGGGATTTCAGATGTTTCGAGGACAAATCGAACGCACCATAACTCATGGAGTTTGAACATGGGATCTGGTCAACATCGTAAAAATGATCTGCACTGGCCTTTCAGGGCTTCCGTATCAATCTCCTGTAATCTGAGAGAAAACCAGTTTATCTTATAATAATGACAACGAGGACAGGAACACATTTAAATACCCACAATCCACCAGTGAATAATCTGTTCTTAACTACTTCTGCTATTTTAAATTTAAAAAGCCCAAAATTCTATTTATGACTTTATATTTACACAGATTACGTATCTGAAACACAAAGATATCTAAACTGCAATAAAACTAAAAGCAAGGAAATATGAGTGAATTCATAGAGATCTTTAAAATATAACTAAAAACTTTGTTTTGTATTAATAAATGTAATCAGTAATCAGAGTGAAACAGATTTTAAATAATTTCCATTTCTTAAATTCCTACTGGAAGCAACGACTTAGGATCTTTATGGTTGCATGCAATCAAAACTCAGTCAGCTGAGCGCTGCCATCTGGGATTGTCAGTCAAAATTAAACTGTAATTACTCAATTTTTCCAGCAGGGGGCAACATAACAACAGACTAAATGCTGAGGAAATGTTATTCTATGTGACCACATGCTTCTAAAACTTTCACTTGACTTTTATTAGCTCCCAAGACTGGACTTAAAACCAATAACGTGTGTTTTTAATAACAGCTAAAGCTGTGGGTGTTTCAGCTGCAAATTATAGTCCAGAGTTCAAACACATAGTCCCACTGTGGTGCTGAAACAATTTTAAAGTTTTATTAACTGATTATTAAACACATTAAAGTGTTTCTATGATGTAAACGTGATCATGTCTGCTTTAAATGCAAAAGTTCCAAGTAGAATTAGTCATTTGACTTTCACTTAGCTTAGCTTTATTTATGCAGAATTAATTTAAAAAGGTTAAACACCAGGAGAAATTAAGAACCCCAATCCTTCGTGTTTTTAAAGGGTTTGTTCAAATCCAGCATGTTTTTGGTTTTTCAGTTTTCTTCCTCTAGTGTTGTAATTCTGGTCATGTCCTCCTGAGGTCCTCAGCTGGCTTTAACTTCAGCTCTCTCCTCCTTTTCAGAATCCGTAACCCGCTCACATGTTGCACTCATCACTAGTTGATAGACCTGTCATAAGAATATCTTAGAATGCTGCTAAGTTAAGATTTGTTTAGCTGTTTAAAGAGTCAGGTTCAGATCAGACTGCATTTGATTTCCTAAACCAGTTTTACAAATTTGTTTTACTATAATAAAAATAAAGAGCAACTAGTTGCTTTAAGAATGATGATTTTGCTGTATAGTGTGCCATCTTTGGGCATCCCAAACCTAAAAGAGTCTGCAGAGTGAAACATGAACAAATCCTACATCACCATTCAGCTTCTGAGTAGTTAAAGGTCCAGATATTTTGAAGAGCGGTTTTGTCGAAATATTACAATAAACATATCTTACATGCTCTGGATAACTTATCCTCAGTTTGACAAAATAGTCCAGATTGATAGGCTAGCGGCTAGTCTGAGCAAGGCCATGATCAATTTGGATCACTGCGATCTTAAAATGGCATTAACCTAAAAAAAACCCTTTATAATGATTAATAAGAAGTCTATACCACCTTACACTACCATCAGTTTTTAACATGGTTATTCCAGCAAAAGTATTATGGTTTTCCTGCTTGAGATGACCCAGGTTGCTAGCATTAGGTGCTAATGAACCTATTTGTGTTTGGAGAACAGTGTGATCGACTGTGTGTTGCTCAACTGACAGTAATTTTTGAGATTTGAGTTGATTTAGGATGGGTTTGGCTTTGACTAGCCGTTAGCACAAGCTAACTAGCCCATCTGCTAGCTTGAGATTCCTTCAACAGGACATTTTCTAATGGAAAGGTGAATTTAGATTTTTTTAGGACAGTCCTGATGCATTTTAGTCTCAGTCTGGCTCAGATTATCCATCAGCATTCATCCAGTCAGATCACATTTGAGGTCTTTCAAAGCGTTATCTACAACAGGTACGATATTAATTCTTCACAACATTTTCCCAAAATTCAAACAGCATCAAAAGACTCCTTCCCCACCTCCTAAACACCTCCATCAGTTCCACAAAGGTGGAGATTTCCTGTGAGAAATACAGCAGTGTGAATTCATTTTCCACAGTGAGACTTCACGAGCAGATTTACGTCCTTCACAGCTGAATAACACGAGTCCACGCTGCGAAAGCTGCTGGATCACACACACATATGAAGTGTTAGTCAACTGTCTGTCACATGAGTAAGATCCGGAGGCCCACGCCTGTCTCCTCTCTCGGAAGTCTGTGTATGGAAGTGTTTCTTCCTGTTGTTTTAGATTCCACTTTACTCCCCCACTGCTGCCAATTCATGACCTCTGACCCCCAGTGAACCCAGCTGTCAGCTGTCCTGGCCTGCACAGGACATCTCTCTCTGTGCCTCAAAGAGAGCAGCAGTTATTGGTCACTTACCCTTTAATAATAAATGTAAGCAGGTGTAATATAGGAATGATTGAGGCATGGACACAAATTTTCTACTTGGCCTGAATTTATTAAAATTTCCTCATAAGCAGCAGCATAAAGGGAGAACAACCCACCAGATGAAACACATTTTTTAGGGATCCAAACAAGAAGTCTCAGCACCTGGAACTGACTCATAGCAGTCCAGCAACCCCATAACCAGGATCATCTTTTCACCAGAAACCAGCGTCGTAGGGACACATCCATCATCTGGCTCTCAGAGAGCGAGGGACCCAGATGGAGCTTCTCCTCTGCCGGAAATGTCGACAGAGTTGAAGTAATCATCGTTGGACGATTGTTCCAATGTTTCCCCACGGACTCACAAAATGCTTCCAGCTGAAAGATGGACCAGAGGAGCCAAAGGAGCTGGCCACTGTTTTTCTGTCTGACAGAAAAAGTCAAAGATATTTGATGTCTGATGATCACATGATCAGAGCCTACAGGTGGATGTAGGGGTGGTGGAGGGGCAGGTGTGTAGCTGCTCTACCTCCTGAGCTACTGCTGCCCCTGCTGCTATAAGCATTCAAGTGAGGGCCACACACATGACGCGGGGTCTCACGCGGGAATCGACACTTTCTAACTTGCCTATTTTAAAACATTTTGGAGGAAAAAAAAGTTGAAAAAATTCACACTATTGTGGCTTCCAAAGACCTAAAGGTCAACTTTACTCATATTTTTAATACTTTTGCAATGGTCTATAGTAGTAATGAATTGCAAGTTGTTCTCTGGGGGAAAAATCATCTGTTTGAGGATGTAGCTGGAGGAGAAAGTGGCTGGAGGAGAAGGTGGCAGGATATGGAGTCTTATTTCCTGATATTTGGACATCTCTCCTCTGATTGGCTAACAGCAACACGACTCTACCACTGACTTGTTTGCTCTGCAACGTTGATGTTTTATCTCCACAAATAACACAAGCCTGGAGGAGTTCTGCTATGTGGTGGAGTTGCTAATGCTAACGGTTAGCTTCTACTAGCTGAGACGTTCCCTGCTGTTTCCTGGACGTTAAACCAACAACCTTCCCCATCAGGAGCCAAGATGGATGAGTCCATGAATGTTAAGTGTCAGTGTGACATATATCTGTCAGGATTTTCTGAACTGAATGTGTTTTCGTCTATTTTCTATCAGAAGGTAATGCAGGAGATTGGGGTAGAAGATTAGTTTATGTTCAGCCTGCATGTTAAATTGATCATTTTCAAAAAGAATGAGTAAAAATGGTTTCTCAGTGAACTTGCTCTTTATCTTGATGATTTTGGCCCTCGTCTTGAAAGGTTTGGACACCCCTGGGTTTCACGGTGAAGGAGACCGATCAGATATTTCAGTCATCTGCAGCTTTTCCATACTTATATGATCTTTGACTCACAGGTGTGGGTTTGATTCAGTCAAATACACCTGTAAACTCTCCTAATCAGGCTCCTAGTTTTTCAGCAAAAACAAAAAAACTTTTAAAAACTTCTCTTGTTGCTGCAACTCATCTGGCTCATTTTTGTGCAGCTTCCCATTAAGATTTAACATAAATTTGTTTTTAATTTAAAACAAAAATAAAAATAATTTGAGGTGTCCATCAAAATCTTTGAAAAGTCTAATAAAAAGATGAGGAATTAAACATCTCCAAACCAAAAAAAGACAGTTTCCCTTTGTTTCATTGAATAATTTTTGATTTATTAAGTTATTTTAAAGCTTTGGTAGATTTACTCTCAACTAAATAGATAAAAACAACAGAAGTCTTGAGCTGATGCCACCAAAGCCTGCCTCCGAGGTGTTTTGAAATCTTACACTAAATATCCTCTCTACTCTCATCAAAACTCATTACCGCTTCTCATATACATAATCCTCATTAATCCTACTTGTACTCACGAGCAATGTGTTAAAAAAGGAAGAAAAAAATGTCTTTGAAATGAGAGTCCGCTTCATTCCTGCTTTGGTGCCTCCAGACAAAAATATCTCAGGAGACCATTAAAAATGTCAAATTCTATTATGCCTTTCTCTCTTTTTGGGACACACACACACACACACACACACACACACACACACACACACACACACACACACACACACACACACACACACACACACACACACACACACACACACACACACTTATGTAAAAAGTGAGTGAAAAGAAGAGGAAGTCCTGAGGGCTTTGAAAGCATGATTGGGAGAAAGCTCTTGTGCTGGTGAGAAAGGGAAAGGTGAATAACGGGCCCTGGTAGCCGGCAGCCAGCACAAAGTGGAGTGGAGAGCTCCTTTCTCCCTGCCAGAGAGGGAGACCCTCATGGGGGGTGGGTGAGGGCCCAGAGGGTCCTCGGCAGACCGGGACCTATGCTTAATGAGAAATTCCTGGGGATTTAGAGGGGCGCAGAGGTCTTCATTTTCTCACTGCGCCCACAGGCCCCCGGTAGCTGGGTGGTGAGGGTTCTCTTTCAGCCCTGAAACGTCCCCAGAGGAACGGAGAATCCCTCCATTCAACAAGAACAGGGGCCTGCCTGCCGGCTGGATTATGCATATGAGATGCGGGTTGTAGGATCACAACCTGCCACCTTCTGCACACTGCAAAAAAATGTCATCAAGTCATTTAAATCTGCACCTGCCCTCACAAACAGAATCCTCACTAATTAAGACACTGCACAATCAGGGAGGAAAAGCAGGCAGGAGCTTCAGGGGAGAAAATGTCCAGAAAAAACAACCACACAACAGGATTCAGGAAGGGTTTCTGGACCCAAGATCTTTTCATGAAGCATGGAAGCTTTTCCTATTTACAGGCATGCTGTTAAACTGAAATCAGAATGTATGTCAACTGATAAAATCTGATCCAGGCCCAGATCACAATGAAATTATTAGAATTATAATCTCACTTCAATCAAATTGGAATTTCTTAAATTTAAACTCAACCAGATTACTCTAGCTGAGATTTGTTTCTTGTTAGAAAACAAAAAAGACATGAAAATGTCCAAATATTGGAAAATATTGTCTCTTTTATGTACTTTTATCAATACTCTACTGTATCCCCTGATAGGGATAATCAATCAATCAATCAATCAATCAATCAAAATTTTATTTATAAAGTGCCTTCCAAGGTGCTGAAGAACAACATAAAAACATGATAAAACAGTAAACGACAGTATAAAACTATAAAAATGCATAATACATGCATACCGTATACATAATGCATAAAACACATAAAAACAAGCAGCCTTCAAGCAACGTCTGAAAACGCTAGACGATAAAAATGTGTCTTCAGTCGACTCTTAAAAACCTGCAGAGATGTAGAAACTCTAACTGACGGTGGTATAAGGATAAGAATAATAACTTTATAGGATATCAAATTTTCTGCAGGATCTTGAAAAAGAAACTCCCCAAAAACATCTACTGTCTTTCTTCTTCTGAGTCTCAGTAGGATTGTTATTTATGAGACTTTTGCAGGATTTTTTTTGTATTTTTGGTCTTGTCGGGCATACGATGTTTACTTGCTAACCTGGAACTCTCTGATGTGAGAACATTTATCTCCAGGTTTTTTTAAGAATGTTCAAAATTCCATTGACAAGAGAGTGGAGGCCTGCAATTCACGCAAGGAAATTAAGATCCCCCTGGAATGTTTTGAGACATTTTTTAAACTTCCTCATGAATGTTCTTTCACAATTTATCACCAACAGGAAAACACGGGGGCTTTTTACTGAAACATATACGCCTCCATGAAAAGGTCAACTTTGGCATTTTGTCCTAAAACTTTAAAAGTAAATAAAACGGCTTTCTTGGATCACTGGCTACTGTAAAAAAAAAAAACACTGACCATGCTATTTTGATGGTTTAAAGCAGTGGTTCCCAACCTTTTTTCCATGAGGACCCCCTTGCTTGTGTCCAAGACAAGCCAGACCCCCCCAACCCCAACTCTTACCCCCATACACACATCTAAAGTAATTAATTACAAACTTTATACAGAGTTATAACTTATGCAAAGTCATTATTATACTATTGGGTGTGTTATTGGGATTTTATAAATGTAATTGTTTTTACAAATATAATATTTGTAACCTTACAATCTCCCCTTGGGGGGTCCTGGCCCCCAGGTTGGGAACCACTAGTTTAAAGCACATTTGTGGTACAGCAAAGTTTCTGTGTCCATTTAACCATTTCCACTCTTCATCTGTTCTGTTGTTATGTGGGGTTCCACAGGGCTCAACATTTGGTCCTCTGTTTTTATTTTTTACCTTTGTCTGCTGCCTTTATTATTCTTTCTATGGAGGTACAAGATTGCCCTCCACTGCTATGCAGATGACACTCAGATATATTGTGCCTGAAACATAAAGCTCACACAGAATGAAATCCCTGATAACGTTTAAAAATTTTTAATGATAAAAAGACAGAGCCAGTTGTAATTTGTACTACTACCTCCAGTGGGTACTCCCATGAACTTGGACCCTTTGATGTTGTATAGAATATTTTGTCTTTTTATGGCTTTTTGTTGAGCACTTTGGTCAGCGTCGGCTGTGTTTAAAGTGCTTTATAAATGAAGTTGGCTTCTTTTCTCTCTGTGAGTTTGAGTTGAAATCTGAATGTAACTTAATGTTTGTGATACCGGAATTTATTAGGGCATTTAAGATTTTAAAATGACAACACATAAGTTGACCATCTTTGGAAAGAAACTCAAGCAGTAGGAGACAACCTTTGTAGTACAGATTGAAGATGAGTCTACATGATAGAGGAGAAATCTCACCTTTTTAGAAGTTAATTCAACAAATGTCTTATTAGAAGAATGAAATGAGAGGGACATTGAGGGGCTGCAGGGATGCAACTGTCCATATTAGACTTTCCCAGAACCAGTTCTCTGGACCTACTTAGGCCTGAAGGTCTGGACATTGTACTGAGGTAACTCTTGCCGAGGTTTGACTCTAGCGGCGACACAAACAAACCCCAGTTGGCCGCTTGATGGCTTCTCAGAGACAACGTCTCTCTCCAGGACTCGGCTCTTCGGGACGCTGCAACAATCACCTCCAAAGCCTCTAACAGAGCTTCAGCATCATCTGACTTCTGGCTTGACGGACTGGAAGTCTTGTTCTCTGAATACCTGAATGACAAAACCACTGAAACCACTTTAATTTAACATTCTTTCTGTTGAACACAAACTGAGCCTTGTCAAAGTTACCCTCTTGTTTATGAAAGACCATTCTGAAACATAAAGTTCCACATTTTTACTCTCGTCATGTGGAAGTGAGCAGTGGATTGAATTAAAAACCATAAAAATGTAGGAACTCCTTCTGGTTTGTGGCTTTGGATGTTTTCTTTGCTCGTATTTGGATTTTATTTGTATGTTGGTTTGTTTTCTGTTTGTTAGACTCTACTTCCTGTTTATTTTTTCATCTTTATGTTCTTTCAGTCATTTTGGATGAGATTACATTTCATCTGAGAGGCTATAAACACTAATCCAGTAAACTGAAATAATACCCAAACTCTTTTAAAGAATATTTAAGTTGAACTTTCCCTCTCTCACACAGACCGCCTGTTTGGCCTGGAGCTGGATTGTGTTGGTCAGTGCTGGTTCTGAGCCAAACATGGCTCCCAGCTACAGCCAGATCCCAGCCAGAGGCTTTGGCAGCAACATCAGACTCTCTGTGTGAGCGATGAAGGTCTGTAGACACAACCAGAGATGCTTTCTAATACCTTTATAAGAAAAACTCTTTTTATTGACGTGTGAGAGAGCCCTTATGAGGTTCTCTTGATGACAAATACTCCAAACATGAAAGTTAGATTTTCTATGCTGGAGAAGGTTCTCGGTCATCCAAGCCATGCTAATCCAAAGAGGTTTGAATAAAGGCAACTGGACTTCTTTGGTTTCTTGAAGACGTTTCACTTCTCATCCGAGGAGCTTTATCAATTTTGGCAGGAATATGTGAGGGTCAATCTACAGTTTATAAGCTTGACTCTCCCATATAACAACTGGAGTTATATTCAGAGGGACAGATGTTGAAAACATGACAATTTTTTATTTGTAATACAGAAATCATCCTGCATCTTTTATTTTAGATCCCTGAAGCACAAACAAGACAAAAAAAAAAACCTGTACAAGTTCTGTTTTACCCTCCGGCTAAAAATGGCACATTGGGGAAGCTGCCGGTTCCCTCTTTAGTGTAGAGAAGTGGTCATTGCTGCAGAAATGTCTGGCTAATTGGTTTAAGTGGAGAGTTGGTGTGAGGGGCGAGACAGGGAGAGAAATCTCTCCTTTTCTTTCATTCCAGACAGGTTAAATGTGCAGTTAGGACGGAACAATGCAGCTGTCCTTTCACATGCAAACATGAGGTATATGGAGCGAGCCAGGGTTTGTGGCTGGTGTGGAGCCTTCGATTGAGAGGCACCAAAGCGTAACGGTATCCCCTCCCCTCCGCGCCTCCCACTTTCCCTCCTTTTCTTTACTCCTTTCTTACGTTTCATGTTTTGCTCTCTGCCTGCATCCGTGTTTATCTTCATCCTCTAGTTGATCCCGAAGATTTACATTTCTCTTGGAGAAATTCTGCTCCTCGTTGATGATTCTCTTACCAGTTCCTCATCAGCATCTATAATCCTGTAGCCACTCATGAAGACAAAGTTTTTGGAGCATTTCTCGTAACCTATGGTCTAATTGAAGTTTACAATCTAATCAGATTGTAATAAAACTTTTTTTTCTTAAATGATGTCAAAGTTTTGTTGTTGATTTTATTTGTTTTTGAGTATAAATCCCAATCAAATTGAGGAAAACATGATTTAGTAAAAGGAAGTATGTCGGTATTAAAGCTACAATGGTAAGCCTGCAAAAAAAGCTAGCTTTAAAACATTTTCTCATGCATCTTAACAACGTTCTAACATAGTATAGCTATAAATATATTGTGTAGATTAAAAAAATAAATAAATTAATTAAAAAAAAGAAGTGGTTCTCTCAAATTTGTCTAAAAGCCTCCACCACGGCTCAGACTGAAAGCTACAATTGGACCATCCGGTTTTCCGTCTCACCGAACCGCCACACTTCCCTCCAATCATTACGTACTCACGTATTCAGCAACAGAACGCCACTGGTGTGAGAGGTTCTCCGCTCAATAACATCAGAGAAGGAGAAACCGCTGCTACCACTTCAACTTTAGGACAAACTACCAGAGTCCCAAAAAGAAAAACACCATTTGAAGTCACGGACAACAAAAGACGTTTGTTGAAAATGGTGACTGGTGTTTAGTGCTCTTTCGTTTACTCTGGCAATGTGCGTTCTGGTGTCAGGCGGACGTAGCCCAGGGATAATAGACGGAGTGTTTCGTGTTTAAAAGCTAGCTTATTTTAAAGTGAAGTTTACATTTCAATCCTGAAAGCACTAAAATAGAAACTGACTGTTTGTACAGTCATAGCAGAAATCTGCATTTGTAATTTTTAATCTCAAAATAAATTTCCACCACAATTCTTTCAAACGTCTCTACTCTGGTCGAGTGCAAAGTCTTTCCTTGGGAACAATTTGGACACTTGTTGCTCAACAAATCTGAAAAACAAAAGCAGTAAGTAGAAGCATTTGCTGCATCTTATGGAGGATGCATGTGTTCATTCTGCAACACTTTCATTTGACTCAAAAGCCCCCAAATAAATTGGAAATAATTAGATGTTTTGTCCCCAGAAACAAACCAAAAGCCTTTAAATGAAAATACAACTTTCCAAAGCTTTCCAACTATTTTTATGTGATAAAAGAAGGACTGGAGGGTTTGCTTTAAATCTCAGGACAGTCTTAAAACAGGGAGGGCGGGAGCAGGAGAAGAAAAGAGAAAATGTGAGTTTGTGGTGGCGGCTGAAGGGTGTGTTTAGTGGTTCGTCGTACAAAGACTGAAGCCGTGAAATGTTGCTCATAAAAGCCTGACGCTGGTCGCCTCATTGAGTTGTCACTCCGCCCGGCAGGTCTCCTATGATGAGACCTGTCAGAGAGAATCAGACACAGAGCTGGAGGGGTGTGGATGACCTAATGCTAATAACACCCCCTCCTAAGAGCTCTGAGTGACACCCCCGCTGGTTAATAAGGCCATCCCTGCGGTGCAGTGGCTGCAGATGAACTAGACCAATCAGGACTGGACACCGGATCACAGGAAGGCGGCGAGGACAAAAGACTGAGACATGTGGAGGGAAATAATATCATAAAAGACTAAAAAAATATGCCACAATAACACAGTTTGTTAGATGTTTGTGTAAAAGAAGCAAAGCTTTATTGATTTGTGTCCTCAGACAAAACTGATTTTATTATATCAAAATAAAACAACAGATCTGACCACATGCAACAACTCTAATCCATCATATTGATTTAGCTATTTTTTTTTTATTTCTCATCCTTAATTCACTTCTCTAAAATGTAAAAATAGAAGCTTTAAAGGTCCTGGTAGCTCGCCGTCCAAGACTATTGGCCCGATTCCACTATCAAAACTTCTGGGTAATTTTACTAGACCTTCGCAGGATATGTGTGTCTCCATTCTAATGGGCCATCTGAAAGGACCATTTTCCAGGGACAAACCGAGTACCTGAACAGGGGTATGTACATGGAAAGGCCTGATTGGGCGGGACTTACAGTTAACTTATGCTGATTGGTTGTAATTCAGGGGAAATGATATCGGCAGACGTTGCCAAACAACCGGCATTTGTGAAAAGAGTTGCTGATGAAGTGGAATAGAAGGAGAAGAAAATAAGTAGTGTTCACACAGCTTTACAATAGCTAGGTTTGAACTCCGAAAACCAAAAAATCTGATGGAAATCCCCCAAAACTATGTAATTTTCACAGATTTGTGGCCTCCTACAGAGCGTCATAAAAACACGTTTTCTGGTCATTGAATGCTGCTTTTTACGTCACACAGCCGCTCTCCTGGTCCCCTGAATGAAATAAATGACGGCATACAGAACAAATGTTAATGTCAGTGGACGCCCCTTAGTGATGATCAGTGACATCACTCCCTGCTGAAGCCGTCGCGATATGCTGATGTCGTCACAAAATCCTGAAATAACTGATTTTGTATGGAGGCATAACGGCTGAGAGGACAGAGTCATCGTATTTTCTTTTCACTTTGCCCCCTCCCAGAAATTTCTCAGAACTCCTATAGTGGAAACGTAGCTTATAGACATCCTAAGCTTCAAAAGACTAATCACAACTAGATATATCAATATAACACATTAATGTGAGAGCTATGTGAGAGGCGTGGCCTAAAACTTGTACTGGAACCAACCACTAGGGGGAGGGCAGACATCTAGCAGTTATTTGTCAATCTGAACCAATAATTTTAATCCCTCTAATCCAAATGAATTATTCTCTCAAAAGGACGATGAACTAAAACTGTGAGTCAATTCCACAAGTAAAAACAAAACATGATGGATTAATAAATCCAGATGACTTCATCAAATACTCCATCAGCATGTTTTTAGATGAGGAGGAAGCAGTGGAAGCACAAACAGCTTCACCTAATGACCTTTTGGACCCGTGTCACCTCCTTCCATCTCTCTCACCATCTTTTTGTCCTCCTCCGTCTCTCAGAGATCTGCCTCAGACCCCGACGCTTTGTCCTCTTTGACAGCTTGACATCTCTGTCCATCACGGAGACGCAAAGACAAAACAGACGCACAAGCGCTGGTGGGAACACGCACAACCCCGCCTCCAGTCGCATTCTGCCATCCTGACAGCTTCTCTTTCAAAGGTTACGTGTCAATCTAATCTGACAGCCGTGATGAAGATTTTCAGTCGGTCTTGATGTTCTCAAACGGCACCGTGTCACATAAATGTCTGATTTTTGCCAACTCTTTGTTTTTCTGACATATCACACTCATTAAAACCGACAAGGAGCAGGATTTTCTTTATAAAAATAACTTTTACATGAGAATTATCAGAAAAAATTTAATATTATTTTGTTTGTGAAATACTAAATTTTCACACTAATGATTACATAGAATAATAAAGCATTGAGGCTAAACTATTAAAATAATAATAAAAAGCTAAAAAATACATTAAAAATGATTTTAAAAAAGCACAGATTGACCTACTGAGAATGAAAAAAGATGAGTATTAAGATTATACATAAAACTAGATTATCTTAATAATATTAAAGTGTTTAAATCTAAATATTTTACTGAAGCGACAGATAAACCAGATATACTTTAACACCGGCTGATCAGATTTAATCAGAAAGTGATGAATTATCCAATCTAACTTTATTTATAAAGCTCTTTAAACAACCAGCGTGGCACAAAAGGGCTTTACGTTAATATAAGTTAAAAAACAATCAATCAGATGGCACTACTCATATAATGTAAAAAACGAGAATAAAATAGAGAAAAGACATAAAACATATAAAACAGCCCTACAAAAAACAACAAAATAAACTAAAAAACAACTAAAACTTTCATTTTAAATGTGATAAAACTCACACCGAGGCTGCTGAGGTCTGGTTACATGTAAATATCAGAATTTGCGTAAAATGTAAAATTATTTCTTTGTGTTTGAAATTCAAATTTGACTGATGGACAGAAGGAAGGTGTGTGTATGTGTGTGTGTGTGTGTGGTGCTTTGCATGCTACATGCTGGGATTTATACTGTGGGACAAGAAGTTAAAAGCCCTGAATGGACTCATTCCCACTCATTAACACAACTCACCATTGTTCCCAACTCAAAAAGACATTTAAACATGTAAAATTTTACACCAAAGAGGAGAAAAATCCCAATAAAATCCTTCCTAACAATCGTCTTTCAGGGTTTCTGGACGTTCCCAAACATGTGTAACGACTTTGTTTTTGTCTGAAAAGACTTCTTGTAAGTGAAGTCAAAAATGGACGGTCTATATTTTAAGAGCATCAGAGGTGGGCGGTTTGTCCGAGTCGGGCTTGGCAGCACCGGGGAGGCCTTGTTTATTTGGACACCAGGCAGTAATGTGGCGAGCGGCGGCCCAGGAAACTGTCCAGGAATGTGGCTGAAGGTCTCATCTGGCCTCTTCAAAAGACAACCACCAGCCTCCAAACAAACCTATCAACACAGAAGCTGCCAGACCTCATAAAAATAACTATAATAAATACATCTGCATTATAAAAGATGGGTTTATTCTTATTTATTTATTTGTTATTCTGGCAAAGAGTTTTGTTGCTGTTGGAAGGATCGGTGGACGGTTCCTCAGACGACTCGGTGGTTTTTACTCTGCCTCAAACTTCATTTTTGTTTTCTCTTGTTTACTTTAACATCCACTCAGTGTGGTTGGTTTCAGGCCTTCAGCACTACTCGTCTGGGTTTGGAGAACATCACCGGCTTGTCTGAAAATAAACCTCTCAGTACGCCGGAAATCTTTATTTTCTGGCTTTTAAAGGTCACGAGTCTTGCAAAAAAAAAGAAAATGATGCTGATAGTTACAGAGGCAGTTAATAACACGTTCTACTCTGCATCGTACCTTTGATGCTGAACCTTTAAACACTTTAAATCATGTTTGTTCTGCCTCTATTTACATCTTCAGAGGTTATAAATAAAGAATAAAGCCCAAAAACATCTTATCCTATACTCTGGTTTTTACTCCTACTGGCCTGATGTTTTGAAATGGTTTGCATTTCTTCATTGAGTCTTACTCAGAAAGTTGAGGTCCTGCGCCACACGCTTTAAAGTAAACATGCCTAAAATATCGCAGTGAGCTCAGCGTTTCAGCTCTCCGCTGGGCTCCTGACATCCTGCTCTTCCTCTCGTCTCACCTTTAATTGGTGGAAGCGCCCACCAGCCTGTCAGGACGGCGCGGCGCTGCAGGACGCCTGTGTTTCCTCCCTTACAGCTCAGACAGAAATGCCTCTGTCTGCATGAGTGTCAGCGCTGAGCTGAGTTTACCTGTTCTGTTCATTTGTGTTACGGCTCCAGACAGAGTCTGATTTTACTTCCAGTATGCAGCGATGTTGACTGAGACGAAGGACTTCATGCTGCTTTCTCCAAGTTAAGTTCATTTCATTTTACAGCTCTGAGTCATTTAAGGACACGTCATATAAAAGGCACGGGTCCAGTTTACAACTAGAGGAGTCTTTTCTGTCCTCCTTTATTCATTTAGTTTAGTTATGGATGCTTGTTGGGTTTAGATCCTTCCTCCACAACATGTGACAGTCCCTTCAAACAGGTGAAGACCTAACTAAAGCAGATTTTTTTCATTTTGCAAGTTAGATTTCTGTGTGAATAGATTATGAACGATTGATATCTTCTTGTTTGTGTGTCCCTCTTTGAACAACCTCAGTTTGGAGAAGCACAGAAGCTAAAATGAACCAAAACGTGCTTCGGTGGCGGCTTCCTGTTTACATTTTAAGCTCTGCCCCTCCATATAAAGAAATGGGGCAATATCCTGACAAAAAATAAGAACATGCTGTTCTATAAACCTTGAAGGTTTAGTTGGAACAACTGGACGTTTCTTGTTTAACTTGAAGATGCTTTACCTCAAAGAAAACAAGAAAAGTCCAGTTGGTCCAACTAAAACGTTAAGATCATGTCATGGTCCAGGGTGAGCTACCGATGTCTGAGTCTTGTTTACAGGTGGGCGTGTCTGAGAGTTCCCAGCTGCAGCTAATCCTGTCATCAAGGCCCAGGGGATTTAAGGAGCAGTGTGACTCAACACCACGCCGGATGATTACTCAGTTTGGGTAGCTCTAGCCTTCTGACCTGTCTGCCATAGTTGTTGCACTTGCAAACCTGTCTCCTGCCAATTCAGTAACCTGCCTGTCCTTCCTCCAGGTTCTCAGCATCATCTCATCTCTACTTCATACCTGACCGGATACCTGCACGCCACGTCATACTGCTATTCCCCTGGCCGCTCGCTCTCAGCCGCTCACCTGACCTCGCCATCCTCCTCCAGCTCACCCGGACCTACTCTGCCCTCTTCTCACGCTTCACAGCCCCCAGGAACCCGTAAGCCCTTCAGAGCTCTACATTCTCACCAGTCCTCCTAAATACTCACTCGCTCTCCTTTCCCAGAACCCCTTTTTGGATCCTGCTACCTGTTGTCGCAGCGCCTTCAGTTCTCGTTATCTACCCTCCGAGCTTCTTTATTTTTGAAATAAATTATTATTATTTCTACTTACCTGGCTCTGTGTGTGATTCTGTATGTCGTGGGTCAAGAAGCTGCCCCTCAACATGACAGAATCATCCGGCCAACCGAACGACCCCAGTACAGAATCCCATCCGCCAGTAACAGTCCCACCTGCCATTTCCGATGCCTTAGCCCGACATGAACACTCCATTCAGACTCTCCTGGAACAGGTATCTAATGTTAACCAGCGGTTATTTCAGATGGACGCCACGTTGCGTCACCTCACTGACACCTTAGTTCCCCCGGAACCTTCAGCCCAGCCTTCGGTTTCCTCCTCGTCCGCACTTCCGGTTCCGTGTCCCGCAGAAAGATTCCGGGTTGCCGACGCACCGCCAGCTGACACCTTCTCCGGTGAGTTTGGCAAAAGCCGTGGGTTTTTATTGCAATGCCGACTGGCTTTTGAAAGATCACCTGAATCTTTTGCTATGGATTCCGTTAAGATCTCTTACATAATCGGTCTGCTTAGAGGCAGGGCTTTAGAGTGGGCTGAAGCTAGATGCAGTGATGCTACTTTCCTGAAGGGTCCCCTCTCCCGTTTTTTGTCAGAGTTTAAACAAACATTTAGTACCTCGGAGTCTCCTGCTGAGATAGCTAAACGGGTGTGGAACCTCCACCAGGGGAAACAGTCTGTTGCAGAATTTGCTGTAGAATTCCGCACACTAGCTACCATCTCCACCTTAGACGACTGCTCACGTAAGGGAGCTTTTTCCCAAGCCCTGAACGAGCGCATAAAGGACCAGCTAGCATTATGCCCAGAGCCCGACTCCCTAGAAGAACTCATTACCCTGGCCATAAAGATTGAGAAAAGACTCAGAGATCGTCCTAGAGGTCTATCCTCTGCTCCAATGGTCCCATTACCTCCCACCAGAACATCACAGAGTCCAGTCACACCCCCTCCCGGGGAAGAACCAATGCAAATTGGAAGGACCCGATTAACCCAGGAGGAACGACAACGTCGGTTAACCTCCAATCTCTGCCTCTACTGTGGTCAGCCTGGTCACGTGGTCTCCANGAAGCACAGAAGCTAAAATGAACCAAAACGTGCTTCGGTGGCTGCTTCCTGTTTACATTTTAAGCTCCGCCCCCTCCATATAAAGAAATGGGGCAATATCCTGACAAAAAATAAGAACATGCTGTTCTATAAACCTTGAAGGTTTAGTTGGAACAACTGGACGTTTCTTGTTTAACTTGAAGACGCTTTACCTCAAAGAAAACAAGAAAAGTCCAGTTGGTCCAACTAAAACGTTAAGATCACCG